>JASPKZ010007456.1:0-172500 GCA_030220185.1 Diploptera punctata
CTCTCTCTTTCTGTCTCTCTCTTTCGGTCTATCGTTTACCTTAATCATTAATTCTCCATGAGAGAGGAAAAAACAATATTTAGAAGAAAAATGAAACAGTTAAAAGATATAGTTTAGTCATGGGTTTATTTGCCTTTAAAGTTTAGTTTTCAAGTAAGGGAATATAGATATACAACTAAGCCAGTATATTACGATGCGAGGTTGGGAAGTGGTTTTTAAGAAGCGAGGAAAATCTTTAAAAACCGAAGGATAGCGAGGTTTTATCTCCAAGATTCTTAAAACACTGCAACACAAAACGGTGCGTCGTTGTACATTCTTTTTTGCGCAATTGTGTGTTTTCAAATAAGAAATAATAGTAAATACTACTTTTTTTTGGAAAATTTGCGTTCATTATAAACAACTGACTAACTTAACAATGTGCGCAATGTTTATTAGTTGAAACTACAGCAGGCCGTGGCACCAATCAGTTATAAAATGGCGGAAAGTACGTATTTATTGTTTTATATTATTTCAAATGAAGTTCATTTCATTTAAAATGCAGTGATTTGTTTCGTATAGTGTATATTTACACTTCCTTTTGGATATTTTTTTGAATATACATTGTACGTAGTATACATAGAGGGCAGTAATTTTACTTCTCACACGTGGTTTGTAATATTACAATATAGTTATTTTATTATAGTATACTATTTAGGTTGGCAACCCCGAAATGTAGGAAGTTGAATGTTCAATCATGGTCGCCATTGCTAAGTACGACATTACGCACTATCGCGCAAAATGTACGTATGTGTTCTAGGTTTCAAGGGGAAAATGACGTACCTGGAGTCCTTTTGCTTGATATATCCATCCATAGTAATTCTGCCCGAAGGCAGGTCCTTCACTGCAATTCTAGAATTTTCATGCTATGCTTGCAGGTTTACTAGGGAATTGTGTAGGTGTGGTAGCTTCCCGTTGCTTTACGCTTGATATATATAATGTTAAAAAATATAATTATTCGTCTTTGACTTAGCAATCTATTTACGAATTATGGTATTGATATGTATTTGTACTAAGGCATTCGATAACTAATGGCAACACTCTGGTAAATCGGAAATCCTAGTTGTGACAATTATAATATTGCAATATGATGTTGATCAGTCTTTTTTTGCATAAATCTATAATATTGAAACTCTCGAAATAGCCATATTTTGTGAATACATTCACTGTTTCTCACATTTAGTAAGTAATACCGCCCTAAAAAATGATGTTCAGTTAGAATTTATTTAGAAGTTGGAATTGGGAAGTACTAGAACATTTCTACCAAACAAATTCAACGGACCTTGAGCATTTGTACTATGACTTCTTAACACTCAAGGTTTTCAACAACCTCTATGAGGCATTCGATTTCATACAAGAGATTGATACCCGAACGCTCGAGATCGATCAACAAGAGATATCCAGAAGAAACGGGCGGTGACTGCAAATGGAGTGTCCCATTCTTCCAAGGATTTGGCAACTTACAGTTGACGTGACAAGAAACCATAAATGAAGTTCGTAATGTCAAAAATAAACCTAAATATTTGTATGTGACATTATAGCAGTGTTGCCATTACTTATCGAATACCCTAGTATTATGGGGTGATGTATCAGATTGTACCGTCTGCACATTTCCTGGAATTGTGTAAATTTTCGCTATGAATTTCGATTGCTTAGCAGACTTGAAAGCAAACACGCGCATATTAAGCGCTGGACTACACCACACTCGGGGATGCTAACATCAGGCTCTTGGAAAAGATTGAAATGCATAATTAACACAGGTAAAGCAACCGCAGTCCATGGCACAAGTTAATCCATCCTTGCTCTACGCCTGACTTTCTTAATGGTCCGCAGCACTGCAGAGATTTATCATCTCCACTTTATATTGCCTCTATATGACTTTTTCACTTCTGTTTATTTGTGCACACTTTAACATCATACTGTCAACCATTGCATACCGAAATCTATCTTGAAATGTCTTCCAGAACCGTGACCGTGCCGCTTTTAACTGTAAGACACTAAAATCCAGGGCTAAATTTCTCATTTAAACTACAGGGAAGTAATACAACTCCTCACTTGTTGCACTGGCTAACCCCTCACTACCTGCTCACAATTATGTAGTCTAATCGATTCGCTTGTCTGTTCATCTTTATTTGCTTAAATTGTTTCCTGAGACCTTTATTCTCAAATAGTCGTAATATTTTCACCTCCCTGAATTAACAGTTCATTTTTCGATCCATATATATAAAGTCCACGCCCCGCTGTGTGGTCTCGAGGGTAGCGTGCTGCCTTGTCATGCAGCGGGGCCCGGGGTTCGATCCCAGTTCTGGGGCAGTTTTCATGGGTGAGGGTTTGTTTCGGGGTTTTTCCTCACCTGTAAGCCAAATGTCAGGAAAACTTCTTAAGGCCCAAACCGTCCCCGAACACTCATTTGACCATCATCATTCCTTCACCGGTGTGGAAAGCAACCGTAAGCTACCACACTACAATTTCTAGTAAAGTGCCAGCATAGCAGGAAAAATGCTATGATTGCAGTGAAGGACTGCTTCGGGCACAATACTATGGAAACGGTTAGATATAAACGGGCGAATAACAGTTTTATATATTTTAGATAAAATTTTTTTTGAGAGGACGTTGAGAATCATTTCCAGATTTTAGCCTAGTTTATTATTTGTTGTGCATTCATCAATTGTAATTATGTTCCTAGATATTGAATTCAGCACTTCTTCAAAATTTCCCTGATTTGTCATTAACTATCCATTCCATTGTATAGTATTTCTATGCGTGATCACAAATTTAGTTTTTTGTATTGTTTATTCTTGAAAACCATTGTATTTGTATACATTTTGATATAATAATAATATAATACTAACAATAATAATATAATAATTTGTTGTATTGTAGCCTAAAATATGGTCACACGTAGAAATTATTAAATAATGGAAATGGACAGTAATAACAATGGGGAAATTTGAGGAGTGGATGAATTCAATATTAGGAAAATAATCACAAATAGGATGAGATGCCAAACATAAATTAACATATGCTCCATCTGAAATGCGTGTTATATGCATGCAGGAGGACTTTTGATGTCCCAACTCCTTTCAAAAAACGTTAAAGTAAAATATATACAACTATTATTTACAGTTTATATGGGTGCGAGACATGGAATCTTACTTAAGGGGGAGGAAAGAAGATTACAAGATTTGAGATAAAGTACTTAAGAAAATTTTTGGACCAAGGAGAGAATGAACAGACAGGTGACTGGAGAAGATTGGATAACAATGAACTACATGATCTTATAGGAAGCCAGTTATATAAGGAACAGTTAAGTCTCGTAGATGCGATGGCAGGACTGTTGCACGTAGGGGAATGAAGACTTGCATGGACGCTTCTTGTAGGAAGTCAGAGGAAAACGCCCGGTTGGTAGACAAGAATAGGTGGGAGAAAACATACTTGATTGAGGAAGTAGATTATAGAGGGGTTGATTGGAAAGGATTAGCTCAGGATAGGGATGTATGGAGGTTTCTGTCGCGCGGCCATGACCTACGGGTTCGATGTGCAGTGAGTAAGTAAATTAAGTATTTATTGTAATAAGCCTATGTTTCCTTTGTCGAGATTTAGCGCTTCCCTACAGGGAAAGATTTGAACCCTGCTAATTAGTTACACTGTTTTCGTATCGATGTCATTGAGTGTACGTGGTCAGCGCGCCTCATACTGACATCTAGGAAACCAGGTAGTACTAGGAGGGAAAATCGGAGAATTTTGCTTAGGGCCTTTTCATTCAGGCTAAGGATTTTTTTCGAGCCTGAAAATTTCAGATCGGGACCGAGGCCTAAAGTCCTCGGAGGACTGCTCCTTGATTTTTCGTCCTAAAAATTCATCGACCCCGGCCGTGTTTGAAACCCGCGACCCTTGGGGCCAGAGGCAAGAAGCCTTAACCACTGGTCACCGCGGCCGGTTTAATAATATAATAATAATAATAATAATACTAATAATAATAATAATAATAATATAATAATACCCTCCATGGTATGCTTTACCTGTCGTGGGGAGTGGCTGCGTGTTAAAGATCTGCGAGCTATGCCGGCGGTATCGCATGCTTGCGATAGGGTTACCCACGCCAGGGACTGTTGGAAGGGGTGATAAGCCAGACGAAAAAAAAGTACCTTGGCGAAAGAGTGACGATCTTTCACCGTAAAAATACAACCGTCAAGAAACGCGGACATGGGTTCATCTTGGGTTAAATTTTCCGGAGGTCAAATAGTCCCCATTCGGGTTCTCCGGGCGGGGGGACTACATTCAGGAAACCCATGCCACAGGCTCAAACACAGGGACATGTTCTAGGAACATGGATGTTAGGACTTATATACAATAGCGGGGCATAGAGATATTACACGCGGGAACTAGATTAATCGCCCGTGGATATTGTCGCTTTACAGGAAGTTAGGTGGCCAGGAATAGGTAGTCAGGAATCAGGAAGCTTTGCATTATACTATGGGGGGTTGCAGGAAAGACCTGCATTTGGAACGGGTTTTTTAGTTCAGAAGGAGGATACTATCCGCTATCGAGATATTAAGTTTGTTAGTGATAGGATACCCATTACATAATTCTAAAGGGTAAACGACATGATTTTATAATTGTAAATGTACATGCCCCCACAGAAGATAAAGATGACAAGATCAAGGATGAGTTTATGAAGAATTAGAATGCTTATTGATAGCTTTTCACGATATCATATGAAAATTGTCTTCTTAGGAGATTTTAATGCAAAAGTGGGGCGGGAAGACATATTCAAACCAAACAATAGGCCAAATTCAGTCTTCATGAAGATAGTAACGACAACGGGGGGGTTTAGATTAGTCACATTTGCCACATCAAAGAATCTCATTGTTAAGAGCACAACATTTCAGCATAAGGATATTCATAAATAACCTGGACGTCCCCAGATGGAGAAAACTCGGAACCAGATAGATCATGTATTAGTGGATAGGAAACGCTGGCACAGTAGCATCATGATGTTGTAGATCAGTTAGAGGGACAGACTGCAATTCGGATCATCATCTGGTCAGAGTGAAAATCAGGACAACGGGCTATCGCTTATGAGAGGAACAAACGCTACACAGATGATTCCGTAAAATATGAATTAAAAAAACTTGAAAAATGATGAAATGCGGCAAGAATACCAAATCAAAATTGCTAATAGATTTGTGAAGTACTGGAATCTTCAGATGACAATGTGAAAACGAAGAAGAAAAAACCTGATATAAATAAAGAATGGGAGGCTATAAGAGATAATATTAACATTGTCAGCATTCAGAAAGCCATTGGTGTTTAAAAAAGAGGCAAAACAAGAAATGGTTTGATGAGGAATGTGCCGACATTGTAAAGAAAAAGAAAGCTAGCAAAAATGAAATGGTTACACGAGCCAAATGAGGTAAATTTAGAGCAATTGGGTAGTATTAGACGGGAAACACCAAGTTACTAAAGAGTTAAAAAGAGGGAATATTTGAGAGAGAATATTAATGACCTTGAAATGAACGCAAAAAAATAGGAACATTAGAGAATTATATCAGGGAATTAGTATAGAGAAGAAAGGGTTTCAGGCTAGAACAAACATAATTCGGAATGAAGAAATGGAGGATATGATTGCAGATTCTAAGAGTATATTAAATAGATGGAAAAATTACTTTAATCAGCTATTAAATGTACATACAGAACAAGACATTGAGGAGGATAAGTTACAGACAGCAGAAAAATGCTAGTCGCAGAGCCAAGTGCATTAGAGGTTTGAAATGGCAATTGAAAAATTGAAGATGTATAAAGCATCAGGTTCAGATGAGATCCCAGCAGAACTGATAAAAATCAGGGGAGAAAAATTGATGGACACAAGATACGTTGGTTGCTTAGTATGATTTGGGAAAAAGAAGCTCTTCTAGATGAATGGAAGAAATCAATTATCTTACCAATTTATAAGAAAGGAGATAAAACTGATTGCAACAACTACAGGGGCATCTCATTACTTTCAACTTCGTACAAAATTCTAAACAAACTATATTAGTAAGCAGACTTACTCCCTATATTGATGACATTCTAGGAGATCATCAATGTGCATTTGAAGAAGAAACAGGTCTACAACAGATCAGATTTTTAGTATAAGACAGATTTTAGAGAATAAATGGGAATATAATGGTACTGTACATCAACTATATGTAGACTTAAAAAAAGCATGTGATTCAATTGAGAGGGAGAAGTTATATAGTATCCTGCTGGAGTTCGGAATTCCTAAAAAGTTAGTTAGACTTATACGAATGTGTCTAAATGGCTCAAAGAGTAGGGTGCGTGTAGTCAAACAGTTTTCAGACACTTTTGAAATCCAGAATGGGTTGAAGCAAGGAGATGCGCTATCTCCTCTACTATCTAATTTTGTACTAGAGCATGCCATTAAATCTTTAGAGAATGAGGAAGGCTTACAACTCAATGGTATTAATAAGCTGTTAGTTTATGCTGATGATGTAGTACTACTGGCCGATAGCGAGGAGGAGATACTAAAGGCCAACACGCACACACTATTGAGTAACACTAAGAAATTAGGACTGGAAGTAAATATCAATAAAACTAAATATATGGTCACACGTAGAAATTCAGTATATAATGGAAATGGACAGCTAAGGACAAATGAAGGAGATTTTGAGGAAGTGGCTGAATTCAAATACCTAGGAACAATAATCACAAATAGGAATGAGATGCACAAAGAAATTAAACATAGGCTCAATTCTGGAAATGTGTGCTATTATGCATTACAGAGACTTTTGATGTCCCAACTCCTTTCAAAAAACGTTAAGCTGAAAATATATAAAACTATTATTCTACCAGTTATATTGTATGGGTTCGAAACATGGACTCTTACTTTAAGGGAGGAAAGGAGATTGCGAGTATTTGAGAATAAAGTTCTTAGGAAAATTTTTGGACCAAAGAGAGATGAACAGACTACATAACAATGAACTACATTGTCTTTATAGGAAGCCAGATATAATAACAGTTAAGTCTCGTAGACTGCGATGGGCAGGACATGTTGTGCGTATGGGGAATGAAAGACGTGCATGGAAACTTCTTGTAGGAAAGCCAGAAGGAAAACGCCCAGTTGGTAGACCAAGAATGAGGTGGGAGAACAACATTAACTATGATTTGAGGGAAGTAGATTATACAGGGAATGATTGGAAAGCATTGGCTCAGGATAGGGATGTATGGAGAGCTTATATCCGCGCGGCCATGAACCTACAGGTTCGATAGTGCCAGTAAGTAAGTATAATAATAATAATAGTAATAGTAAATTATTTTCATATATGCTTACAAAATAAGTGGACGAATACTTCGTATCCAAATTAGAAAAAAAACGGAGGACCATATGTCTAATCATTTTTTTATGTTTAAATAAAATAGATGTATTCACTTAATTTGCTTTAGTTAAGCTTCCATGCCTTCACAATATAATCACATTTTAGAATTGGAATCAAAGAATAAATCACCACTGCATATACTTCAAATCAAAATCCAATCCTATTATGATTAAATTCCAAAAAATAAAAAAATAAACTTTGTCATACTATCTTACTATAGAATGCTGACCAAATAAATTCAATTTGCTATTTCCACTATGGAATGCATCTAAGACAGTTCATGCTTTCACATCTTTTCACATGCAAGATGACTTCTAGAATTTTATTAAGAATATAAGTTTAGAAATATTAACATAGCTGACCGGCCAATAACAAATTGAAATATGGACAGGTCTTGACAGGGAGTTTTGTAATTTGAAGACACAAACAAATGAAAGTCTGTTCACAAAGAGATAATAAATTATAGCAAAGTGTCTTACAAATTGCAAACATCTCTTTCCACGGAATGAGTAATTGTTTGGCACTTACAATAATTTCAGATTAACATTTTTTTGAGAGAAGTTTTGACGACACTCCCTGCAATACACAATAGAATGCATTTCCAGATTTGAACCTATGTTTAATTTCTTTGTGCATCTCATTCAAATATGTAATTACGGTTTTGTTCCTAGGTATTTGATTCGGCCACTTCTTCAAAATCTCCCTCATTTGTCATTAACTGTCCAATTCTATTGTATAATGTATTTCTATGTGTGAATATATATTTCGTTTTTTTCAGGAAAACCATTGCATTGTGTATAAATTTCGAGATAAAAATAATTTTTTTTGTAAGCCCGTGTTTTCCCTTTACAGAGATTTAGGCGCTCTCCCCCTACAAGGAAGAATTTGAACCATACTAATTTAGTTACACTTGTTTTCGTATAGATGTAATTTGAGTGGTCCGTAGTCAGCGTTCCGCCTCATACTGATATGTAGGAAACCAAGGTAGGTCTAGTACTAGGACGGGAAAATTCGGTAAATTTTGCTTAGAGGCCTTTTCATTCGGGCTTAAGGATTTTTTCGAACCTGAAAATCTTCAGACTCGGGACCCAAGGCTTAAAGTCCCTCTCGGAGGACTTGCTCCTTGGATTTTTCCGTCCTAAAAAATCCATCGACCCCGGCCGGGTTTTATCCCGCGACCCTCGGGACCAGAGGCAAGGAGCATAACCACTAGTCCACCGCGGCCGATAATAATAATAATAATAATAATAATAATAATAATTATAATAATAGTAAATTATTGTGATATATGCTTACAAAATGGTATAAAAACGTTCACTTAAATGAAGCAATGTAGGCTACATAGTTATGCATGGAATGTTTTCCATAACTATTTAACTCATGTCACAAATGGGAGTCAATGACCAATCACGTTACAATGATTTTTTTATTTACAACCAATCACAGTCGTGTTTCCCCTAGAATTTACCAACTAAAGTTTATCATAATAACCTCCTTTTTAACATTCTGAATAGGTCATAGCATTATTTTGTAGTGACTGACCCACTAAGAAATACGGCTACCAGATTGTATATATAGTGCATGAATGTCAAGACATACCGCATGCGGGAGTTTATATAAAAACATTTGTAGCAATTGATTATACCACAAAAAAAAAAAAAAAAAAACCACTGTTTGCACTTTCTTAAATGCATTTTTTTCCAGAAAAATACACGGTGATTACAAATGATTGGAGCGATTTCATGATTTTATTGTAGCGATCTTATTTGACATATCTTCACAGAACTTTAAAGTTATGTATAAAAACTCATAAGGTTTTTTTTTGTTTTCTCTCGCAGCCGTGTTCAGCTTTAAACCGAGAGAGCGCAGCAGTTATCAAAGATGGCGACAGGCGAGGAGAAAGCATATGCTGTGCTTGAATTTCATTCAACTCAATCTGTGATAACTGTGCAACGACACTTCAGAACGAAGTTCGAGAAAGATGCACCGAGTGCCAACTCCATTCGGCGATGGTATGCGCAATTTAAAGCTACAGGATGCCTCTGTAAAAGGAAATCAACGGGTCGTCCTTCAGTGAGTGAAGAAAAGGTTGAGAGTGTGCGGATGAGTTTCACACGTAGCCCACAGAAATCAACACGAAAAGCGAGCAGAGAGCTGAACATTCCACAACCGACCGTTTGGAAGATCTTGCGGAAAAGATTGAAGCATAAACCTTACCACTTGCAATTTCTACAAGCCCTTACGCCCATTGACAAAGTGAGTCGGTTTGAATTTTGTACACAAATGCAGCAGTTTATGGATGAGGATGGTTTTTGTGAGAAACTTGTCTTCAGTGACGAAGCAACATTCTTTGTGAATGGCAAAGTGAACAAACACAATGTGCGAATCTGGGGCACAGAAAATCCCCGCGTTATTGTGCAGCACATTCGCGACTCCCCAAAAGTTAGTGTGTTCTGTGCGGTTTCTCAGTTCAAAGTTTATGGCCCTTTTTTCTTCTGCGAGCAGAACGTTACAGGACACGTGTACCTGGACATGCTGGAAAATTGGCTCATGCCGCAGCTGACGACCGACAGTGAGACCTTCATCTACCAGCAGGATGGTGCTCCACCCACACTTCCATCACGATGTTCGTGAATTTTAAACATGAGATTGCCAAACCGATGGATCGGTCGCAGTGGAGAGAATGATCAGAAATTGTTGTCATGGCCTCCACGCTCCCCCGATTTGACGCCGTGCGATTTTTTTGTTTGGGGGTATGTGAAAGATTCAGTGTTTGTGCCTCCTTTACCAGTAGACTTACCAGAACTGCGAGCTCGCATAATCAATGCCTTTGAACAAATTAATAGGGACATGTTACGTCGAGTATGGGACGAACTTGATTACAGACTTGATATCTGCAGAATCACCAAGGGGGAGCATATGGAGCACCTGTAACATCTCAAAAAAAACCTGGGAAGTTGCTCTATGTATCTGTAAAAGTTCGTGAAAATATGTCGAATACTACAGCTACCATAAAATCATGAAATCGCTCCAATCATTTGTAATCACCCTGTATAATAGTCATATTTACATCATATGACATCAGAAATGAATTAATATACAGTTTGATATGTTTCATTTTTTCTCCACTAGAGTGCATTCTTACAATATTGCGTTCCTTTGGCAATAAATTGTATGATCTGGTTGCAGTGACGAACAAAAGAAGCAAACGAAGCGTACCAATCGTTTCTCATTTGTTTTCAAACATCGCCGTTTACATTAAATATATAAATATTTAAAAATAACTATATTTAAATAATGATTTGTGAGTAAACAGCTTAATTTTATTCGTTAAATAGTCCTAACAAATGCCACTCTTGATTTCCAAATTCTCTAGATAAATTCACTCCTCACTTCGTGAGTCGTGAATTTATCGATAATTTGGAAATCACTCATAGCATTACTTATGATATATTTATTTTCAGGCTGGTCTATCCACTGTCGTATTTTTGTATTTCAGGCGCTCGCGCGATCGGAAGGAAATTACTCTGTAAGAGATCGCTAAAGTTCTGTGCACATTTTAAAATGTTTAACATAATGATATCAGTTTGTTAATAAAATTGCCTTAGAAAACAAAATGCATGTGCAGAGTTAGTTTTGAGCTTATCTAATGTCGAGTTGAGCTAATATTGCAGTAGCAGCATCAAATAGAGTGGGGAGGGGATATTATTGACACGTACTGTAGTTTTGGGCGAGGAAAAGGTGCTCCATCAACGGGTATCTCGACCGGAAACCATCCACCCTGCCTGCAAATCCCGATAAACCCTCCCCGACCAGAATTCTCCTTAGTGCTGATGTCCCATATTATAATAGTCTGTTCTCCACTTTAACACCACAACCACAACCACTTCAAACGTTCATGTAACCATGAGCGTTCACATTTTTCTCTTTTATATGCTGCTCTTGTTTTATAGTGATATTTACAAACCTTGTCCAGCCGGATGTAAACACTCAAACCGCAATCAAACGAAAGATTGCGTACAAAAAATAAAACTTAAAATAAATAAGTAAAAAATAATATAAACATTAAACTATATACAGGGCTATCCAGAAGGAAGGAATGGACTTAAAATATTTATTTCTCCCAAATTAAAAAAAAATATATATAAACACAATTTCAACGTTCCTGGAAAGAGGAAAGTTCAATTTTCACTAGTTTGTGCATTCAATATGAGCACCTTGTGTTACACGACAAATATCAAAATGGTGGCTCATATCTTGCCACACACGAATCAGCTGCCCTCTAGTTATCGAAATTCACAGCTTCAACAATTCGTTATCGCAGATTTTCCAGAGTGTCATGCATAGGCGGTGATAAAAACACGGTCTTTTACATAACCCCACAGATAAAAATCACGCGGGGTTAGGTCGGGTGATCTGGGAGGCCACCGGTAATGAAGTTGATCTTTTGTTCCATTTTTTCCAATCCAACGTCCTGTTGTGTTGCCATTTTAATACAATCAACATGACGAGCAACAGCGCCAATATGGCCGTGATCAGAACTTCAAACTTTACTCTTTCCAGGAATGTTGGAATTCTGTTTCTATTTTTTTGTAGTTTGGAATAAATAAATGTTTGAAGTCTGTTTCTTCTTTCAGAATAGCCCTGTAGGCTATATAACACGATTGTATGTCTGTCTGTCTGTCTGTTTGTCCTTTATACGTTACCAGATTGTGTTTGGGCTTTTTGCAAAATGTTCAAGGATTTTCCCGAGATGGTTTTAGGTTATAAAAGAGTTGTAATAATCAAGTCCTTCCCCTTAAAAATCACCCTTTGTAGTGAAAAACGTGCTTTTCGGAACTTTTGGACGCTTAAATGGCTGCCTAAACCATAACATATACACCAAATTAATGTACTCCAGACTGGCCTAGAAGGCCCTTGGCCAACCAGTCGGCTGCTGGCCTCACATCCACATGTGTTAATTACATAGGTATACGATAATCGAGCCAGTGTAGGGGTGACAAGTGGTCAGTATGTGGGGTCCCCCAGCCGTTTTAGATGGTCTTCTCAACATTAAGTCGCTACTTATTATAGTTGCCCAAATGTCTCACGATGCTGAGTGAGCACCGGTCCCATACTGGCCCAAATTCTATGAGAAAATGTCTTCTGCAATGGGGACTCGAACCAGTGCAAGTCCCGTGGCTCTGCGCCAAGGCTTCTTGTCTTAACCACTCGCTACGGTGCGGGACAAAATTAATGTACACGGTATTGAATATCTAAAAAAAAAAATCTACAGAAATAGTCCGCGACAGCATATGTCTTTCACGGATAACTCATTATAACCATTTTTATCTTAGAGCTCATTGATGCCAAGAAGATAGGGATAGGAATTCCCAAGCAATGCCGGGTAATTAGCACGGGAAATGTAAAAATAATTACGATATAAATTTGTAATTATTTTTCTTCTACTTATTGAACTAAACATAGAAACACTTTTAATGTATTTAGGCGTAGCAGTGCTCGCCGGTTACACTGACCTACAAAAATGAAACTTTTTTTTTTGTCTCAGGAAGAAAAGTATGTGATTCTGATAGTATTTGTTCTCCTGAATTAAAATATGATACCGGTTTTTCTCCATCACGCAAGTTTACGAGAGACGCATTTATAATTTCAAACACTTTAATATTTTCTACATTCGTAACTACACAATATTCAAACATTCGGACTCACCTAGAAAGTAAGAAATGACGATCTTCTGCTATATTTCGCCTGTGGAGCATCCCTCTTGATAGTCCAACAATAATCGGCCAGCATATTAGGATTCCATTTGCCTTGATATCTCTTTTCCATAACTAAAACCATTTGTGTTAGCTCATTTGGTTTTATTTTACAATGGACAAATAGACGAAAAAAATAATTATTTAAATCCATTAATTGAAATTGAAATAAAAAAACTGTGGGTGATGGAGAAATTCCGAATACATATTTGAAAACACGATAAAAACTGCATTGAGTACAACTATTGGTACTCATGAGACAGAAATCATGTTGACCAGTGTTATTAGCTAGTAACATATAAATAAAATAATCCCAAGTACACATAATTATAATTTTATAGATGATGGATGGGTCACCATCCATCACCAATACACACTCAAGTTAGCTTCAACTAGCAACTTGCAAACACCAAAATATAATGAAAAATAGCGAAAAATACTCTTTCAGAATAAGAAAATATGGAGCTAGAGCCTATTATTTACTGCTATACGTCGCATGCCATGAATCATTTTACCTATATTGCACATAGATAAATTTCAAACCAATCATCATCATCATCATTATCAATTACAAGGATTAAGCCCAATGGCCTGTTCCGATCTCATTATAGGTCGAATTGGTCCTTCCATTTTTTCAATGGTCTTCCCAACATTCTTCTCCCTTTTGGTTTATAATTATACATTCTTCTTGGTAAGCGCTGTTCATTAATTCAAACCAATATATTCAAATTATTATCGGAGGCAAATGGACTTCGTCTTGGAACCCGGGACCTACTTTCGGTGGACCGACGAGCTGCTCACCACCTGATCACGCGGGTCGCAGGGCAGTCCACTTTGTTACTTTGACTTATAACCATGAGCGTTTAATTTTTCTCTTTTACGTGCTTTGTTTTATAGTGCTATTTACAAATCTCTTTAAACTAACTCACTGGCGCGCTATCGAACCCGTAGGTTCAAGGCAGTGCGGACTTAAAGCTCTTTACATATCCATATCATTATCTAATATTTTCCATTTATCCCAAGTAAAATCTATGTCCCTCAAATCATGGCTATTGTTATTCTCCCACCTCATTCTTGGTCCACCAACTGGACGTTTTCCCTAGTTTTTCTACAAGAAGCTTCCATGCCCCTGTTTCAATCCCCATTCGTGCTACATGTCCTGCCCATCGCAGTCTACGAGACTTTACTGTTCTTATTATGTCTGGTTTCCTATAAAGAAACGTGCCCCGCGACTTAGTTAAGGCAAGATGCCTTGGCGCAGAGCTACGGATCTCCATGGGGAAGATATTTTTTTATTGAATTTCGGCCAGTATGAGACCGATGCCTACCTAGCATCGTGAGGCATTTGGATAGCTACAATAAGAGAGACACAAGGTTGAGAAAACCAGCTCTAACGGCTGGGGACCGACATGTTGACCACATGTTGCCCTTACACTGGCTGCATGATTGTGTACCTCTGTGATTAACACATGCTGATGTGAGGCCAGCAACGGGCTGGTAGGTCAACGCTTTCTAGGCCTGTAGTGCCATGAAGTAAATAATATTTTCAGTTTAATGTATTTTCAACCACCTTAACCAGAGTGTGAAATTAAATACTAACTAAACTAACCTACTCACGAACCCGGATATTCATGACAGGGCGGACGTAATTTCATCATACTTCCCTAGGCAAAGGGAAAATTATCTAACTACAAACATTACGAGATCCCTGGAGTAGTAGGAGTTTAAATCTCCTGTCTCCCAAGACCATCGACACGAGGTAGCCGGGTTTCCAGCCCTGCGTAACGGTCGCCTTAACCCCCAGATCTTAGTCTAGTACTGATATCATTTAGAGGCTGAGTTATGATGCTACCCCAAGGCTTGTGTATCTCATACGTCCTACATGGGGGTATGGTTGTTCGCTAGAGGCAGTTCTTAACTAACTCACTGGCGCTATCGAACACGTAGGTTCATGGCCGCACGGACATAAGCTCTCCATACATACCTATCCTGAGCTAATGTTTTCCAATCATTCCTGTATAATCTACTTCCCTCAAATCATGGTTAACTTGGCGTTTTCCCTCTGGTTTTCCTACAAGAAGCTTCCATGCACGTCTTTCATTCCCCATTCGTGCCACATGTGCCCATCGCAGTCTACGAAACTTAACTGTTCTTATTACAATCTGACTTCCTATAAAGACCATATAGTTCACCGTTATTTAAGTCTTCTCCATTCACCTGTCTGTTCATCTCTTTGGTTCAAATTTTATTCTAAGAACTTATTTCTCTTAACCAAGCTAAATGTGTTACGCTTATTTACCTGTTGATGTCAGCGAGTGACATGTGGTTAGCACATAGCCTCAATGAGAATCTAGTAGACAATTTAGGTGTTACTTGGATGGACGAAAATCGGTTAAATTTTGCACATAGGCATTTTATTTAGGCTTGCGGTTCTTTTACGAGCCTGAAAATCTTCATACTCGGGACCGACGGCTTAAAAGCACCACCCGGAGGCCTTGTCCCTTGGGTCTTTCCACCACAATAATCCATCAAGCCGGCCGGGTTTGAACCCCCAACTCTCGGAAATTGAAGCAAGGGTCATAACCACTAGACCACCGCGGCCGACTACTTCAAGGTTTGGTCTAGTTTAAAAGAACCTGATCCCATCGGGACTTAAACCCGCGAGCTTACGGTTGGTAGCTTACTGTCTTAACCAGCTAAGCTACGGCATACCCCAAGCATTATTATCCCCATCTATTATTTTTTTTATTTAATCCTTGTATAATTTATCTCCCTCAAATCATTAGTGATTTTATGTTTTCGCCTCATTCGTTGGCTACTTAATAGGTGTTTCCCTCTGGTTTTCCTATAAGACATCGTTTCCCAACCTGTGGTTCGCGAACCCCAGGGGGTTCGCCAAAACTTTTCTGTAATGGCGAGTTTCGAGGTTAGGCCTATTATTATTTCCTACATTTCTGCAGCATTGTAATATAATAATAATAATAATAATAATAATAATAATAATAATAATAATAATAATTAATAATAATGATTAGGCTATAATAATTTTTTTTAAATTGAATTAACCGTATAATGCCCCTTGTTGCAAATGTGTAACATCGGGAATTTATCATATTATTTCCACAATAAATTAATATTTACCGTGAATGCCTGATTTACAGTTATGTAACAATGTTAGGAATGCATTTGATTTCGCTGCAAGTAGGCTTACACGTTGCGTAACTTTTAAGCTGTAACTAAAGTAACTTCATGTTTTTGTCGTTAAGGTTAAGTTAATTTAAGGTTATTAAACCTTTTGCTTGGAATTAAATTTTATGCATGTCTACTGTACATATATTTCGTTGTGGAAGGGGTTCGCGAGTCGAAAACGGTTGGGAACCACTGCTCTAAAGATTTGATGTTGCTATTGTATAAAGTCTTAACATTCCATGTTCCTAGGAACATATCCCAGTGTTTGAGCCTTTCGCATGGATATCCGTAACTCATATAGCTCACTCTTACCTAGTTCCTTTAATTTATCTGTTCATCTCTCTTTGATCGAAACATTTCGTAAGGAATTTGTGAAAAATTCCTGTTATGTTTCCTGTCTTAAAATGATAAACCATGTTTCGTGTCCATATACTGTAGGCTTAATACCTATAGGATAATGGGATAATAACCCTTGTATAATCTTTATAACATTTTTAAAAATAATGTGCTATGACCAGAGTTTCTGTAACGCATAATTTCGAACTAATTCACTGGCACTATAGAACCTTTAAGTTATGGCCGCGGGGATATGAACTCTACATACATCCCTACCCAGAGCTAATGCTTTGCCATGGATTGCCTGAAGTAGCCCCACCGCGTGGAGATCCGAATGGGGGACTATTTTACTTTCGGAAAATTTACCCCAGTGGATCCCATGCCATTGTTTCTTGACGGTTGAATTTTTACGGCGAAAGAGAGTCACTCTTTCGACGAAGGTAGTTTTTTTTTCGTCTGGGTTATCGCCTTCGACCTGTCAGGTCACTTTCGGCACCAATGCTACTACCAGAATAGCTCTCGGGGTCATTTTAGCACGCAAGCCAATCCATCACGGCATGGTAAAGATACCATGGAGAGTAATGCATAATAGCATTGCTATATTTACAATATTTCCACACCCAATCAGGTTTTCCCATCTAATATTTATTAATTTATTTCTGCCCAATCTATGTTTCCTAATCCGATATTGCAGCATCAAATTTTAGCTCCAAGGTTGGTTTTAAAATGCATTTGATTGTAATAACTATTATTTGATAGAGGTAAATTATACAGTGGATGGTTGGAAATCATTAGCCCAGGAAAGCTTATGTCCGGGGCCGTGAACCTATCTTTCGGTAGTTCCAGTGAGTTAGTTTTATATTTAGAATGATCCATTTATCTTGACCACCCGAGATATCTTCGCACTTAAGTAGAAAATGGAAAATAGTTTTATACAAAAGTTGTCCGTCTACGAGGGGGAAATAATATTGATGGCTAGTAAACTTAGTAGTGTTTTTTATTAACAAGATACGAATATAACTTTGTTTTCTTCAATTATATGTATTTTTTCTTCGATGCGTTAATTAACCACTACAAGACCTGATCAAAAATATGTCAAATATTAGAATTGCATATTGTGATACTTTTTGAACAGGTGCTTAATTAATGCGTCGAAGAAGAAATACGTAGTGCGATTGAAGAAAACAAAATTAATATTTGTATCTTGTTAATAAATAACTCTACCAAGTTCACTAACCTACAGTATTATTTCCCCCTCGTAATTGGACAACTTTTGTACAAAACTATTTTTTTTCATTTTGCACTTATGTACAAGATAATTGAGAAATTATATATATATATATATTGGGTCTTAAGCTTCCTGACATTTGTCTTACAGGTGAAGAAAAACCGCGAAAAACCTCATCCAGGAGCATGTCTCGACCGGGAATCGAATCCAGGTCCGCTGCGTGACTAGGCAGCATGCTACCTCGAGACCACAGCGAGTCACGTAGCGGGCCTGGATTCGATTCCCGGTCGAGACATGCTCCTGGGTGAGGTTTTTCGGGGTTTTTCTTCACCTGTAAGACAAATGTCAGGAAGCTTAAGACCCAATGGTCTCGAAAATCATCTGGTCATCCTTATCATCATCATCATCATTCACCGGTATGGAAGGCAACGGAAAGCTACCACACCTATAAGTACCTAGTAAAGCTGCAAAGCATAGCATGAAAATGATATGATTGTAATAAAAGACATGCCCTCCGACAAAACTGAATCTATATATACACGTACGCATGTGTGTTATCAATAAACAGTTAAGTATAAAGGTCTATTGTCCTGTTCCATTCTCATTATCCATCCAGTACTTTTCTAAATAGTGAAGCTAATGTTGTTTCCCAACCGGACGGTATTTTAATATTAAATTGGGCAGTCTTCATTTTGTTACACCGTGTTGGTGCTGGGTCGTACCAATGTTGTTGATAATTACCTTGAGTTGAGAACATAGATTGCTCAAATTAACATAATTTTTCCCTGGCCCATAAAAAGCAGAGATTAATTCACCTTTCTTCAATAAATTGTTAAGCATGTAATATATTGTAAGCTATACAGATTACAATCGTGGAAGTTTCAAGGAAGAGGAAATCATATTCGCTTGAGAAAGCTTTGGAACTTTATACTCATATCTGACATGACTAGCTACTAAATCAATAGACAGAAGTTAACTAAAAGCAGGTAACTTATATTTAATAAGAGTAAAGAAACGGTCAGATATAACATTCAAATAATAAAGAAAAATAGTTAGTTTGATATTGAAAAAGAAATTCAGAAAAAAAACAATAACCTTATCGGCCATCTAAACAAAACAATAATAATGAACATACATACACTCTATTCACTCACACTAGTCCCGCCAAGGGCTAGGGTACACGGTACTTGTGGCCCTACCCTGGCCTAAGGGACCAATAAACAAAACAAGCTCCTCCGAGCTATATCGACTTGACCCTTTGATTAATAAACAAATGATGACATTGATGTTAATAAGCGCAGTTTATTTGAGGGTTCGCTTGGGAGAGGGGAGGATGCGCGTTAGAAAACACGGCGCATAAAGAAAAGAGGAGGTATGTAGGAGAGAATTGGCACTGTTCACTAAGATCACAGAAGAAATGGAGATGCGATGACGTATCGGTTGCGCAGTATGACGTAATCCACGTATCGAAAACTTTATTTCGGTACATTGTCATTCTTCCAATGTGTAATATCATTTTTTTTTTTCTCAATGACCAGCCTCGTGGGCTAGTGGTAACCGTTTCTGACTACAGTTAATAAGTTTCCGGGTTCTATTCTCTGTCAGATTATAGGGATTTTTCCTTAAAGGGAATTATTCCTGTGGTTGTCCATGATCTGAAATTAGATTAGAAAGCGTTTAGGATAATGACTCTCCTTGCGCTTCGTTATCATTTTAATCAACCCATCATATCGACGGGTAACGTACGTAACCTGTCCGCTCTAGGTTGCATCAACCTAAGAAATTGATTCCATTTCGCCAATGACAATGGAGAGAAAGAAGAGGGGGGAAAGCCAGCAGAAATCTTATAACAGACCACCTTGTGGCATTAGACTTTTTTTTTCAAAAATGGTTCTCTTTCAACTTTAATCCTGATACATTTTTATTGTTGTTTTATTATCTTAGCATGTACACATATACAAAATCACACACGCATGCACGTACACACACAATAGTTTTCGGAGAACACCGTTAATTTAAAAATAAAAATCATGTTGATGCTTAAAATAATTTGTTCAAAGATACAGAATTTGGAAACATAATGAACAAGAATAATACCTCATTTATTATCCGAAGGCCATAACTAACATATTCTCGGTTTTTTTATCCATCAACAATTATTTATAATTTATAATTAAATTTAATTAAAACATTATGGGACACTCTGTACAATAAAACCGAAAACACGCATAGATTAGGCGGTTTATTTGTGAAGACTGGAATGTTTCAAGTTTTAGGTGACGATGGAAGGAAATGGAAGTGACAACACAATGTGACAACTAATGACGATGAGTTGGTTTTGTGACACGAAGGATGCACAGGAAATCCATGTGCAGTCTTAATTCCCAAAAGAACAAGAACTGATGATAGAAACCATATGACTTCCTCCAGGTTGCTGCAACAGCTTGCTACAAATATGTTTCATTAGTTTCTCTCTCTCTAAAACCACACTACACTGTTTCCAATCCGTGGTGTTAACCCCGACAATGACCCAGTGTTTAAAAATACACGTTCCTTGTGTTGTACGGCTGAAACAATAACATGTCACTCGCTTATTAAAGAAATTATGATTAATGTATTTTTAGTTTTCTTTTCGAAAAAATGTAAGATCTGACCACTAAATTATATAGACATGCTTTTCGGTAGATCATAATAATCTTCAATTCTAGAATGTAGCAAACTGACCATACCATTAAAGGGGCTAATTCCTCCTATAGATTACTTTGCTTCCTCAATGATAAATCGACAACAGGAGGAGTATAAACGAAGCGATTCTTTCAACAAATCGAATTTGAAATCCGATTTTGGCGCTTTACTGATTATATATAACTAACTAACTCAATGGCACTATCGAACCCGTAGGTTCATGGCTGCGCGGATATAAGTTCTCCATACATCCATAAGAAAACTCACCCGGGCCCGCTGCGTAACAAGGCAGCACGCTACCTCGAGACCACAGCGGTGGACAAACTCAGTTATAAGGGAGGAAATTAAGATTGAAGACACTGTTTTAGATTATATTAAAACTCAGCAATTAAGATGGTACAGATATGTCCAGCGAATGGAAGAGGATCGGCTACCAAAATCTGTTTTGGAATGGAAACTTGAGGGAAGACGAAGCAGAGGAAGACCTAAAACCTCCTGGAGTCAGGGAATACATTTATACATGAAGGAGAAACATCTACAACCAGGAGATTGGATGAACAGACAAAATTGGCTATTAGGAATCGGACGATGTCAAAGACATTATACTACCGATTATCTATCTATCTATCTATCTATCTATCTATCTATCTATCTACTATCTATCTATCTATTCTTCTATCTTCTCTCTATCTATCTATCTATCTATCTATCTATCTATCTATCTATCTATCTATCTATCTATCATTATCTATCTATCTATCTATCTATCTATCTATCTATCTATCTATCTATCTACTCTATTCATCTATCTATCTATCTATCTAATCTATCTATCTATCTATCTATCTATCTATCTATCTCTAATCTATCTATCTATCTATCTATCTATCTATCTATCTATCTATCTATCTATCTATCTATCTATCTATCTATGTATCTGCTAATCTATCTATGTATCTATCTATCTATCTATCTATCTATCTATCTTCTATCTATCTATCTATCTATCTATCTATCTATCTATCTATCTATCTATCTATCTATCTATCTATCTATCTCTCTATCTATCTATCTATCTAATAAAATAAATTATTATTATTATTATTATTTTTATTATTATTATTATTATTATTACTATTATAAAAGCAGATTATTTTGACTGTTGTCCAATATTGTTTGACATTGAAGTTATTTGCCTCCCGTATACAAGTCACTTGGCAAGCAAGAGGATTGCCGCCAACTTGGGGATCCAGAATACGTAAAGTTAATCTTAGCAATGCCTTTGAGTACGTTGGAGGTGGTCGTGCTTATTTATTTTTCCCATGTACACGAGTTAAATCATTTAGATAAAGTAGCGAAGAATTTGACTTCATTAAAATAGTGGTAAAAACAGGCCACTGGTGCCAAAAAAGATGTACTCATTGGTTTAACATAGTAATCTTATCTTCTTTTGACTTGTAAGTTCATTCCATCCTCTATTATATGCCTGTTATTTCAATTTGTTTAATTGGAAATTCTTGTAATGTTTTTATTGAAGATAAGACTTTGTTTCTTTTCTACACTCGTAATATGATAACATATTCCTATTTATACTTTATAATCTCTTTTATTCGTGTCCCATAACCACATACATTACTAATTATACATGAATCGTAACCACTTTAATCGTTTTTACAGGAGAAGTCAACAAACTTAATAGGACTTCTTCTTCATCTCACAAGGGAACCATCAACCATTGCATGCCGAAATCTACCTTGAAATTTCTCTTAGAGTACAGCTGTGATGTACCAAGGGCGTATCCAAACAATTATCTGCCATTTTAACAGCAAGGCACTGAAATTTAGCGCCAAACCTCTCATTTAGACTATAGAGATGTAATACAATTTATTGTAGAAATCTAATTTTTATTTTATTTCAATAGCATATACCGATACTTAGGCCTATTATGATAATCCAAAGTTGCGGCCGCCAGAGCAACTTTGTTGCTTATCGAAATTGATATACTTTTCATACACCGAGTTTGGATCCGAAAAAAATAACTGCCGCTAGTGCATTAAGAGACTTATGCCTATAACTAAACTAACTCACTCACTGGCACTACGGATTCCTGATTTTCATGACCACCCGGACATAACCTCTCCATATGCTCTATATCCGTATCTTCAACTAATGTTTTCCAATCATCCCTTGTATAATTAAGCCTCTTAAAATAATAGATAATATTAATTCTCCGCCCCATTTTCTGTTTTTGAAACATGGAGTTTCCATATCCCTCCTTCATTCCACATTCGTGCAACATGATTTCCCCATCGCAGTCTGTGAGACTTAACTGTTCTTATTACATCTGGATTTCCATTAAGATCATGTAGATCACTGTTATGTAGTCTCCTCAATTCATCTAAATGTTCACCTGTCTTTGGTCCAAACATATTCCTGAGAAATGTATACTCAAATAATCTTAAAATTGTCTGTTCCCTTAAAGTAAAAGTGGCTAAATAAAACCATTCTATTCAATGTTTGGCATCCATATAATTAGCTGAGAGAATAACAGTTTTATATATTTTCAGTTAAACTTTTTTTTAGAGAAGTTGGGGACAAGTATCACTGTAATGCGTAGGCCTAATAGCATGCATTTACAGAATTCAGCCTGTGTTTAATTTCTATCTGCACCTCATTCCTGTTTAATTACTGTTCCTAAGTATTTGAATTCAGACACTTCTTCACAATTTCTCTCATTTGTCATTAACTGTCCATTTCCATTATATAATGAATTTCTATGTGTGACCATATATTTAGTTTTATTGATATTTATTCCTTAGTGATACTCAATAAGAACGTGCGTGTTGGAATTTTAGTATTTCTTCATTATCGCCTGATAATACTACATCTTTAGTATATACTACCAGCTTATTGTATTCCTTTTTCCTTTGAATTTTGAAGATTTAATGGCGTGCTCCATTATAAAATTGAATAGTAGGATATAGTGCTTCTCCTTGTTTTAACCAATAGTGAATTAAATAAAGCCTTTGTGTTTTTTCGATGTCTATAAAATATGATCAATGGAGATTTGTAAAAAAATCTAATATCTTTTCATGTGAACAACCTCGGTATATTTGGCATGTTTTTTATTTCAATTTTAAAATTTGTACCTTATAATACAGTCGTTCTCAACTATAATAACTTGCGTTATACATGTCGTCACACTACTGAAATTCAAGGCCTTTCAAAGACATGCTTCATCTTCAGCAAACACAGAGGACGAACTACAAAGAAAACTATATAAACTAAATGAAATATCAAAAAAATACAACTTGGAAATATCATCAGAAAAATAAAAAACAATGGCCTTCAAGGGCGCTCATCCATTTAGGACAAAGATAATATTAGAAAGTAAACCAATAGAATAAGTGGTAAGATATAACTTCCTAGGTTGCGAAATATCATACACAGCGGAAACAGATAAAAAATAACAAACTAAATAAGTTTAATTATATAACAGGAACACTAAAAAGAACTTTGAAAAATAAAGCCAGGAAAGACTCTATAATGAAATTATACAAAACAATGGCAATGCCTATTATTACTTATGGATCCGAAACATGGACAGTGACAACACAACAATCTGCCAGAATACAAGCTGCTGAAATGAAATTCCTTAGACCAATAGCAGGATATCAAGAATCATAACACAGAAGTAAAACAACAACTAAAAGTAGAGGAATTAAAAACAATAGTGAAATACAGAACAAACTGAAAAGAACACTTGGAAAGGATGACTGAGAATAGAATACCAAAAGCAGCATACAGCTATTCACCACGAGGAAGAAGAATTTTGGGAAGACCAAAGAAAAGATGGAAAGAGCAGCAATTTGGAGCCGGAACAGGCTAGTAAATAAGCCTAAACCGTGATGAAGAAGAAGAAGAAGCTTCATCTTCAGGAATTCTTATATTCTCTAATTTCAGTACCATGAGAATTCGTGAGGATGAAGCATGTCTTTGAAAGGCTTTGAATTTTAATAGTGTGACGACGTTTATAAGACAAGTTATTATAGTTGAGGACGACTGTTTTATAAGATACATATTTTAAAATTGAAATAATTTTAACCTCAACGGTGTTAAAACATTCCGATTGAGGGTCTTTCCACTTTTCAGCGGTTGCCCTTTTACCAGCCGGCTGCTGGCCCTTCACATCCACATGTGTCAATCACAGAGGTAGATGATCAACAGCCAATGTAGGGGTGACATGTGGTTATCATGTCGAGTCCCCCAGCCGTTATAGCTGGTTCCTCAACCTGGAGCCGCTACTTATTGTAGCTACCCAATTGCCTCACGATGCTGGGTGGGCACCGGTCCCATACTGGCCGAAATACCATGAGAACATTTCTTCCCCCATGGAGACTCGAACCAGCTCAAAGTCCCGTAGCTCTGCGCCAAGGCTTCCTACCTTAACCGCTCGGCTATAATTAATAAAAATATAGAAAGTTTTTTATGTCCATAAAACAGAATCGATGACGATTTGTAAACAAATTAAATATATTTTGATGAGAACAACCTGAATATCTTCATTCCTTTGGAATTCGCTGAACCCTATTCTAGAGGATCATTTTGTCTGAAATGTAAATATTTTATTTTCTTCATAGTAAAAAAGTGGGTTTGAAAGAGTTAATAAATCTTGAATGGATAGTAACGATGAGAATTTCAAGTCGGCTCTAAGAGATGTTAATCTTGTGTGGTTTTACCACAAGATCTTTGTGGGCGAAGCGGAAGCTCTCCTAATTTTCCGCTATCTTAGTTGTTTTGAGGTTCGCGAAGAAAAAACTACGTTCCCTGAAGCTTACATAATGCAATCAGTAGTGGATTGTGCAAAGGATTCAGGTTAAAATAATATTTCAAAACGTGTTTTAATAAATGTTCTCGGGTGATAGCGAGAAGATAATAATTCTAACAAACCACTCTGAGATATTACACATTACCTAATGTTGACACATGAAGAAGACTTGCTTTTCTCTCCCCCAAAAACAAAACTTTTTGCTACCGAGAAGAAGTCTGGGCGCAAAACTTACCTTCTCTTTACACCTTCCTGCTTTTAACTGAGTTTCCTGCTTTTGATCTTGTCTCCTGGGGATTTCAACGCTCCACTAATGAATGATAAGTGTGTTTCTCAGCGCCTTATGGGCCAGCCACTTCGTCTCCCGGAGCGATATTATAAAGAGCTGAGGTAACAACTAATATCATCATATTTATGGAAAAGAGCGGGCGTCTGATATGCTAGGTGTCATTAACACAGACCGGGTTTCTGATGGTAAAAAGGTAGAAACGTTAAGCAAAAAGGTTCATATGCGGTCTACGACATTCTCTACGACACTTGATGGCATGCGGGTTCGGTCAGAGTTTTTCGAATGTAAAGGTGATCAATGGGAGAATAATACTTATAATTCAACACTAGATTGTAACTACTGACACTGTCGAACCCGTAGGTTCATGGTCGCGCGGACATAAGCTCTCCATACATGAGCTAATATTTTCCAGTCATTACTGTATAATCTATTTTCCTCAAATCATGGTTAATGGTATTCTCCCAATTTATTTTTGGTCTGCCAACTGGGCGTATTCTCTCTGGTTTTCCTACAAGAAGCTTCCATGCCCCCTCTTTCATTTCCCATTAGTGCCACATGTCCTGCCTCGCAATCTAAGTGACTTTACTGTTCTTATTATATCTAGTTTCCTATAAAGATAATGTAGCTCGCTGTTTATGTAACCTTCTCCATTCACCTCCCTTAAAGTAAGAGTCCAGGTTTCGCATCCATAGGCCTATAATGTAAATGGGAGATAACATTACTATATATTTTTCACTTTAACGTCTTATGAGAGAAGTTGGGACAACAAGAGTCTCTGTATTGCATAATAACATACATTTCTAGAATTCTTATGTTTAATTTCTATGTGCATTAATTCCTATTTGTAATTATTATTCTAGGCATTTTAATTCAGCAACTTCTTCAATATTTCCCTCATTTTTCATTAACTGTTAATTTCCATTATAGATATACCATATAATGTATTTCTCTAATTGTACATAAACTTAGGTTTATTGTCCCAATTTTTTAGTGTTACTCAATAGAGTGTGGGTGTTGACCCTTAGTATCTCCTCGCTATCACCTAATAATACTACACCATTAGCATAAACTGACAGCTTGTTAATCTATTTAGTTGTAACCCTTCTTCATCCTCTTAAGATTTGATGGCATGCTCTAATACAAAATTGAATAATAGAGCAATACTAAATTGTAACTTAAAATAACTAATTCACTGACACTATTTCGCCCCTCTTTGGTCCAAGCAAATGCCAGATAATTTTATGCTCAAATATTCTCAATCTTTTCTCCTCCCTTAAATATAGAGTTCATTTTTCTCATCCGTATAATATAACCAGAAGAATAACCGTTTTATCTGTTCGTAGTTTAACGTTTTTGAGAGAAGTTGGGATGAAAAGGGCCCTTATTGAATAATAGCATTAATGTCTAATGTAGAGCCTATTTGTTATTTATTTCTGCATCTCGTTCCTGTTTGGATTACATTATAACAATATAACAATTAAAAATGTATTTACTAGAAAGCAGAACAGAGCAAAGTAAATAGCAAAATACAAAAAAAAAGTAAATGAAAACTCCCCATATATTTAATTGATGAGTAATGGATAACGCTAGCAGAGAACACCAGAATGTCGAAACGACAATCTGGTTGCCCACATAGGACTTAAAACTATTCTGACGACCAGAAAAAAACATTTTGCAATAAAATATTATTATTTTATTATTATTATTATTATTATTATTATTACTTTTGTCATCTAGGCCTAGATAACATAGGCTGGAAATAAATATCAGTGAAATAATAATTACACATAGAAATACATTACAGCTCTGTAATGGAAATGGACAGGTAATGAATGACAAATAACGAAGATTTTTGATAAGTGTATGAATTTAAATACATAGGAACAATACAAATAGGAATGAGGCGCAGAAGGAAAATAAGCATAAGCTCAACTCTGGAAATACATGCTATTATGCATTATCGATACCTAGGTCTTCCAAACTTATCTAAGAAAGAAAAACGATAAAAAATATATATGTATTATTCTTCTAGTTATATTTCTTCTATCTATATGGTTGCGAAACATGGACTCTTACTTTAAGGGAGGAGAAAATATTACGAGTATTTGAGGATAAAGTTCTTAGGAACATTTTTGGACCAAAGAGAGATGAACAGTCAGGCGAATGGAGCAGACTACATAACAGTGAATTTATTTAATAAGAAAAGCTAATTCTCGTCGACTGCGATAGACAGGACATGAGGTACGAATGGGGAATGAAAGAGGGACATGGAAACTTGTAGTAAATCCAGAGGGAAAGAGCAAGCGTAGGAAGAATAACATGAATCATTTTTTGAGGGAAGTAGATTATACAGGGGATGATTGGAAAACATTAGCTCCGGATAGGGATGTATGGATAGCTTATGTCCGCGCAGTCATAAACGTACAAGTTAGATAGTGCCAGTGAGTGAGTTAGTTATGGCGAGTTTTTATGTAAAAAACAAAAATTGCGGACGATAAAACGTTAACAGGCTTATACATTTTTAGCTCGAAGTCATTTTCAGTCATATTAAGTAGGATAGATGAATATTTTTCTTCACAAACCTTTTCATGAGAACAACCTCAATAGCTAGAATATTTCGAAATTGGCTAAAGAGGCATGGATAAAGCATGTGTTGTGCATGTTGATATTAGTTCCGTCCCAATCTTGAAGGAAGGATCCTCGTCATGGCGTTTAAAAAGAGACATGATCCAATTTGTCCGCAGAGACAGTGTGCGCAAGTGTTTGGTATCCCACGTACGAGTCTATATGGACCGAGCAGTCCTGTGGCATGAAGCCAGTCTCATTTCGATCTTTACTACGTCCCGGAGGATGCAAGGAACGGCTAATCTCTGTATGAAGTACAGTAATGTCAGATATTAATATAACTGTACATCATACAGAGATTAATGTCAGCTGTGGTCTCGAGGTAGCGTGCTGCCTCGTCACGCAGCGGGTCCGGGTTCGATCTCCGGTGGGGGCAATTTCCTGGGTGAGGTTTTTATCGGGTTTTTCCTCACCTGTAAGACAAATGTCAGGAAACTTTAAGGCGCAAGCTGTACCTGAACATCATATGACCATCGCAGTCATCATCATTCATATTCATCTTAGATTATGCTTAAGATTAAGGACTCTCCTGGCGCACCACTATCATCACCACCATCATCCATCATATCATCGGAGCAACGTAACCCCGCCTTCCAGGTGCCCCAACTTCAAAAGTGGGTTACAATTACGCCCGTGCCAGGAGTGAACACCAGAAATGTCCAAAAAATGAAAACCTGAGGCATTGATATTCATGCTATGCTTTGCAGCTTTACTAAGGAATTATAGGTGTGGTAGCTTACCGATGCTTTCCACACAGGTGAAGGATGATGATAATGATAAGGATGATGATGATGGCCGGATAATTTTCGGGGACCATTGGGCCCTAAGCTTCCTGACATCTGTCTTACAGGTGAGGAAAACCCCGAAAAAAACTCACCCAGGAGAGGAGCTGTCCCGACCGGGGATCGAACCCGGGTCCGCTACGTGAGAAGGCAGCACGCTATCTCGAGACTACAGCGGGACACTATAGACTATACTACTTATTAATATTTCATTTCATATTATGTCGAATTTAATATGTTTACAATGAGTGTGAGAAATGAACTATTGCCGCTCTCAAACACTTTACCACATGCAATTTTCGCCAACATAAAAATTAAAAAGTAGCATGCGGTGACTCATTAAACAATATTATGAATATTCTGTGTGTATATATATATATATATATATATATATTTACTGTTAAATATATATTTGCAATTTGTGCTGGTTGAGCGGAAGAGAAGGTCTTATGACTTTAATAAAACATTATATATATATATTTAAGACTGTTACTTTTAAATAAGCGTTGCTTACCCTGAAAATTCGTTCACCACACTTTACTATAAATAGAAAAAAATTCGATATACATACAACACTTGTTATATTTGGTTTCCTATAAAGACCATGCAGTTCACTGTTAAGTATTCTTCTCCATTCGCCTGTCTGTTTATCTCTCTTTGGTCCAAAACTTTTTCTCGCAACTTTATTCTGAAATACTCGTAATCTCCTTTCCTCCATTAAAGTAAAAGTCTAGATAATAACATTTTACATCTTGATGGCAAAATTCTGATTTATTAGTCAACAGATAGTGGACTTCCCCGCGTAAGTTATTTACCTATATCCATGAATAGAACGGCTTAAGGAAAGCCTGCAAGATGAGATTGGTTCATCCTCCAAATAAAATGTGGGAGATGTTTGAATCCATTTGGTTCAAAATAATTGTTCATTTTTATAGCAAAATTCTAATATATTACAAAAAAATGCACTTATCCGTTTAAGTTATTAACCTTCATCCAAGAAAAGAACGGCCTAAGGAAAGCTTACTGCAAGGGCCATCCTCCAAATGAGGTGTGAGAGAAGTTTGAATTAATTTGGTACAATTTTGAATTATATAGACATATTTTGTAAAATATTTTAAAATATAATAGTGTGCAGAAATCCAGTTTATGAAATAACCGATTTATTTTTCTTTCCAATTTTTTGTAACATTTTCATTAGTAAAAAATGTACATTTTTAATGGAATTGTTTTTAAATATCTCCTTTAATTACCTTGTTCATTTCATTATTTTGCAACGTTATAAATCATAGAGACTAAGAAAAAAAAATACATAGGGTCTAATTAAAAATGAAAGTTTTATAATATAAAAATTTAATTCAATAAAAATTATAAGCCTAACTTGAGAATCAAACATTGTTTCTATAATATTTATTGGCAGATGTAGCCTACATCACAGAGCAATCATTCTTGTTAGTCGAGGGGTTAAAGTTCTGCCTCTTGTCCCGAGAGTCGCTGGTTCAAACTCAGCCAGAAAAATCAAAAGGAAAATTTCTCCGTGATGTATTTTTTAAGTCCTGAATTTTTTTCACCCCTGGGTCCCAAGACTGAAGATTTGCATGCTCATAAAAGAAACCCAAGCCTGCATTAGAGCCTCTGAACAAAATGTTTTCACAGCCGGAGTTATTATGATGATCTTGAAGATGATTTCCGGGCTATAGGCCATGGACTTGAGGCTTGTAGTTCGACGTTTCGCCAGAGACTGCGTCCGGCATCCTGAAGACAACCCATGAGGATACAGGATGCGGTCTCTAGCGAAACGTTGGGGAACTTCAAGCCTCAAGACCACGGCCTACAGCCCGGAAATCTTCTTCAAGATCATCATAAAATGTAATCGACTTTTCCATCTAAGTAATACTTTAGTTGGCCGTCTCGGGATACGCGTGGCTAGCAGGCGGTGCTGCCCTGACTGGGATTCGAGATACAATTCCTGACTTGTTCCAGAGATTTATTGGTGGTGGACCATACCTGGATTTATTGGGTTCTTCCCAGGGTTCTCCCGTTTCCCGTATTTCATCCAACCATCACTCTCAATTCTCCCTTCCCTCTCTTCATGTAATTTAATTTCTCATTCATTCCTTCATTTCATATCGCCCTTCACCTTATTTTATGTTAAGAAATATAGTTTGGTTGGCACAACACACAGATGTTACGGGGTCAAGTGAGGAGCAGAGTGCTGACTGTTGACTCCAAGCCTTAGCAATAAAAAAGGTCAGAAGTGCACAAGGTATGATTGTAGTCCCTCTTCGCGGCCATGGGCGAAACTAAAAATGGCGGCATGGGTCAAGAGAGAAGAACGTGGTGTGCCGAACACGGAATACATCTACTTCTTTTTATTCTTCTTCTTCACGGTTTAGGCTTATTTACTAGCCTGTTCCGGCTCTAAATTGCTGCTGTTTCCGTATTTTCCTTGGTCTTCCCAAACTTCTTCTTCCTCGTGGTGAATAGTTGTATGCTGCTTGGATGACATCTACAATTCACCTAACACCGTAGAGTAGACTTCAGTCCATTCATCCATAATAGTGGGATATATCTTTCAGATCGCGATGTTTAGGGCAGTCTGCACGCCTAGTCCGAATAAAGAACTAACTAATACTCACCCGAGAGGTCCCTCCTCCATGCCCTTGTATGGTGATGAAAGATGAGGCTACTGTGTATGATTCAAATTAATCTAATACTCTGTCCCAACAAAGGTCATGTACCCACTTTGAAGCCCAGATGATTCGCGGGATGTACAAAAAACTAACCAAGGGAGAGATTCAACTGAGGCAGAGAGTCATAATCATAAGCAGTAATTCATCGTGGCGCTTTCAGGGGAGTTAAAGTCACTGTTGAACTGCCTCGAACGCAAATCAGATGTCAAGGGGTTTCTTTCAAGGGGATTTCCGGGGGTTCAAGGAGGCCTATCTCATGGGATGTTATATTTATTATTATTATTATTATTATTATTAGGATGATGATGAGTATTAGGATCATCATTTTTAGTACGATCGGCATGTTACTATACATAATCATGATTTTGATAATATTATTATCTCGTGTCCAAAATCAAGGTTGGATCGATGAATGAGATGAGGTGAAAGCTCCTATATGTATACAGGTTTATGAGCGACATTGGTACAGGCCGACCATTGCGATGTGACACCGTTACAGGGACAAATGAACGAAACGGATGAGATGCGTATCGGGAAATTGTGAAATTAAAATCTGTGGCAGGGAAAACGGAGAGACCCGAGAAAAAACAACCTGCCCAAGACATTCATTTTCGTCATCATCATCATATTACATTCCCGAATTTAGCCCTTGTTGAAAACCTGTGTCGGCCTCAAGAGAAACACCATCCAGAAGTCTTTTGAGTGGACGTCCTGGTCTTCTTCTTCCTGCAGGTTGATATCTTAACATTTCGTCCACCACGAAAACTACGTGGAGTGAACGAGAATCGATATCGAAGTCCCAGCGGTGAGAGGAGAATGTCTAATCGTTCGCATTACGGAGCCGCCTATAATGATGATGATGATGGTGATTAATAATAATAATAATAATAATAATAATAATAATAATAATAATAATAATCTTCTTCTTCTTCTTCCGAATGCAGTTAATAATAATAATAATAAATTAAGTCTCATTTAGACTGCATGGCAGGACATGTGGCACGAATGGGGAATGAAAGAGGGGCATGGGAGCTTCTTATACTAGGAAAACCAGAGGGAAAACACCCATTAACCATGATTTGAGGGAAGTAAATTATACAGGGGACGATTGGAAAATATTAGCTCAGGATAGGGATGTTTTCAGAGCATATGTCCGCGTGACCATGAATCTACGGGTTCGATAGTGCCAGTGAGTTAATAATAATAATAATAATAATAATAATAATAATAATAATAATAATATTATTATTATTATTATTATTATTATTATTATTATTATTATTATTAAGAACCGCTGGTTTTCTTAGGCTTAAAGGACCTTCGGGACTTGGAAAATCTGGTAGCGTGAGTTATCTAGCCGAGCGGTAGTATGAGGATGCATGCATACGTGTTTTGAAATAAACAAATGGATTCTTATTTTAACTATTTTATTACTAAAGTATAATAATTACAATCCCTAAGTATGCTAGCCCTAATTTACTATTCTAAGCCTATATTAAAACTACAGTAATTTCTGGGGTTTGAGAGAGTGGGAGTTGTGGAATTTATAAATCTTCCCTAATCTACATGTTTAAAATTGTTATATCCCTTTTGAAAATTTAATATCAAAATAGTTAATTGTACTTGATTCCTTTCCAAAAATTCAGGACACATATTAAGAAAAATGGTCGGTGACTTACCCTTCAGCACTTTTCACAGACAGACACGAGAACCTCACTTCCCCCGTGTTATATACTCAATTTGACCTCTAGTTACCCTAACTGTACTCACTAACATTCCAATAAACTAAATGTAGAGATTTTACAGTTAGCTAAGGAAAACTTTGCTCTGAACTATATCATGTCTAAAACTTTCTTTCAACAGACTTTGCTTGAGTAATTAAAATAATCTATAAAACAATTAAATATCTATATAAAAGACTCTATGTATTCAGAACAGTTATTATATTTGAATACGTTAAATTTCGTTTTTATTTGGTAATATAGGCCTAAATCCGTTCGGTTTCCGATCTTACGAAATCTCGCAATGTTTTGGGAATTATTATGTGAAGCAGCTGCATGAAGAGAGCAAAGGAAAGGAGCCGCCGTCCCGTGCGATGACACATTCTGTCTACCGCGACTAAGTAGGTGCCACTGCGAGGTCTTAAATCTCGCCTCTAGAATGAATGCAGCGTCTCTCCTCCTGGCACCGAGTGGTCGGCTACTTATTTAAACTCCGGGATAAAAAGTATACGTATTTTTATATCAATATTTAAATTCATTTTTAAAATAACAAACAATTTAATTAAAATATAAAATACTGTTTATTCGTTCTTTCGCACAATAGAAAATGTTGTGAGGAATTCTATGCCATTTCCATGAAAATGTTATTTAAAAAATATAAAAAAAAGTATTGTGTGTGTTTTATGGGAATATATTTGTAGTTTTCATTATTCAACTTAGCTGTTCTAATTTAAATGAAAAATAAAGAAATGTAAATAATGAATATTTATTTACCATATTTATTAAATTTATTTTATTTATTTAGCCTATGTTTGTAAACAACATAGCTTAATTTTATTTTGATTGTATTAGAATGTATGCCAGTATCATACATATGGAGAAACTGAATAATAAATTCTATCTTTTTCTTATTTCAAGCTCTCCCTTATACTTAAAATAATAATAATAATAATAATAATAATAATAATAATAATAATAATAATAATAATATATAATAAACAATTTAATTAAGGATTTTCTCTACATTACAGTAGTTATCAGCCCAAATGTATTTTGCTACGGCACAGATTTCTATCCTCTGCATCTTCTTCTTTGAGGCCTCTGCTGAACATGTTTCTTCTCACTTCATCCATCCACTGTTCCCTGGGTTTGCTCCTCCTCCTCCTGCTGCCTTCTGCATTCCAATCAAGCATTATTCTTGGGATTCTATTATTCTCCATCCTCTTCAGATGCCTATACCATTTCAATCATCGTTCTTCTATTACTTCTGTAATATGTTTAACATTAATAATTTCTCTAATTTTCTGGTTGCGAATTTTCTCCTTTCTTGAATTTCTTTATGCCTTCGCCAAAAATCCATCTCTGTTGTCAATCTTTTTTTGTTTGCTGTCTACCTATTTATTGCTCTACTAAATAGTGTGTCAAGACATACGAGAAGCATCTGATAATCGAAAACTTACCATTTTTACACTCGTTGATTTTAGTAAAGCATTTGACACTTTAGATTTTCACTTATTGCATAAACTAACAACTCACTGTGCCACAGAATGGTTCAATTTCTATCTTCGTGAGCGCCAGCAATATGTTGTACGAAATCCTACATTACGGTCTTTCTGGTCATATCGTAAAGCTGGAGTTCCACAGGATCCGGTTCTCGATCAATTTTCAATCTACATCAATGATATATTCGACTTCCTAAAGCATTTCAAACGTAGTTTATTCGCTGACGGTACATAGCAATGAGCTACATTATCTCTATAGGAAACGAGATATATCAAGAACAGTTAAGTCTCGTAAACTGGACAAGACACGTGGCACGAATGGGGAATGAAAGAGAGGCATGGCGACTTTTATAAGAAAACTAGAAGGAAAGCCTCCAGTTGGTAGACCTAGAATGAGAAGTAGAATACAGCCTACCCCTTACAATGGAAGATCACAGGATACTCAAGCAGATGTTATCAACCTGCAGGAAGAAGAAGACTGGGACGTCCACTCAAAAGCATTTTGCATGCTATTTCTATTGACGCCGAATCAGGTCAACATACATACATACATGCATACATACATACATATATAGTGTTTTGTCCAAGAGCAGGTATTTCATTGCAAATTCAGCATTCTCCGCTCTTTCCTTAACTCAGATTTCCTTTTTTTATCTGGACACAAACCATTTAATTTAATATTGTCTATCATCTGACGTCTTTTTCTGCCTCTAACTTTCTTTCCGCTGACCATTCCTTCTAGGGCATCCGTCAGCAGGCAGTTTTTTTTCTTAGCCAGTGGCCAATCCAATTTCTTTTCCTCTTCTTTATGATTTCCAGCATTGTTCTTCCTTCACCCACTCTGTCTAGCACACCTTCATTTTTTATTTTGTCTGTAAATTTTATACGTTCCATCCTTCTCCATATCTCAAAAGCTTTCAGTCGCTTTTCCTCGTTCCGTCGTAATGCCCAAGTCTCTGCACCATACAATACTAAACTCTGCACAAAGCACCTAACTAGACTCTTCCGTAATTGTTTTGCTAAAGGTCCGCAGAAAATCAATGGTCTAAATTCGTGAACGGACTATTGATGATGATGATTGTATTCTGAAATACTTTACAGCACAAAACATATTTTAAGGCGGAATGTTAGAGACGATAAATTGTACGTAACAAGGAAGCGAAGTAAGAGAGCAAAACACATGCAGGAAACAGATTTCATTTTTACATCTCTTGGATCATAAATGTATCATCGTAACTAGTTTAAGAAAAACATAAAAAGTAATGGAAGCGTTTGGAATTGAAACAAGATTCTAACAGACGCACGAGGAGATATAAATCAGATGAAACGTAAAGCTTTAACAACTTCCATCAGAGTGTGATTTAAACTCTCTTTGTATCATCTTTCTTGTTATCAACTCATGAGTGCAAGTATAGCAATACATTTTATATCTTTTGATAATCTAAACTTTATACATGAGATCCACATTTGTAAAAAAAAAAAAAACTTTTTCGAATCAGTTTACAAATTATTCTCTTTTTTAGCGAGCTATTGCGCTTGTTCTCGTGACAAAAAAATTAAGTTTACAAATCTCCATCGATCCTACTTAGTAGATACAGAAATTTACCATTACAAAATGTTTGCAACATTTAGTATATATAAAACCGTATTTTACGGACTAGTATAAGATGCATTTTTTCTTCGAAAAATTGCCTTCAAAATTTAGGTGCGTCTTATACTCGAAGGGGCACGCCGTAGCGTAGTGTTTAAGGCACTGAGCTACAAGCCGGAGGGTCGAGTGTTCAAGTCCCGTTGGGGTCAGGATTTTTAAAACTGACCCAAACCCTCTGGCGGTACTATGGCCCTGGGGTCCACTCAGCCTCTAACGGAAATGAGTACCAGACACTTGTTCTGACGGTAAAGGCGGCCGTCACGCAGGGCTGACAACCCGGCTGACATAAAGTCCCGATTGTCTAGAAAAAGTGGGAGCCTTAACCTCCTACTACCCCAAGGACCTCCGGGCCTGTTGTGGGATCACTTTATTTTTACTTATACTCGAAATTAACATAAAAATGTCCAGTGTTTGATTTAAATTTCCGTCAGTCTTAAAAACTACCATATATTCGATGCCGCGGGAAAGCTATGTCTATCTGGCAACATTGGATTCAACTGGCAGCAGCAATGCACCGATGCGACGAACATGAGTTGCGGGAATTTACAAGCTTGCTAATATTGTGTCCCTCCCGCCTCGCCTTCACAAACCCAGAACACTACCTAGCTTCTGATGCGTCAATGCAATCCACGATGCCAGTGAATTTGATCGCATGGAACTGAACATAAATTGACGCCGAAGGGAGCTTTAAAACGACATACAATTAAATAAGTGTACCAGTGGATAAAGAAGTCGTGGTGTAGAATGAGAGAAGACATTATTGTTAAATCTATCAAGAAGTGCGGCGTAAGTAACACTCGCGACGACAGTGAATATCATCTTATATACATGAAGGGGACAACGAAGAGGAGGAGGAAGAAGAAGAAAGTTCAGGTGACGATGTTCATGTTTTGTATGGATAAGTACGGTTTTATGAGGTTTTTACGTCCACTGATAGGTTTGAAAAAAATGGACAAGCAAAAATCACGGATTTACGCGATAAATTAAAAGTTCAATATATAGTTGATGAAATTCAGAATTATCAAAGCAATTGATTACAACATTTCCAAAGAATGAACCCATTTCGTTTTCCTATATCAGCAATGCAGTAACAACCTAAAGGACTTCGAGATAAAGGATGAACCCATTTCGTTTTCCTATATCAGCAATGCAGTAACAACCTAAAGGACTTCGAGATAAAGGAAGAGTAAAATTTAGATGAACTGTCGAACCACGTCTTGAGATCCCATAATTGAGATCCCATAGAATAGACTCAAACGACCTAAACCTAAACAAGTTCATGATGATTGATATATGTATTATCGATTCATGCTCTAGTGGCCACAATTTTCGTTTCTTTCGTAAGAAAATATATGTCATTGAAAGAAAACGAGATCCGTATTCTAAAAATAATAATAATAATAATACTAATAATAATAATAATAATAATAATAATAGTAATAATAATAGTAGTAATAATAATAGTAATAATAATATATATATATATATATATATGTGTGTGTGTGTGTGTGTGTGTGTGTATTACTGTTATTTTGTTATTTTTTATAATATTATTCAATTCCTATTACTGAGTTCTATCGTTAAAATTTGAAAACTGGCTTTGAATTTATGTCCCTGTCCAAAATGAGACAGCTGTTGGAATTAATTCAAAATCCAGTCTTACAACGCACAAAAAAATATTGTACCATATAATTTAGCCTGAAATTACGAAGGCGACAAAATTTATTTTATTACTCAAAATTATCTTCTACTGAAATATAATATTGTTGAACCTTGAAAAACCTTGAGGGTGACTGAATAGCATGTAAAAACGTATATAGATGATGTCGAATACACGTAAACCATTAGAAAGATTTTAAAGCTCCTTTGAAGAGCACGTCTTTACAAATTATCTCTAATAATAATCAGGTTAAAGATAAAAATTGAATTAGTAACGTTACACAGATGAGTTGCTGTTAAAACTTTGATTGGCTGCTGGAGGGAGAAGCTTGAAATCTAAAAATACATTTAAAAATACTCATTTGCCAGCTACACACGAGCCTCCCTCTATATATAAAACTAGAAGACTTCTTGAGCTCGGCTGGCGACAAATTGTATCATTAGTTTCACTCAGTCACTCACACGACGCAGAGAAAAAAACAGACGAATAAAAGTTTGTTCGTCTCAGCTATGTGAATGCATTCAACGAGTGAGGTCTTATAAACTCTTTTTACATCCATATCCACGTCTCGGTTCAATGTCACAACAAAATTAAACAATTTGATTTCTTAATTGAGAAGTTTGTAATGAAATGTATAGTTTGGACCCATACTAAAATGTGGTAAAGTGATCCCAAGTGCCCTTAGCTTAGTATTGACCTTTCTAGTCAACTGTCAAGAGATGGTAGCTAAGTAGTCAGCCATGCGAGACTATTAACTCTACCCTAGTGCTGAGTATGGTGCCACCAGAAGGTTTAGGTCAGATTAAGAAAACTGACCCAATAGGGACACGAACCCCAACCTTCCGGTTTATAGCGGACTTACCAACTACTCTACGGAGTACTCTAGCCTATATAGATTTCTAGATTCTTAATTAATCATCCTTAACTTTTTTGGGGAATGTTTTTAAATTTGCGGAACTAAACACATGTTTATACCATTCGTTACTGAAAAAGTTTCAACAAATAAATTAATTTAATTTCTGCCTTACCTGAATCATTACATGAAACAAGCACGTAATAGAAGTAGCCCTATGTTAAAATCCTATTTTATAAAATTATTTTATAAACTTTATATTTTCGCTAAAATTGTATCTCTTAAAATTATCGAATGAACTTTATATTTTCACTGCTAGAAATATAAAAAAATAATAGCAGATTGACGGATAGTACATAATTGGCATGCTGAACTCATTATTTTGGAGTAAAAACTTTCTTCACATTGGCCCTAAACAAATATATTTATAAGGCTATTGTAGAAAATATTATCGTTATGTGGATCTAAGACATGGACAGTTAAAAGGTGCCAAGCTAACAAGTTATTTGCAACGGAGATGGATTACTGGAGATCATCGCGGAAGTCCAGATTAGAAATAATTAGAAACGTTGATATTAGGACAAGTATGAAAGTTTAAAGAAATGTATTACTGACAATTGAAGAGAGACGATAAAGATCTCAAAAGGATGACTTCTGAAAGAATTTCTAAGAAGATTTTGGAAAAGTAGAAAGGGAAGACCTAAAGAAGGTTGGATGGATGGTGTGATAAAAATTATTAGTTAACTGCGGCTTACAGATGAAGATGTTCAGGACCGCTACAACTAGAGATGCAAAATTTCTTGAGGGTGACGGAAACCACTGCATTGCGGATAAATTCAGAAATAAAAAAAAATCTTTATAGTGTAATGCTTTAATTATCCCTGGGTGATGGTACTTTTCGGGGCTTTTCCTCACCTGGAGCTTCAAAAGGTCCCGAACATCATCTGCGCATTATAATAATCATCATATTCGCCAAGTTTAGTATGAATGATGTGTTTGGTTCTAATATTTCGTTGTCTCGGAAAAGGCCGTGTCATTGAGCTGATCACTCATTTGTGGAGGCCTTTCATGTCCTCATATGTCCAAAAAAAATATATATGTGAATGATCTACAATTAAAAAGTCCCTACTCACAAGTCGTGTCTCTGTAAGGCCCGGTGGGGTGTAATACACAAAAAGTAATTATAAGGTGAGAGGTTAAAATAACTTAATGAAAGAGAACGAATGGATTTAATTATGTCTACATTTATAATAATAATGATAACAGCAATAAATTAGTATATAATTATGTTTATATCACGTCCCGTGCTGTAGCTGAGTGGTCAAGGCAAGATGAGAAGACATTTCTCGTGGAATTTTGTCAGAATATGGGACAAATGCGTACCTCAAACCGTAAGGAATTTGGATAGCGGCTCAAAGTTTAGAAAACCAGCTATAACGGCTAGATAACCCGACATGATGACAAAGTTACCCCAACAGTGGATGGATGACCGTCTAGCTTTATGATTAATACATGTGGACGTGTGGCCTGCAGCCGTCTGTAGGCCAAGGGCTTTCTAGGCCTATCGCGCCGTGGAGTTTAGTTTTAGTTTGTTTATCATCATTGTTTAGGATATTCAAGATGGCGCTAACTATTTAATAGTATCGATTTTAATAGTCTTCAACACTTCACATTCTCAATATCCTATTCGGAACGATAATTTTTTTATCTTTAGTATTTTATAAAAAAATCTCTTAAACAGATAAAGTCATTACTATCGCAATTCAAATGTAGGCGTGAAAGAGCCAATACAATTTATCAGAGATCACTTTTCAGACTATAAATCTACGACACGGGACTCACGGTTTTAGTTCCCTTCCGATGGGATCCATGCTCATAATAATTAAGCCCTGAAAAATCTCGAACCCAACTGGGTTTGAACCTCCGACCTTGAAACCAGAGACGAGTATGATAACCTCTAGTCTACAATTACCAACTTTTTTTTGTGCATTATTGTACAAACTGAGGAATAAACATTACAAATTTGGCATACCAATTTAAAAAAAAATTAGTTTCGCATTCATTCGTATTCTTTGTTAAGTTATTTCTGTTTGTAGCCTACTCCAGTTTCCATTCTAAATGTGGTGTTTTCCAAAAGAAATAGTGAACGTATATTGTACATCGTTAAAACTAAACATACGGCCACAGGTAGAAATATATATTAGAAATGGACAGTTAAGGACAAGTCGCGAATTCTGAAGAAGTGGTTGAATTCAAATACCTAGGAACAATAATTACAAATAGGAATGAGATGCACAAAGAAATGTAGCTAAAATTACCATGGTTAAGATACTTCCTGACAGGGGGGCACTCATGTCTTACTGAAGAACATGAGGGTATTCGAAGAAGAAGAAGCAAGCGTAACTAAATTAGCTTGGTAAATAAATCGCGATAGGGAGCACCCTTGTCCGCATATGGAGATTTATGGGTACAGGGTCTTATTATAAAGACTGTTAGCGTTAGGCTAATGATGTTATTCCGCAAATCCCATGTTAAATTGTGCTATGTTAGAAGAGCCAAATGTTTAGGATTATTTCTTAAGTTAAGGAAGGATATTTAAGAAACAAGTTACAGTAAAAGCGCCAGTGTTCCTCTGCTGGTTTAATTTGAATCTCTGGAGACAATCAGTGACACGTACAGTGTTGTAAGTAATGCCCACAGCAGGACTCTACCAACAAACTTCGCTTACCTAAGGGATTAACATTTTAACACTGTAATAAGATTCTGTTATTAGTTGTGAAATTCTAATTTAACCCTTTCAGCGTTTTGCGGCTCAAGAAACTAGAAATTATGTAGACTTCTGCTTCCAGAAATGCACCCTTGGCAGTTATGTGGCATGTATGAGGTTATAAGAGGGGAAGAGAAAGCTTGGGCTAAGAACACAAGGAAGGACGACAACAAAGATTCCAGAATTCCGGAATAATATAAAACATTAGACTTTACCCCTTCCCCTCCTCGTGCCTCCTTTATAACAGTGAAGTTAGAGTTTGCTTGACCTCTTAGTAATATGGAAATTCCTAACGTTCCAGCCCAAGTAACATTGGCCCTGGAGGAGAAGGACTCATTCTAACATAATATACTGTGTATGTTAAGACTACAGAGACATTTTCTACAAGGAAGCTGGGAGTATCATCTTAACTCTCGTCCACATATCCCAGCTGAGCACTGTACTAATTTCTGCTTAAGGTATAGTGTCACATTTAAATTTGATATCTCTCCAAATACTAGTTACAACTTGGAATTACATCTTGTTCTAAAACAGATATCTTCGTCACGCCACTGGTAATGTAGAGTAAATAGAGACTCCACCCCCATGTACTCTTATTTAATTTAAAATACAGCAAAAGCTGTATGTTCCACAAAATTGCCGTGAATACAGAATCCGCGAATATGGAATGGTAATTTGTATGGGTACATAGGGAATACGTTCCAAGGTTCCAGAATAAAATAAAAATTATCATAAGTAATGCTACGAGTGATTTCCAATTTATCTAGAAAATTTGGAAATCAAGAGTGACATTTGTTAGGACTATTTAACGAATAAAATTAAGCTGTTTATTCACAAATCATTATTTAAATATAGTTATTTTAAAAATGTATATATTTAATGTAAACGGCGATGTCTGAAAACGAATGAGAAACGTTATGTTTCATTTGTTCATCACTGCAACCAGATCACATTTATTGCCAAATAGAATCGCAATATTGTAAGAATGCACCCTAGTGGAGAAAAAATGAAACACATTATTACAGGTTATTAATTAATTTCTGATGTCCTATAATGTAAATATATCAATTATATTTTTCTGCAATGTTAATTCCTGGGAAATGATACGTTTAAGAAAGTGCAAAAACAGTGGTTTCTTTTTTTATGGTATAATAAATCGCTACGAATGTTTTCTGGGAACCACTTGATAAAATTAAATCTATAAAATGAAAATGGTAAAATCGTGGTGAAAAACAACTGTGATTGGTTGTAAATCAAAATTCATTGAAATATGATTGGTCATTGACTGATATTTGGGGCATGAGTTAAATAGTCAAAGTAAAATCAATCAATGAGAGATTTTGAACAATTTATATTAATTATTACTGTCGGGCTTAGGTAAGGGTTTAAAGAAGTTTTTTTTTTTTCCTGCTTTGCCTCTTTTAAAAGATCTTTAAATCGCAAACGAATCGCCAACGCGTATACGGTTAAGCATTTCTGTTTTTAATTTAAGCGGGGCAACACTACCTTTTTTCCACGTCTGAACTATTTTTCTTTCCTTTTACTCAACATTATAATTTGGTAACAAAGGAGGAGAGTCACGTGTTATTCAATCAAAATTATTGCAACGAATGACAAGTTGAAAGAATAAAACACCGATTATGGCGAGGGCGGCATTTATAACGGACATAGCGGCGCGTAAAATACGACGGCGGAGGCTTTTAACAACGGACTTTAGGCTTAGTGACAGTAAGGTTTGTTTTACCTTGATATTAATTCAACTTGGTTTGAATCGCTCTTTGTGTAAAAGTAGCCTTGGCACATGCCTACAGTAAAAAAAAAAAAAAAAAAAAGTTGCCGGTGCGTTAATAAAGGATACTAGTCCTTTTAATATACCAACTGGATCCGCGAATAAATAAATTTTTAACCGCGAATACAGGAACTGTGTCGCAATTTTTTAACCCGCGAATAAGAGAACCGCGAAAAAGGAGCTTTTACTGTAATATAAAAACTTGTATAATTTGCCAGTGCATAAAATGCAGAGCTAATATAGACTGTAACTAGATTCTCGTTACAGATTTGAGGACGTGTAGTGGAGACCAAAACGGTTACCTTTAGCATAGGATCGAAGGTCCTGAAAAGGTCGCCATGTTACAAACTATGACGCTCCCATCCTTAGAGAATAGGCCTATATCCTTCTCGAAACCCAACTGATGGATAAATCGCCCCTTTCTGTTTACATTCTCTTCTTCCTCTCCATCACAGTTTAACCTCTCACCTTATAAGTATTTTTTACATGCTACACGCTGAATGAACCTTACAGTGGCATGACCTGTCGAGAGAGGGATTTTAAACTTCGGAATACACACATATTTTTAACCACACAAGGAAATGGAAGGCTTCGTTGAATGAGAGATCAGCTCAATTCGGAATCTCCTCCGAGACAACACAACATTAAGACAAACACGCCATTCACTTACAAAGTCACACTAAACTTTGCGAGTACGATAATGTTGGTCATGAAGGCCAGATAATATTAGAGGATTGTTTGGGCCTCGAGGTTTCCTGACATTTGTATTACAGCTGAGAAAAAACTCGAAAAAATCACCCAGGACACTTATCTCGACCGGGTTCGAACCCCGAGTCAGCCGAGTAAGAGGCAGCGACGCTAACCCGAGACCACAGTTGCAGACCTGTTTATATTCTGCAGTCTACTTCAATGTTCCATTTTCCGGCCTTTTTTTGTAAAATCGTGTAGTACTAAAAATTGAAAGGGCTAGTTCTTCAGGAGGGACTTCCCATTCGAGGGTCCAGAGTTTGAAGTTTTCGAGGTCGTAAAACAATCTCAAGCCTAAATAAGTAAATTCTGATCAAAATTTAACCGACTTTCCCCATCCAATCTTAGTTGCTTACTAGATTTCTCGCCTATTCTATGCCACCGTCCCACCAGAAAATATTCGATCGGAGAACAAGTGACTGTTAGCGTCATATTAACCAATGTGATAACACATGTTCCCGCTGGAGCCAAATGCCAACAAGTTTGCTCACATATAAGTGGAATTCTATCACAAGAGTCCATCTACATTAGTGGGCAAGTTAGGATGAGAAAATGGACTAGTTAGTATTATTTTGGGCAAGTGAGGATGAGAAAATGGGCAAATTAGGATATCAGGTTAGTTTAACGTACACTTGTTAGTCAACTATTTTTTTTTTCCTGATAAGTTGCCTGCACTCTCTGAGCTATGACTAAAATAATTTTTAAATTAAAAATATGCTGATTTTAGGTTACTTTGAGCTCAACTTCTCACATTGTTTTAAATAATATTTTACACAAAAAAAATATATTTACCCGCCTCATGGGCTAGTGGTCAGCGTTCCTGACTACTGTTCATGAGGTCCCGGGTTCGATTCCCGGTCAAACCATAGGAATTTTTCCTTAAATGGAATTATTCCTGTGGTTGCCATTGATCTGGAATTTAGGTTAAGTTTAGGCTAAGAACTCTCCTGGCGCTTCCTTATAATTTATTATCCATCATTTCATCGGGGTAACATAACTCCGCCTTCCAGGTGCCCCAACCTAAGAAATGGATTACAGTTCTGTCAATGCCAGGGAGAAAGCCAAAAATGTCACAAAAGACAATTTGGTGGTATTAGACAAAAAAAATATTTCTTTCAGATAATTTTTCACATATTGCAACAATAAAATGTGTGTTTTCCTTTTTCTTGATTTGAATTTACGTTGGTGGCATATAATATCCGATTTCTCTTTGAGGTAATCTGCTGACCACATGTCAGTCGCTGACATATTTAGGGAGATAAGCGTAACTAAATTAGCTCTGTTAAAAAATCCCCGCTAGGGAGCTTCCGTAAATCCCAAGCGTAACTTACTGAGGTGGACTACTAGAATACTATTGAAATGAGACTTAGGGCCGGCTTCACCAACAGAGGTAACTGGCCATTAGGGTCGGTTTCACCAACAGAGGTAACTGTATTAAGCCAATTTAAGCTATGCATTATACACGGGGAAACTGGCGTAATGCAGTTACCTCTGTTGGTGAAATTGACCCTTAGTATGAAATAAATGATTTCATTGGACATTACAAATTTGGTGCCATTACTGAATGATGGGTTGTCGTCTATTGAAAATTGATTAAACATCACGACATTGACAGTTGAAGGTGCATCTGTGTAAACAAATAACAAAATATATCAAACACAACTGTGGTCGTTGCCTCTGTGTACAATCATTAACTCCACAGGTGACTCCTTCAAAATACGAGTAAACACAATTTAATTAATGTGGTGTACAGTTGTTATGAAGGTAAATATTTGATCACTCTGTAACAGATACCAGCTTATTAAACACATATTTTGACACTTTTAAAATTTAGTTGGTTCACATTATAAAACTCTATTTGTTCTAAAAGTTGGGACTTTGATTTACATAAAAAAATGTGCGATTCAATACAACCACTGTCGTCTCGGTGCACGCGCGGTTGCCCCGACTGGGATCCTAGGTTTGAATCCTGGTGATTCCAGAGAGATATTGATGTCTGCCACACCGGGATTTTTCGGATTTTTCTCGGGGTTCTCCCGTTTCCCGAATTTTATTACACCAACCGTCTCCATTCCTCTTCCCTTCCCCATCATGTTATTTCATCTTTATCCATGCATTTCATATCACCCTTCACTCCATCTAATATTGGATAAAATAGACTGGTTTAGCAAATTATTTTAAGGAATTAGGCAAAGTTTTATTCGCCTTTTTATCATCATCATCTACAACAACAAGGATTAAGCCCAATGGCCTGTTCCGATCTCATTATAGGTCGAATTGGTCCTTCCATCTCTTCAATGGTCTTCCCAATAATCTTCTCCCTTTTGGTTTATAATAATACATTCTTCTTGGTATGCGCTGTTCATTCATTCGTAATACGTGCTGAAGATAAGCATTTTGATAATATTTTATTCTTTCACAGAGATTAAATATATTAAGTTCTGTTCTTATATCTTCGTTTTTCTTTTTATCGGTCCTTTGGTATCCTGCTATTGCTCTTAAATCTTCATTTCAGCAGCCTCTATTTGTTTACCATCTGCCTTTGTTAATGTCCAGGTTTCACATCCATAGATAAGAGATGGAACTGCCAATACTGCCTTTTTATCAAATAGGAATTTTAGGAATAAACCTTTGCCTAATTCCTTAAAATAATTGGATGGCGTTATTCATCAACCGGCTATGCGCCATTATGTAAGTTTCGAGAAAAATGCATTTAATGTTTAAGTCAATCTACACTATTTATTGCAGCGCCACAACTACTAGATATTATAATTTACTTTCCTTGTTTGACAGTTATGCATCAACAATATAAGAGCAGATACATTGGCGCTTAGCTGCATAATGCAAAATTTAGATTAGCATTTATGAATATCTGATTTCATAACTGCTTGTTGCAAAACATAGAATCTCTAATAGGAAGTATGGAGTTTATATTTTTCTATAATAACAATGCTATATTTAAAGATTTGGAGCTGGAAGTGTGCGTACATTTACTCTACTTTATGAGCCAGTGCAACAGATGGCATCAAAATATTTTTTAATGGCGCTTAGTCAGTTGATACATAGCATCGTCCAATTCATCAAATAAAGTATAATTATTTAACATACACAATTCAATCATCACCATCATCATCATCATCAACAACAATCACGAATTAAGCCCATGTGGCTTGTTCTCAATCAAAAAGTTGAATTCATATATACATATATATATATATATATTTTTTTTTTCGTTCTACCAACATTCCTGTCTCCTTTTGGTTTGTAATTAAGTATACTTTTTTGTAAGCGTTCATATTTCATTCTTTGAACATATTCCTTCCAGTTTTTTCTAGATTATTTTATTTTATCTAAAAGATAAAAATATTTTGCTCATTTCTAATATCTTCACCTTTTATCTAGAAGTTTGCAGCCACCTACACTTTTCAGATATCTCATTTCAGTTGCTTCAATGATCTTCTCTTCTCTTTTAAATAAAACTCAACATTCACTACCAACAACAGTAAGGGAACTGCCACTGCTTTATAACATTTTAATTTTGTTTCCTTTCTCGTATTTTTAAATATTCTCTTAATTGTGCCACACATGTAATTAAATTTATTAAGTTTATTAAAAAATTGTAATTTTTAAAATAGGACATTTCGTAACCCAGATATTTAAAATGGTTCACTTGTTCAACGGTTTACTCCTCCAGAATTATTTTACATTTTATGACCTAATTCAATCATTATTATTATAAATACTTTATTAATTAAAACATTGTAAGAAATTCCATCCATCCATAGTAATTATGCCCGAAGGCATGCTATGCTTGCAGCTTTACTAGGGAATTGTAGGTATGGTAGCTTCCCGTTGCTTTCCACATCTGTGAAGGATGATGATGATGATAATGATAAGGATGATAATGATGATGATGATGATGGTCATATGATTTCGGGGACCGTTTGGGCCTTAAAGTTTTCCTGACATTTGTCTTACAGGTGAGGAAAACCCCCGATAAAAACCTCACCCAGAAAAACTGCTCCGACCGAGGATCGAACCCAGGCCCGCTGCGTGACAAGGCAGTACACTACTTCGAGACCACAGCGGTGGACTATAAGAAATTAAAGTTCCAAAAATACCACATGTGTTTAAAATATGTGGTTGTGGTGATCTAATGGGGTACAGTTCGTATACATCGTCATGACTCCGAGTCTGAGTGTGTCAACTTAGAGCAATAGGACTAAAAAGGAATGTTGTAAGCCCTCATAAAAACTATGGGCTTAGCCTAAATATAAATGGCGACATGAGTCATGCGTGAATGCTTGACGTGTGTCGAAACCAGGAAGACTATAACAGACTATATAACACCGTAGAATAGATTTTGTTCCATTCATTCCACAGCTGGGAAATGTGCAATAGATCTTTCAGGTAGTAGTGTTGGTACACTTTGCTCTCCTAGATTTAGTAGAATAGTACAGGTTACAGCTACTTTTCTTTCTTCAATTGAATTCACATTCCAGAGACATTTTTTACCCTGTTTAAAAATACAAAATACTTCTCCATTCTGCCCTTTTCACAATTAACATTCTCCAATATTTCGTTCTCAATTTGAATCCAGCTGGTTTTAGGTCTTCTCTTCAATCATCTTCCATTATGTTTCCACAACAAAACTATTTTAGGAATTCTCTCGTCCTCTGAACTCATGAAGTGTCTAATTCAGTCAATCCGTTTGGCTCTTCACAAATTGTACTATATCTGCTCCTTTAATTAGCTGATCATTTGATGGTTCATTAAGATTCTCGTCATGCCATCAGATCATCAGTTCCGCTAAAAAGTCCGTCACGCAGGAACTGTTTAAATAAAAACAATTACTCAGCATGTCAAATTTATGTCCATTCGCTGATTTACGGAATATATATATATATATATATATATATATATATATATAGTTTAAAAATCATGTGTAGGCCTATCCGGTAACGTTGACGAAAAAAAAAATCATTACGCCCGCTAGAGCGAAATTATATTACGGCTTTCAGGTAAACTCCCACTTCTAATTGTCGGATTTCGCTGACTTTTTGAGAAAACCTTTCTCGTTTTATTTCATTTGCCATATACCGAGTTCCGTTGCTGCTAGAACGATATTTAAATTTTCGCTTTGGGCGAACCACTGGTCCTTACGGTCTGATTTTGTTGGTTAAATAGCTCGATCTTATTTTTATTAATTGTTTGCTATATTCCGAGTTTAGTTTCGAGAGAAAACAAAAATTGAGGTCACTATAGCGTTAATGCACATGTTTATGTATATGTGTATATATATGTCATTGCATTCTCTGTATCTACTAAGTTTTGGATCGATGAACATTTGTATAAGAAATTAGAAATATGTTTGATGACAATCTCAATAGTTCCATTTCTTCGGAACGATACTTGAGGAACAATAATATAGCATTAACTCAATATATTAGAAAATTGAGAGTTGGTTCCTTTTTTAAGAATGTCGTCCAAATGAGATGTGAAGAAGTCACAGTTATAATCAATCACATCTGGCATATAGTTCAGAGTTTGGCAACAGTTGGATTACAGCATCGATGGTAGTAGTATTACACAAGGCGCTCACATCGAGGCACTGTAATGCAAAACCTAACAAAAAATTAATGTTAAATGCTTCATATGAGGCATTAATCGTCTGCTTAGATATGATAATTTTTAACTTAATTTAAATTTATCAAAATGTAACTTTGTTTATTAGAGACACGGTGTATTTTGAATATGTGGTTCGTGTAACAGTGGAAAATCGTATCAATGATCCGAGTTGTGTGTGCCCGGAAATCTGGAGACACAAAGGCCACGAAACATTTGCTTCGGAATGTTCATCGACATGCTGCAGAGAACGCGCTAATTGGCGAGAATGTTATTAAATGTTGTGTCGCAGCAAATACACTCCCACTTTCCTTCGGACTTTGCACACAAACTCGTTAGCACGAGCGAGCAAGCGTGCAAGACCTTCACAAATTGCATTAATATATCATAGGTTATGTCTTGAACCAGATTTGTACGCTTATTCAGCTAATTTTATTATTGGCAGACGTTATACTGGCAAACAATATATTTGTTTGAATACAGTTTATCACATTGACATTAGGATTTTTTAGTTGTAAACAGTTTTACACTATTTTTGCAAAAAATATATATTTTTGGAAATACTTTACAACATGTGACGTGAAAAATGTTTTTAAGTTCCAATCATACACCATGCGCATGCGCCAACAAACACGAAGCTGTTTACACTATGGAATCACGGGATGCAGCCAAAATATACACGATATTTAACGAACCTAAAAGCTAACCTAACACAATTTAAGTACTCGAACCTGTGAAAGACCAACCTTAAAGCTAACCCAACGCAATTTAAGCACTCTAACCTGTGCAAGACCAACCTAAAAGCTAACCTAAAGCAATTTAAGCACTCTAACCTGTGAAAGAATGCAACGCCCAAAAATAAATACTCTTCTCTTCGTCTTCGCTTCCAGGTTTAGGCATTAATTTTCTGTTCCGTCTTCACTAATAGATCTAAGACCATCTTTTCCGAGGACGTCCGACATGTCTTCTTCCTCTGAAAATAATGTAAGATTTTATTTGGTAATCTGCTTTCTTCCATTCTTTCTATACGTTCTTTCCACTGATTCTTGTTGTTAATATATATTTTCTTTTATGGAGTAGATCTGCAGTTCTTTACGGATATCCTCATTTCTTAAGTGGTTCATTCTAGTGCATCCTTTAAAATAAATAGTCAGTTTTGAAATTTTGAAGTACAGTTAATTAGTATATACTCTATGTTGCCTGCATTGGAACATGTCTTTATCGTTGTATAGAATATTCGTTAAAAACAATATGGCTGCTACGTCTTCATGTAGTTAAAATCATAGAAAAATATATTGAAATAATCGTTAGATAAAATGTAAAAATCATTGTAAATGGTGGAAAATAATTTGAAAAATGGAACCCTAAGAATAATACGTATTTGACCGGTGTCAAACTAAAAAGGTCGAGCCACAAGTTTAGCCATATTTTTATTTAAAAAATATGTACCATTACAAAGTCACATTAGCATAACATATTTTCTTTTCTTTTGTGAATTCATAGCTTCTTCATTCATATTAAAGGTTAACGTGTAATTGGTATGACTGGATTTATAGCTCGAGACAAAATTGAAGGTACAGCTAAGAGCTGACGAAATGGCAAACGTAAGGTATGCGTGACGTAATACTACAGTCATTTACATTTCATTCGCATGCATCTTAGTACTAAGTTTCTGTCAGTCGCGTTTCTGAATGAATATAGCACAATCTTTATAAATCCTCTAATGATAATGAAACAATTTTAGTTACAGCAACACATGGACGAATAAATACAATCTTTATAAACACTGTAATGAAAATAAAACAATATTAGTAACAGAAGGACATGGATTCATAACACGACTGTGCTAGAAAAGAGCACAAGGTTTGCGAATTATTAATACGTATAACCACGTGCACCAGGGATTCACAGCGATAACACCCTCCCATTCTTCATGCCCCACTCGCCTTCTTGTGAACCCCTAGCTGTAATTATTGGATTGTTTTCTTTAAGTCTGATTTACACTATGTATTAACACACCATTATGTAACTACTTAACCGTGCCTAGTGGATTCTACACCAAAACAAACGCTATAGGTCTGGTACTGCGCGGAGTATAGAGAGAGGTGGGGAATAGTTTGTGGTCCTCCCCAATATCGTCCGATTACTATGCAACTGTGTAATACGTTCAGGGAGTAGCATTCATTCCAGTTCTGATACACGTATTGGTGGATTATAAAGTATGCATTGTTTAGTTTATGTTTGTTTCCTGTGTTTGCTGGCATCGGCAATACTGCATAGTGTTTTAGTTACTTTATTGTACAATTGTAATTATCTGCTGTAATTCTACAGTTTTTACAGCACCTAACTATACCTGGTCCCTTCTTGACGGTGTGTTCCTATTGCCCCCGTCCCTCGTCCATGCAAGTGTTGTTTATATCATTTCAATAGTTAGGTCGTCCTGCACTTGAAGGGTTCAGTGCAGAATCCACTAGCCCTATACATAACTTACCCACTGGGACTATCGAAACAGTAGATTAATGGCACCGTGGACATAAGCTCTCCATACACCCATATCCTGAGCTAATGTTTTCAATTATTCCCTGTATACTTTATCTCTCTTAAATCGTGATTCATGTTTTTCTCTCACCTCATTCTTGGTCTATATGCTGGGCGCTTTCTCTTTGGTTTTCCTACAGTGAGTTTCCATCCCTCTCTTTCTTCATTCATTCGTGCCATGCCCTGCCCATCGCAGTCTGAGAGGGACTTCTTGGTTCTTATTACATCTGATTTCCTACAAAGATCATGTAGCTCCCTATTATTAAATCTTCTACATTCACTTGTCTGTTCATCTCTCTTTGGTCCAAAAAGTTTCATGAGAACTTTATTCTCAAATACTCTTAATATGTTCTCCTCTTTTAAAGTAAGTCTATGTTTTGCATTCATATAATATAACTGGGAGAATAACAGTTTTATATATTTTTAGTTCAACTTTTTTGAGAGAAGTTAGGACGACAATACTTACTTACTTACTTACTCACTGGCACTATCGAACCCGTAGGTTCATGGCCGCGCGGACATACGCTCTCCATACATCCCTATCCTGAGCTAATACTTTCCAATCATTCCCTGTATAATCTACTTCCCTCAAATCATAGTTAATGTTATTCTCCCACCTCATTCTTGGTCTACCAACTGGGCGTTTTCCCTCTGGCTTTCCTACAAGAAGCTTCCATGCAAGTCTTTCATTCCCCATACGTGCAACATGTCCTGCCCATCGCAGTCTACGAGACTTAACTGTTCTTATTATATCTGGCTTCCTATAAAGACCATGTAGTTCGTTGTTATGTAGTCTTCTCCATTCACCTGTCTGTTCATCTCTCTTTGGTCCAAAAATTTTCCTAAGTACTTTATTCTCAAATACTTGTAATCTCCTTTCCTCCCTTAAAGTAAGAGTCCATGTTTCACACCCATATAATATAACTGGTAGAATAATAGTTTTATATATTTTCAGTTTAACGTTTTTCGAAAGGAGATGAGACATCAAGAGTCTCTGCAATGCATAATAGCACGCATTCCAGAATTGAGCCTACGTTTAATTTCTTTGTGCATCTCATTCCTATTTGTGATTAATGTTCCTAGGTATCTGAATTCGGCCACTTCCTCAAAATTTCCCTCATTTTTCATTAGCTGTCCATTTCCATTATATAATGAATTTCTACGTGTGACCATATATTTAGTTTTACTGATATTTACTTCCAGTCCTAATTTCTTAGTGTTACTCAATAGTGTGTCCGTGTTGTCCTTTAGTATCTCCTTGCTATCGGCCAATAGTACTACATCATCAGCATAAACTAACAGCTTATTAATACCATTGAGTTGTAATCCTTCCTCATTCTCTAAAGATTTAATGGCATGCTCTAGTACAAAATTAAATAGTAGAGGAGATAGTGCATCTCCTTGCTTCAACCCATTCTGGATTTCAAAAGTGTCCGAAAACTGTTTGCCTATACGCACCCTACTCTTTGTGCCATTTAGACACATTCGTATAAGTCTAACTAACTTTTTAGGAATTCCGAACTCCAGCAGGATACTATATAACTTCTCCCTCTTAATTGAATCATATGCTTTTTTTGAAGTCTACATATAGTTGATGTACAGTACCATTATATTCCCATTTCTAAAATCTGTCTTATACTAAAAATCTGATCTGTTGTAGACCTGTTTCTTCTAAATGCACATTGATGATCTCCTAGAATGTCATCAATATAGGGAGTAAGTCTGCTTACTAATATATTTGTTAGAATTTTGTATGAAGTTGAAAGTAATGAGATGCCCCTGTAGTTGTGTTAGGACGACAATAGTCTGTGTAATGCATACTAGCACGTATTTCCAGAAATGGTCCTATGTTTAATCTCTGGGTGCAACTAATTTACATTTGTAATTATTGTTCCTAGGTATTTGAATTCAGCAACATATTAAAAATTTACCTAATTTGTCATTAACTGTCCATTTGCATTATATAATGAATTTCTATGTAATGTCAGGGCATGATTAACTTCAACAATGTATTGTAATTAGAACATAAGCTATCATTGTTTCAATTAGTACAGAAAATAACTCAAAACTGAGTAAAAAAATCCTTTGTTGAAGAGAGAGGTGATAATTTTCACTGAAAACAAGACTTTGTGCAGACAAAAACTGTGAAGCTATTATCGAAAAGAAAGAAACAACAATGTGGGTGTTAGTAAATGAATTCGCTGTGTGTGAATGTTGGAGGATACATTGGAAAGTTCCTACGACGTAAAACAAGTAAAAAATTCACATTTTCACATTGCTTTTCAAATTAGTGTTAATTATTCTAGCCTTAACATAAATATCGGCCTATTGTCCTATATGTATAACAGCAGATTTACTTTTTTCCATCTAGTTCTATTTTAATTCGTCGTAAGTGTTTAATAAATTTAGGTAAAGCAATAATAGCAATGATAAATGATGTCCTATGGAAACGACATATAACCAGGATATATAAGTTATAAATATATAATTCAATACTGAGAAGTACTGTCACATATGGAGCTGAAGCAAGAAAATTCAATAAAAGAACATATTAATTTCTTGATGAGAGCAGCAAGATGTTCAAAATTAAAAAAATAAAACAATGTCATACGAGGAAAAATTAATATTAAATATTCAATAATGCATTATGTCCACCGTTGTGGTCTCGAAGTAGCGCACTACCTTGTCACACAGCGGTCCCGGTTTCGATTCCCGGTCAGGACAGGCTTCCTGTGTGAGGTTCTTTTCGGGGTTTTTCTTCACCTGTAAGATAAATGTCAGGAGACTTTGGGCCAACGGTCCCCGAAAATCATCCGGCCATCATTATCATCATCATTATCGTTCACCGGTGTGGAAAGCAACGGGAAGCTACCAAACCTATAATCCCCTAGTAACGCTGCAAAGCACAGCATGAAAATGCCATAATTGCAGTAAAAGACCTGCCTTCGGGCAGATAGATAGATAGATAGATAGATAGATAGATAGATAGATAGATAGATAGTGGATTATATAAGATATAATCAATTAAATTGGTATGGGCATGTACGACGAATGCAAGAAGAAATATTACCAAAAAAAATTGGAATGGTGCCCACTTGGAAGAAGAATGAAAGGAAGGGCTCGAAACTCATGGATGAAAAGAGTAAGAACTTGAATGAGAACAAGAGGACTGGAGGGCATGGAGTGGATGGATAGAGACGAATGGAGAAGGAAAATAAAACTTTAAGCACAGAAATATGTGTAAACATTGAAAATCTATAGCGTGTGCAAGTAAAATAAAATGTTTTCCACACAAACCCATCGATTTTGTTTTCTTGGGAAGAAATATATTCGTGAGAACAACCTCAACAGCTTCATTCCTTCTGAACTCGCTAAAACAGATAAAAGAAAAACAGAAGAAATTGTTACTACGTTCAATGCGTTTGAAATAGGCGCATGTTATCAGAAATCGCATTTTGATGGTTATGGTGGCGAGTTGTATTTGAGGAATGCAATGTTTATAAATGTGAATAGATTGAGCAGGTAATGTTGTGATGGGTGTGTCAAACTGGATTCTCAATCCCTTCGCTTATGAATCTTTCCCTCCCCCGCACCAACGCCCATCCATCTCATGAGTATCTTCTCATTCCCGCGCACGAACAATGCGTCTTCCCATTCCGTCAGCAAAACGATCTTTATCGGCTACACTCAAATGCATGGGAATCTTGAATGGGTGTTAGGGTTGCGTCCATCAACACCAGTCTCCCCTCTAACACTGGACAATCTAATCCAAAACAAATCCAAACATTACAACTTCACAACCCTATTGTTATTTCCAGCGACAAGAGAACTGCATCATACATACTGATAGCTGATGCTATTTCAGCTGTCTCCTGATAGAAATGCTAACAAAAATCCATCGATTTTGTTCCGCTACCATGTTCAAACATAGTGTTCTTGACTATTATTACCATTGTTGTTTGTTGTTATTAGTAATACTAATAATAATAAATTATTATTATTATTATTATTATTTTATTTGCTTAGGAACATTTTTGGACCAAAAAGAGATGAAAGGTAGGCGATTGGAGAAAATTACATAACAATGAATTACATGATTTTTATGGGAAATCAGAAGTCTTGTGGACTAAGATGGGCAGGACACATGGCACGAATGAAGAATGAAAGAGGCTTGTAGACATGTAGTAAAGTCATAAGGAAAGCTCCCAGTAGGTAGGGCAAGAATGAGGTGGGAGAATAATATTAAACATGATTTAAAGGAGGTAAATTATACATGCAACGATTGCGAAAGATTAACTTAGGATAGAGATGTGTGAATATATTATATCTGGGCGGCCATGTATCTACGTGTCCCATAGTGTCATTGAACTAGTATTGATATTATGATTATTATTATTATTATTATTATTATTATTATTATTATTATTATTATTATTATTATTATTATTATTATTCTTTTTATTTAATGTTGGAAGAAGGAATTCAAATAAAGCAAGTGAAACAAACTAAATATTTGGGAATAATTATAGATTGAAGGTCCAGGCAAAGAGAACATAAAGCATAGAATTGAATTCAGTAGCAAAATAATATCATCGTTAAATTCTGTATGATGGGATAAGCATATTGAAAAGGTACCAAAAATGTATTGGTAAAACATTGGTGGAATCTGTTGCAATATATGGAAGTGTGGTATGGATAATCAATAATTACTATAAGAATAAATTGAGTATTTACGCAGAAGTGCCAGAAAGTCAAAATTAGAACATGCCACAAATAAGGAAATTAGAAACTTAATGGAAGCAGAAGAAAACATAATTGAAATATGGAGGAGAAGGAATCAAAATTAAAATGGTAGGACATATTTTAACAATGTAAGATAAGCGATGGCTGAAACAACTACATCAGAAAGAAAAAAAAGGGAGACCAAAGTTAACATGAAAGGAAAGCATGAGGATTGGAATGCAAACAAAAGGGTTAAGCATTGAAGATGCCCAAGATCGTAAGTTTGGAAGTTTGGCACGGGAAGACGGCAGCAGCAGTAAAAAAATATTATTATTATTATTATTATTATTATTATTATTATTATTATTGTACCAAAAATATGCTAATCAAATCCACGGATTAACACTGTGAAAAGAGAACCAGTTTCACGAATAAAAATGAAGGATGATTCTAGTGTACCATGGACTTGTTTGTTTATTTATTACTTTTTTATTTGATTATAAACTTATTCATTCATTTATTTATTTGTTCGTTAAATTATTTGCTTCTATATTTGTTTATTTGTTTGTTCAATTATTTTTTGCATATTACGGAGTATTTATTTTTGTATTAGTTTGATTGATTGTTGGTTTGATTATTTCAGTATCGTAAGTTCCGTATAAAGTATAAGAAATTCTATACGAAATTCGTAGATAATAATATAGTGTTACTAGCGATATGATAACTATTACGGATGAAATTACAGCTTGCTATATAACTTATTAAAATACATATAGACTTTCTTTAATGAATATCAGAATTAAGTTCCACAAATAGATCTCTACTTATAAATATGAAGCTTTTTCCCTAATGCCAACTAGGATGTGTTTAAGACATTTCTGATATTCTCTTCTGGCATGGCGAAATTGTATCCTATTTCTTAGGTTGGGGCGACTGGAAGGTGGAGTTACGTTACCCCGATGACATAATGAGTGACAGATGATAATGAAGCACCAGGAGAGTCCTTAAATTTAACTTAAATTCCAGACTATAGACCACCACGGGAATAATTCCCTTTAAGGACAAATTCCTATGGTGTGACCAGGAACTAAACTCGGTACCCCATTAATTTTAGTAAGAAGCTCTGATCATAAGGCTGGTAAAATATCAGGAAATTAAGTGGGAGCCTATTTAGAGATTCGCTAACCCTCTTTTTTTCGAACACGTAAAATTGAACATGTAATTCCAAGCAAAGGCTACTTCTAACTATATAAATAATTCTAGCTACATGTTTCTTGTACATTTTAGAAGTAGTCTACATAAATGGATTTCACAAGAAGGGAGCTAGTTTACTTAGTTAAGTTTATCTATAATTCATAACTGTGCCCGATGCTCTAGAATTACCCCCATAGGGATGACTATGGAGTCCTCCTTATTCAACTTAAATGTTTAATTCAAATTCAAAATAGTTACGTTTTAGCAATTAAAATATATGTATGACGAAAGTAAGTTCACATGTTCTGGAACAGGGGTGTAAAAACTGCTTCTTTAGTATAATATAAAATATGTTTGGCAGGGAAGCCTACTACAGTAAAACTGTGAAGTTAACTACCTGCCAAAGCTAACGAAATTTCTATGGAACCGGCAAACCCCTATTTTATTTTAAGTATGGCTACCTCTGTACCTTGGTTATCTGTGTATCTTGGAAGTTGGGCAAATTTTCAAATTCACTGCTATAATTTCCTAATATTTTTAACTTGTTTATGTTGGCCATTCTGAACTATCTACTTATAAGTTGTGTGTAAAAACTCCATGCTTGTGTTGATGTTACCTGTGTGACTTGTTAGGAACATGAACAATAGGTTTGAATTCCCTAACATAATATTATGTTCTCAAGCGTATTGTTAAAATTGTATTTTTAATCCTCTAGCAAAACATTATTCTTTATTCTCTCGATTAGTTTCAGAAAAATATTCTGCAGTGAGTAAGTACATGCAGTAGGCTTATTGTATGCTATGCCTTTTATTGTTTCTTTTATAATGGGTATAGGAACGTATTATCCAGAAATAGTAGTTTATGCATTCAGCTTCTAAAGAACAGGTCATTTAAAAAATGAGTACTGTAAAATAACAAGGTAAATTAATTGTATTCAACATTTATTTATATACAACTCTTCATTTTCTGCGTTTAATACTATTTTTTCGTAAGTTATTTTTCTATTATTTTTTTTCAATAGCATCAAGTTATCTGTTATGAGATTTCTAGCTCTCTCCTCTAGCATTGGCGGAATTGTAATAAATTTCTTAGGTTGGGGCACCTGGAAGACGGAGTTACGTTACCCTAATAATATGCCTTTTAAACATTTCTTTCCTTATTTCTATATATCTACAGCACTACAGGATAAATACTGAATGAACAATTATACTTTTTTTTTATAAATTGGCCACATTTATAAGTTGGTTATCATGAGTAATGCCACGAATGATTTCCAAATTATCGATAAATTCACGACTCACGAAGTGAGGGGTGAATTTATCTAGGGGATTTGGAAATCAAGAGTGGCATTTGTTAGGACTATTTAACGAATAAAATTAAGCTGTTTACTCACAAATCATTATTTAAATATACTTATTTTAAAATATTTATATATTTAATGTAAACGGCGATGTTTGAAAACAAATGAGAAACTTTAATAATATTTAATGTGTTTCAGAATTATTTATGATTTATTTTTTTAACTTACCTTTATAATTCTAGTAAATTTCTTAAACAATACTTTTTGAATGCAAATCAAATGTTATACTTGACTATTGCCCTAAATTAGGAAGCTCACTCAAGAGATCCCTGATTTCATTCGTGAAATAATCCAATAAGAAGAATTATTTGGTACGCTTCATTTCCTTCCTTTGTTCATCACTGCAACCAGATCATAATATTATTTATTGCCAAAGGATCGCAATATTGTAAGAATGCACCCTAGTGGAGAAATTTATAACCAACGTTATAGGTTTCTGATGTCCTATGTTGTAAATATGTCAATTATATTTTTCTGCAACGTTATTTCCTGAAAAATAATTCGTTTAAGATAGTGCAAACAGTGCTTTTTTTGTAGTATAATCAATTGTTACAAATGTTTTTACATTATCTATCGCATGCGCTTTCTGCTGATATTCATGCACTATGTATACAATCTGGTAGCCGTATTTCTTAGAGGGTCAGTCACTGCAAAATAATGCTATGACCTATTCAGAATGTTAAAAAGGAGGTGGTTTCTTTATTATGATAAACTTTAGTTGGTAAATTCTAGGCGAAATACGATTGTGATTGGTTGTAAATAAAAAATCATTGAAATGTGATTGGTCATTGACTCCCATTTGGGGAATGAGTTAAATAGTATAAAGAAACGTGAATGGTGAAGTTATATAGATTTTACTGTACAATGAAAATTAGTTTAGGTGAAAAAATAAGATATAATATGCGTTCTCGTCATGCTTCAGGCGCAGTTCGCGGGGGGAGTAGGCCGGTGAAAGGAACTTAAAATAGCGCGAATGTTCTTCCCTTCAAAATATGTTTCGATTCAATACTTTTGGTAGTGTCACTATGAAAAATACCCGTTTTGCAATAGGCCCAATTGATAAATAAATTAATCATTGTTAACACAAATGTTATAGTGTAAATTAAATTAAAAATTTATTGACTTAGGCTTTCACGACCAGAGTTCGTATTGTGATATCGTAGAAGATTTTTGGGCTGTTGTTCGTGGTCTTGAAGTTCCCCGATATTTCGCCAGAGGCTACGTCCGGCATTTCTTGAGGTTATAAATTTAAAATTATTTTTTTAATACCCATGGCAAGAAGCCATCAATACGTGTGAAATACAGTACCAGTTGATGTCTGGAATACAGCTAAGAGCAGACGAGATGGGGAGTGTAAGGAATGCGTGACGTAATACTAGAGTGTTATGATCTATTCCTATTGCATTCATCTTAGTACTACGTGTCCTGAAAACGTTATTCGCGTTTCTGGACGAATAAAACAAACTTCATAAATATTGTAATTAAGATGAAATAATTTTAGTACCTGCAACACATTTACGAATGAAACACAATATTTATAAACGCTTTAATGAAAATGAAACAATATTAGTAACCCCTACACAAGGATTCATAACACGAGTTTGCAAGAAAATAACATACATTTTGTGAATGATAAATACAGTTCAATGCGTAGAACCGCGTGCACCGGGGATTCACAGCAATAACATCTCCCTCTCTTCATGCCCCGCTCGCGTTTGTGAGCCCCTAGTTGTACTTACAGTACCAGTTGGAAATGACTTTACATGTACAGCAAATAACTCGCAGCTTCTTTAGTAACAATCTCACTAATTGTTAATAGTATAGTATATTGCAACACGAGTGTAGCAAGCGAATTTTTATAAAAATACTTAATACAACAGTATTGCATAGTATTTTTTGCACGACGGATATTGATATAAATTTGATTATATTAGGATAACATTTTAACTAAAATTCATGTGTCTATCTTTAATGTTAAAAGATTGAAAGTTTAATCTTTTATACTTGTTAAGCGAACATAGTTTTTTGTAAATTAGTACAGTTGCCTGCGTGCCATTTAAAAAGAGACTTAATTGTGCTTATTAAATGTAGTTTCCAATATAAGCCACGTAGCTCATGTTTTGTGATTTTCTCCATTCGCTTGTCTGTTTCTCTCTCTTTACTCAAAACGTTCCTAAGAACTTTATTCTCAAATATTTGAAATATTTTCTCCTCCCTTAAAATAGGAAGAATAACTGTTGTTTTATATATGTGCATATATTTTTTTTGTGAAGTACGATGACAGGAGTCCCTGTAAAACATAATAGTATGCCTTTCCAATGTTGAGTTTATGTTTACTTTATTTCTCCACTTCATTCCTTTTTATAATTATTTTCCTAGGTAGGCCTATTTGAATTTAGCAACTTCTAGAAAATTTCCTCCATTTCCATTTTAATTTATTCATGTAAACATTATATAGTTTATTAATATTTTTTTTCCAGCTAAAAATACTTTTTTTAGAAATATTGATTTTATACATGAACAATATGTTCTGACCATCAATATTTAAGATATTTTAGCCATATCTGAGCGGTTTAATTAATGAAATACCGTACAACACAAATGCTGTTAGTTTACATTCCTTTAAATCAAATATAAAATCACTGGACTTTTACAGCATGAAAAGCAAGTTAAAGAGAGAAAAAAGAGTATAATATGAAATGTACTAATTGCATTTTGAAAAGTTCATGGGGAGGATGCAGTGGCTATTTTATTTTTGCTAATTAATCCGCCATTGGTCCTCCAGGCGACTCATCCTGAGAGACATGAAACGTCAATCTGACTTCTGCTTCCTTCGATAAAGAGAGATTCTATTGGCGCTTAAGGGCAAGATCTTCTCTTAATTCCAGCAGTATTTGCCCCTCATTCCACTAGGAAACTGACATATCCTACTGATCGGGGACCACAGGCATGAAAACAAAGCTTACTCAGCTTACAGAAAGACTTGAGCTCATTATTGGGAAATCTCTCCCCATACGAGCGAGCAAGGAATGAGGGTGGTGCTGCTGGCTATTTGGATGTTAGATGAACGGCTAACTTGCGAGTCTTCAGGGCTTTTGAAATGGAGAAGGAAGTTGTAAGCAAAGAAAAAGCAGAAATTCGCTACTACATATTCACCATTGTTTTTATGCATTTACAATGGGAATTCACAAAATTAATGTAATAAAATTCGTGTTCTAAATCTACTTTTAAAGCTAAAATGAATCAAACTTGTCAGTTTCTTTATTCAAAGATTATTGCAAACATTTGTTAATAGATGTTTGAGGATAATTATGAGAATAAGATAACCGGATATATTTTCAAATGTATAATCGTGGAAGATCCATCCATAGTAATTCTGCCCGAGGACAGGTCCTTCACTGCAATAATAGCATTTTCAAGCTATGCTTGCAGCTTTACTAGGGAATTGTAGGTGTGGTAGCTTCCCGTTGCTTTCCACACCGGTGAAGAATGATGATGATGATGATGATAAGGATGATGATGATGATGGCCATATGATTTCAGGAGCCATTTGGGCCTTAAAGTTTTCCTGACATTTGTCTTACAGGTGAGGAAAAACCCCGATAAAAACTTCACCCAGAAAAACTGCCCCAACCGGGGATCGAACCGGGCCCGCTGCGTGACAAGGCAGCACGCTACCTCGAGACCACAGCAGTGGACATCGTGGAAGATAATAAACCATAAAGAAATTGCTATAGAAACGAAAAAGAAAAGAAAATGGAATTTGATAGGACACACACTAAGAAATGAAGATAAAGCAGTGGAAATAATGACTTTAGATTGGAATCCCCAAGGTAGTAGAAGAAGAGGAAGACCTGGAAACACATGGAAGAGAGCAGATATTGAAGAAATTGCTAAGGGGGAGAAAAAATGGAATGAAGTAAAGACGCTGGGAAGAAGATTCCGATGGAAATATTTTGCGAATGCCCTATTCTCCTCACAAGGAGATACAGAAAATTTATTGATTTCTAAATTAGCTTAAAATCGTTAACGCTTAAGCGAAATCCCGAGAAATGTAGCTATCGATATTGAAGTCTTGAAAAAAAAAATTATTTATGTTTACTGGTAATTAGTTTTTAATATATACAGTGAGTGTAAAACATGATCATACAGATAACTTAAGCGGATTCTATGCCATGGTACCATCTACATAAATTCAAATTTAAAGAAAGGAAAAATTAGTAGCTAACGTTAGTTTGAGGGATAAAGGCGGCATCAGACAGAGCTGACAACCCAGCTTTCATCTAATTACATTTGTCTCTAAAGATGAGAAACTTAACATCATATTACCTAAAGGGCTTCCTAAAGCTTGGAATCACTGCAATTTTTACATCATTCTCAAATATGGCACACTTAAAATGTTCTCCTCTCTTAAAATAATATACCCTATTCGCATCTGTATTCAGTGAGTGGGAAAAATTATCCTACAGTTGTACTTTTGGGGATTCTACGCCGCGGTACCACCTATATAAATTCAAATAAAAAAGGATAACACAATTTATTGTTATAATATTTGAATAATTAATTGAAAGAAATATGAATGTTAATTTTTCTCCGAAAAAAGGTTAAAATGGAATGAGAAATTGAGCCGAAAGTGGCCTAAAAAACCATAACAATGTAAAATTAGTATTAATCATTGCTCAAACAGTGTAGCCAACTTACCACAAAACACGCTAACAAACAAGTTAACGCTAAATTAATCTGTTGTACACTAACACGCTCATTTCCTCACCCTAACTTGCCCAAAATAATCTGGTGTACAATAACGTAAAAAAATAAAATGCACCATCTCAAATGGATTAATAAAGGTAAGTTTTTTATTTGATATAAATAGATCAAGATAATGGAATAATTTAATAAAAGTATAACTACTATTAACAATTTCATTGTTAAATGGACAAAGCAAATCTGATAAGCAATTTGTATAAACACTAACTTGCCCATTTTCTTACCCTAAGTTGCCCATTAATGTAGGAGGACTCCTAAATCATCTTATATGTGAGTATACGTGATGGCAATTGGGTCTAGCGGGAACGTATGCTACTATGTTGGCCAACATGAAGCTAGCAGTCACTTGTATTCCGATCGATTATTCACAGGTAGGTAGCATCCTGACATACGTAAATAAGTAGCCCAACTGTTTACTAAAATTCCAAAATATTTCCAATAGATGAACATAATTAGTAAAACATATTTTTGATGTAGGTACCTTATCATAGCATATGAACCATGAAAGTAAACAAATATAGAAGTCTAGCCTAGTCATTATTCTATGAGTAACAAATGAGTGTACAGTGCCTTCTCCCTTCCCTTATTAAGACTTCACAATGTATCCGCTAGCAACCCCAGCAGTGTAAAAATTAAAAATATGATATTATTGCCCAAGCTCTCAGTCGTCCTCAACTATTAAATGATGTCAAATATTCAGGAGTCCTTTTGAAACCTACACTCAGAAGTAGAAGATGAAACATATGTTTCGAAGGCCTCTTGAATATTTGATAACATCTAATAGTTGAGGACAGAGAACTCAGGTACCAATTTCATATTTAACTTTTGCATAGTGACCTCAACGGTGTTTCGTAATGATTTTTTTGCGCGATAGTGCGTTTTGTACGTACAACAATGGCGACCATGATTGAAAGTTCAACTGCCTACATTTTGGGATTGCCAACCTAAATAACTATACTGAAATATTACATATTACAAACCACGTGCCCTCTATGTATATTACGTACAATGTATATGTAAAAATATATCCAAAATGTAGTGTCAGAACTTCCCGAAGGAAGTACTTTGTCAATAAGTAACTACCTAACTCACTGGCACTACCAAACCCGTAGGTTCATGGCCGCGCGGACATAAGCTCTCCATACATTATACTATTCTGAGCTAATGTTTTCTAATCATTCCCTGTATAATCTACTTCACTCAAATCATGGTTAATGTATTCTCCCACATCATTCTTACCAATTGGGTGTTTTCTCTCTGGTTTTCCTACAAGAAGCTTCAATAGTCCCTCTTTCATTTCTCATTCGTGCCATCTGTCCTGCCCATATCAGTTTTAAGAGACTTAACTATTCTTATTATATCATCCATCATCAACAATCACGGATAAAGCCCATGTGGCTTGTTCCGGTCTCATAGACTCTCATTCAAAAGTTGGATCCATCTCTTCTTCGGTCTACCAACATTCCTGCGTCCTTTTGGTTTGTATTTAAGTATAATTTTGGGAATGCGATCATCTCCCATTCTTTGAACATGTTCTTTCATTTTTTTCTAGATTATTTATATTCTATCTAAGAGTTTAAAGATATTTAACTCATTTCTAATATCTTCACTTCTTCTCTTATCTAGAAGTTTGCAACCAACAACACTTCTCAGAAATCTCATTTCAGCTGCTTCTATGATCTCCTATGATCTTCTCTTCTCTTTTAGTTAAAACCCAAAATTCACTACCATACAATAGTAAGGGGACTGCCACTACTTTTTAAAATTTTAGTTTTGTTTCTTTTCTTGTGCTTTTAAATATCCTTTGATTCTTCCACATATATAATTAAATTTATTAAGTTTTTTTAAATAGATCTTCATTTTTAAAATAGGAGATTTCATAACCCAGGTATTTAAAATGGTTCACTTGTTCAATGGGTTTCCCCTCCAGAATTATTATACCTCTTATGGTATCTGATCCCTTAAAAGCTACGATTTTCGTTTTACTTATTGATATTTTAAAATTATATTCCTGTATGTTATTTAACTGAAAGAGCCATTTTTGTAGACCATCTTCTGAACTAGATATTAGAACTTGGTCGTCTGCAAAAAGTAAGGTATCTAACATCTTATTTCTTATTTTGAAATGTGAGTCCAAATTTATCTGCCAATTATATATGATATCGTCAATATAAATATTAAAAAGGGAGGATGAAAGTGGACATCCCTGTCTTACACCTCTATTTATTGTTGCTGTTATTTATTTTTTTTTTTGCCTTCAGTTTCTATTGTTATTTTATTTTCTACATATAGACTTTTTATTGCAGTTATTAGGTGCTGAGGTACTCTTTTCTCTTTCATTATATTCCACAATGTATTTCTGTAAACTTTTTAAATGTTTTCCTAATAAAGATAAGGTAGTTCAATGTTATAGAATCATCTCCATTTGCCCGTCTGTTCATCTCTCTTTGTTAAAAAATTCTCAGTTGAAAAAATATTTAATTGATCATATTACTCATTATACTATAATTTTTACTCACTGTAACTGGAAGAATATCAATTTTATATATTTTAACGTTTATTGAGAGAAACTGAGGTGAAGAGAATCCTTGTAATGCATAATTGATCTAAATACCTAGATACAATATTTTTTTTAAGTTGTCTGGAATAATAATAACATTTAAATGCGCATTTAAAACTCTAGTAATATTGAGGTATTCTGTTTCGATATTTTATGTAATTGGTTTTGACTTTGGAAATTGTGAGACGGTCACATTGTAAAATCGAAGTTTCATTATTTGTGTCGAGAACGTGTTAGGGAGGTCTCTTGTATAATTCTTGCTCGCATATTCAGTCTACGGGAGTAGTTAAAAGAAAGACAGGGGGGAGAAACAATTATTTCACATGTCTCAAGACAAAGAAGCTACTAGTATCCACCCAGGAAAAGCAATCAGCTTCACTATAGTTTGTTTATGCAAGATCTTGGAGCAATGTTATAGACTTCGCTTACTAAGATTAATTCACTTATCAAGAACTACGAGAGCTGTTAAAAAAGAATAACTTTTTTTGTAACATACCTTTACTCATCCTCAGAGTCTAAGGACTTTTAGGCCGGCAAAAAAAAACCCAAGCCTGAAAAAAGAGGTATTGGGTCTCGAGTCTAACGATTTACAGGCTCGTAAAAGAACCCAAAGCCTGACAAAAAAAAGGCCATGGGTCCCGAGACTATATAGATTTTTAAGCTCGTAAAAGAACGCCAAAACTTTAAAAAAACAGGCTGTGGGTCCCAATATTTTTAGGCTCGTAAAGGAAACCAAAGCCTGGAAAAAGTGGCCATGGGTCCCGAGTATAAAGATTTTTTAGCTCTTAAAAGAATCCCATGCCTGAAAATAATAGGACATGGATACCGAGTCTAAATATTTTTTTGGCTCTTAAAAAAACCCCAAGTCTGAAAAAAGTGGCCGTTGAACAAAATCTAACCGATTTTTTTTCCATCCAAGTAATACCTTAGTATTCTACAAGTAGCCTCTTAATGCGACATGCTGACCATATGTCACTCACGACATTTGTAGGGAAATAAGCGTGACTAAATCAAATTGTTCAAGAAATCCCAAAAGGGGAGATCAAGGTCCGACTTGGCTGTAAGAGTTACAGAGTAGGATCATCGTTATCATCATACACCATTCATGAATATAGGCCAATGTTGACCTGTTTCGGTCTCAACTAGACAGGGGCTAAAAGTCTTTTTGTGGATGTCAAGATCGTTGTCCTCGTGGGAGATACAAAGAACTGCATTAGGGATCCTAGTTAGTGACATTCGAGATACTGTTGCACGAGGGATACATGGGGTAGTGTAATATAATTTAATGCAGTATTGTTATGAAGTTATCTAATATATAAAATGAATGTTTGTTTGTTTGTTTATTGGTTTGTTTGTTTGTTCGTACTTTATGCGTGGCCATACCATTGATCCGATTGTGATGGGACTTGTTGCAAAATGTTCAGGAGATTCCCGGGGTGAACATAGGCTATAAGAGAGTTGTGATTCTCAACTCCTAAAACCTTAAAAATCGTCCTTTGTAGTGGAAAACGTGAAAAAGTAGCTTTTTGGACGCTTAAATTGCTTACGCTGCCTAAACCATAACAAATACACAAAATTAATGTAAATAGAATTGAATATCTCAAAAATCTCTACAAAAAGTCCACGACAGCATATGTTTATCTCTTACGGATAACTCACAATAACCATTTTTGTCTTTCATTGATGCCAAGAAGATCGAGATAAGTAGATTCCCGGGCAACACCGAGTAACCAGCACGGGGAATTTTAAAATAATTACGAAATACATTTTAAATATTTTTCATTTTACTTATTCAACTAATCATAAGAAGTAAATTAATTTTCATATTTCAGCTCATTTATGTCAAGAAGATCGGGATAAGTACTGTAGATTCTCGGGCAACGCCGGGTAATCAGCACGGGGTATTTAAAAAATATAAATTTATGGTTATTTTTCTTTTACTAATTCAACTAAACATAAATGCACATTAATTTTAATTTATCTAGACGTAGCAGTGCACGCCGGGTATTAGCTAGTAAATTATAAAAAGATTCAAAATAAATTTCTTTGGAGAGGGAACTTAACACGTTTTGAAATAACCTTATCATGTATACATTTCATCGATTTAATTTGATCTGCCCCAGTCATGTTGCGACAGTCATTGTATATCACATACCTTCAATAGCAGCTTCATCCCTTGACCTCGTTTTAAACAGGAATACAGAGATAGAGAGCTAAACAGTCGTTATTTCATGTCATGTTTACTGATTTTAATGTTGTTAATTATTTTATGAGTGTTTACAGCTGGATAAAAGTTTGCGTGTGTTCGGTTTACTCGTTCAAACAAGTTCGGGTAAACATTAAAACAAACGAGTTTGTATAAAATTTTACGCTACAAATTCACTGGAATAGTTGACATAAAATGTTGTTAAAATATAAGAAATATAGTTCTACAATATCGGGTCAATTTTTCACTGGTTCATTATTGATTTAATTATTGCAGGCTTTCAATCTGAGATAAAATTCCTGGCCTTATATCCACGTGTGTTAATTAAATTGGTGGAACATAATAATGCAGACAGTATACGAATGACATATGAACTGGAAGTAATAACAATAATAATTATAACAATGTTTTATTTAACTGGCCACGAAGTTAGGGCCACAAAGCCTTCTCCTCCACTCAACCAGTGAATAATAAAATCATACTAAAATTACACATTTATTGCATTTTAATAATCTCGTGTTCGGCAAGTGGTCGAAATTCGACCATAATTAGCACTTCATTGACCATAAATAACACTTCATTTTATATTATCTTAGACATTGTTAGTTTTAAATTTTATTGGACCATAATCATAAAAATACAGGGTATATATTTATTTTGAAGTGTAACGGATTATGGGGTGATAATATTTTAAATTTGCTCCCAGCATCGTGAGGAATTAGGGTGGCTACAATATGTAGCGACTTCATGTTGAGGAAACCAGCTATAACGGCTGGTGGACCTGACATGCTGACCACATGTCGCTCCTACACTGGCAAGATGATCGTCTACCTCTGTTATTAACACGTGTACATTTATTACTTCACTGTAGTTTAAATGGCAAATTTGCAAATTTGGCGCTGGATTTTAGTGTTTTGCAGTTAAAAACTGCAGATAATTTTTTGGGCATGGCCTTTGTACATCATATGTTTCTCTGTAAGAAATTTAACTCTTGCGTCATGGAGATTTTCCATAAACACTGCATTGCAGTTAAAAAAGGCAGATCTGTTTGCAATTGTTTTTATTGATAAGACTAAAGATCGTCAATAGCTACTAAACAAAAAAGAAGTAAGAAAATCGGTTGACAAACAGAGGATAAAATGGTACTTACATGTTTTGTCTTAGCCTATCTGTATAGCCTATAGAATATTCATCCACCATTCTTAGTTACTAAGCAACAAAATATATACGTACTTTATATTCTAACAAAAAAAAAAGCATGCTATCGAAACGTAAAACACAGGTTCAACAAAACGTAAAATACCCTTTAATGATGGTTGATAGACTCTAACAACAATCTTTGTTGATTTGTCATGTATTTCCCCCCCCCCCCAAAGTCCACATTACTCTATTTCTAAAACATATCTCTAAATATACAACATTACAACATATGCTAAAATACACTTAACTAGATAAAATATCGTAGACAACACGATACAAAATTAGATTACGGTAATAACTCGCTGCTCCCTTCGGACGTGTTCTATCTTGAGCATCTCGTTACCAAACCTCTGCTTGTAACTAGTCGTCTGAATATGTATAAAATATGTAGATCAACAAAGCACAATGCGAATGTGGTCTAATAGCATCTAACACTAACAAAATATAAAGGAAATGAAATAAAATAAAATAATAAGGCTTCTAGATGTAATACCTTTTAGCAGGTCCTGTCGTCCTCAACTGTGTTAAATTTAAAAATAAACTTTATGCCTTCGGAAGGCGACTTCCATCATCAGTAGAAGAAATATGTGCTACTAACTGCTGCTGCTGTTGTACTTTGGTCATTAGTGGTCTTCCAGCGACGTCGATAGTTTATTATATATATATATATATATATATATATATATATATATAAAATGCTGAATGTAGTTATTATGCAGGTAGAATTTTCATTGTGTGGAACTTACGATATCAGTTAATTTGGATTTAAATAATGATAGTGATAGACAGTTCCTGACATAACTGGGAAGTGAATTCCATACTCTAGTCATAGATAATATATAAGATTCAGAGTATAAATATGTCCTGTGCTGTGGTATCGAAAGTAAAGGAGTGCGTACTGTATATCTTGTAATCTTGTGCCTAAATTGTGACGAGCCGATACATTTTTTAACACGTTGAAAATTAGCCCCTCAGCCGTTATAGCAGGTTTCCTCAACCTGAGCCGCTACTTACTGCAGCTATTACAACAATCATCTCTGCTACTACTACTACTACTACTACTACTACCACCACCACCACTACCACCACTATCACTATCACTATCACTACAACTACCACTAAAACTACCACTACCGCTGCCGCCACCGCCACCGCCACCGCCGCCACCATCGCCACCGCTACCGCCACCACCACTACCACCATCATCACTACCAATATCACCTATTCCTACTCCTACGCCTACTCATCCTACTCATCCTACTCCTACTACTCCTACTCCTCATCCTACACCTCCTTCTCCTACTCCTCCTACTCCTACTCATATTACTCCTTACCTCCTATTCCTACACATATTGTTCCTCCAACTCCTCCTACTCCTACACATATTGTTCCTCCTACTCCTCCTACTCATATTGTTCCTCCTACTCCTCCCCTACCACTACTCCTCCCCTACTCCTCCTACTGCTCCTCTTCCTCCTCCTACTGCTCCTCTTCCTCCTCCTACTGCTCCTCTTCCTCCTCCTACTGCTCCTCTTCCTCCTCCTACTGCTCCTCTTCCTCCTCCTACTGCTCCTCTTCCTCCTCCTACTGCTCCTCTTCCTCCTCCTACTGCTCCTCTTCCTCCTCCTACTGCTCCTCTTCCTCATCCTAACCGTTCCTCTTCCTCCCCTTTACCTCCTCTCACTGATCCCTTCTTCCCCCTACTGCTCCTCTATCTTCCTCCTACGCTCCTCTTCTTCTTCCTACTGCTCCTCTTCTTCCTCCTACTGCTCCTCTTCTTCCTCCTACTGCTCCTCTTCTTCCTCCTACTGCTCCTCTTCCTCCTCCTACTGCTCCTCTTCCTCCTCCTACTGCTCCTCTTCCTCCTCCTACTGCTCCTCTTCCTCCTCCTACTGCTCCTCCCTTTCATCCTCCTACCTGCTCCTCTCTTCCTCCTCCTATCTGTCTCCTCTTCCTCCTCCTACCGTTCCCTCTTCCTCCTCCTACTGCTCCTCTCCTCCTCCGACTGCTCCTCTTCCATCCCCTACTGCTCCTCTTCCTCCTCCGACTGCTCCTCTTCCTCCTCCTACTGCTCCTACTCTCCTCCTCCTACTGCTCTACTCCTCCTCCTACCTCCTCCTACTCTCCTCTTCCTCCTCCTCACTCTTTCCTCCTCCTCCGCATCCTCCTCCAAACCCTCTTCCTCCTCCTAATCCTACCGTTCCTCTTCCTCCTCCTACCGTTCCTCTTCCTCCTCTATAACCGCTCCTCTTCAAGCCTCCTACCGTTCCTCTTCCTCCTCTCCAACTGCTCCTCTTCCTCCTCCCTACCACTCCTACTCCTCCTCCTACTGCCTCCTCTTCCTCCTCCTCCTCCTCCTATCCTCCTCTTCCTCCTCCTACTGCTCCTCTTCCTCCCTCATCCCCCGCATCATCCTCCTCCTACCGCTCCTCTTCCTCCTCCTACCGCTCCCTCTTCTCACCCACCACCTACCGCTCCTCTTTCCTCCTCCTACCTCCGCTCCTCTTCCTCACCCCTAACTGCTCCTCTTCCTCCTCCTACTACTGCCCCTCATCCTCCCACCCACGCTCCTCTTCTTCCACTTTCCCTCCTCCTACTGCTCCTCTTCCTCCTCCTACTGCTCCTCTTCATCCTCCTCCTACTACACCTCTTCCGCCTCCTAATACTCCTCTTCCTCCTCCTACTGCGCCCCTCTTCCTCCTCCTACTCGCTACTCCTCCTTCCTCCTACTCCTCCTACTACTACTCCTCTTCCGCTCCTCCTACTACTCCTACTCCTCCCTTCCTCCTCCTACTGCTCCTCTTCCTCCCCTCCTACTACCCTGCTCCTCTTCCTCCTCCTACTGCTCCTCTTCCTCCTCCTACCTACTCCTCCTCCTCCCCTACTGCCTCCTCCTCCTCCTCTCTACCTGCTCCTCTCTCCTCCTCCAACTAAACTGCTCCTCTTCGCCTCCTCCTACTCCTCCACTTCCCCGCCTCCTACTTGCCCTCCCCCTCCTACTTACCCTCTTCCTCTACACCTCCTCTTCCCTCCTCCTCTGCTCCTCTTTCCCCTCCTCCTACGCTCCCCTTCCTCCTCCCCTCTCTACTCCTCCTCTTCCTCCTCCTACACATCCTCTTCCTCCTCCTACCGATCCTCTTCCTCCTCCTACCGCTCCTCTTCCTCCTCCTACGTACCCTCCTCTTCCTCTCCTACTGTTCCTCTTCCTCCTCCTACTGCTCCTCTGTTACCTCTCCTCCTACTACTCTCTTTCCTTCCTCCTCCTACTGGCTCCTCTTCCTCCCTACGCTCCTGCCTCTTCTTCCTCCTCCTACTGCTCCTCTTTCCTTCCTCCTCCGTTCCTCTTCCTCCTCTTACTGCTCCTCTTCCTCCTCCTACTGCTTCCGCTCTTCTTCCTCCTACTGCTCGCCCCCTCCTCTCCTACTGCTCCTCTTTCTTCCTCCTACTGCTCCTCTTCCCTTCCTCCCTCCTACCGCTCCTCTTCCTCCTCCTACCCGCTCCTCTCTTCCTACTGCTCCTCTTCCTCCTCCTACTGCTCCTCTATCCCTCCTCCAATCCTACCTACTTCCTCTCATCCTCCTCCTACGGACTCCTCCTCCCTCTCCTACTGCTCCTCTTTTCCTCCTCCTAACTGCTCCTCCTCCTTCTCTTACTGCTCCTCTTCCTCCTCCTAACCGCTCCTCGTTCCCTCCTTGCGCCCTACTACTGCTCCTCTTCCTCCTCCTACTGCTCGAGCCCTCTTCCTCCTCCTACTGCTCCTCTTTCCCTCCCTCCTACTGCTCCTCTTCCTCCTCCTACTGCTGCGATCCCTCTTCCTCCTCCTACTGCTCCTCTTTCCTCCTCCTCACTGCTCCTCTTCCTCCTCCTACTGCTCCTCTTCCTCCTCCTACTGCTCCTCTTCCTCCTCCTACTGCTCCTCTTCCTCCTCCTACTGCTCCTCTTCCTCCTCCTACTGCTCCTCTTCCTCCTCCTACTGCTCCTCTTCCTCCTCCTACTGCTCCTCTTCCTCCTCCTACTGCTCCTCTTCCTCCTCCTACTGCTCCTCTTCCTCCTCCTACTGCTTCTCTCTTCCTCCTCCTACTACTGCTCCTCTTCCTCCCCTAGCTGGTTCCTCTTCCTCCTCCTACTGCTCCTCTTCCTCCCCTACTGCTCCTTTCCTCCTCCTACTGCTCCTCTTCCTCCTCCTACTCCTCCTCTTCCTCCTCCTACCGTTCCTCTCCCTCCTCCTACCCTCTTCCTCTTCTTCCTCTTACTGCTCCTCTTCCTCCTCCTACTACCGCTCCTCTTCTTCTTCCTCCTCCTACCGCTTCCTCTCTTCCTTTACCGACGCCTCTTCCTCCTCCTACCGCTCCTCTTCTTCCTACTGCTCCTCTTCCTCCTCCTACTGTTCTCTTCTCCTCCTACCGCTCCTCTTTTCCCCTACCGCTCCTCGTCCTCGTCTTATACCTCTTCTCCTCCTGCTCCTTTTTCTCCTCTTCCTCCTCGCTACGTTCTCCTCTTTCCCCCTACTCCCTCCTACTCCTCATCCCTAATAATAATAATAGGTAATAATAATAACTAACTCACTGGCAATGCCGTAGGTTCGTAGCCGCGAGTATCAAGCTCTCCATTCATACCTTTCCCTTAAGCTAATGTTTCCAATCATGCTCTTATAATCTAATTCCCACAAACCATGATTAATTTTATTATCCCATCTCATTAATTGGGTCTATACAAATTTGGGGCGTTTTCCCTCGCTGGTTTTCCTACAAGAAGCTTCCATGCCCAAATTGTATTCCCCCATTCGTGCCACATGTCCTGCCCATCGCAGTGTACGATACTTAACTGTGTGTTCTTAGGTCTATATCTGGTGGTACCAATAGTGATCATATAGCTCACTGTTAAAATGTCTTTCTTCTCTCCATCTTTTTTTCCCGCTTGTCTGTACATCTGTCTTGCTGAGTTTACAAAGCATTTTCTGCTTAACGGGATTTTTATTCATGTAAAACATGATCTTAGCTTATGACTTACAGTTCATGAAACCCCGGGTCCGATCCCTTGTAAGAACACAGGACAATTTTCTTGAAAGGAATTTTCCTGTGGTTGCCTATATGGTCTGGAATTTATATCGAATTAAGTTAAAGGACTCTCTGACAGTTTCGTTATAATTAATCACACATAGTGGTAACGTATCATCTCCGCCTTTTAAGCGTCCCAACCTCAGAAGTAGATTACGTTTTCTGCCAGTGCCAGGAGAGAGAAACCAGAAATGTCGGAAAACAAATGGTGGTATTGGACAAATATATCCAAAATATGAGTTTTGTTTTATTTACATAATTTTCAATTATATTTTTCAAAATGACCAGCATCATGGGCTAGTAGTCAGCTTTTCTGACTACGGTTCATGAGGTCCCGGGTTTGATTCACAGTCAGACCGTAGGATTTTTCCCTAAAGAGAATTATTCCTATGGTTGACCAGTCTGGAATTCTGGTTAAGTTTAAGTTAAAAATCCTCCTGGCAATTCATTATCATTTATCACCCATCATATCATCGGGGTATGTGTAATTCCGCCTTCCAGGTACCCCAACCTAAGAAATGGATTACAATTCCGCCAATGCCAAGAAAGAAAGACAGATGTCATAAAAGACAACCTGGTGGCATTGGACAATTTTTTTTTTCAAAATTAATTGGTGTTTTTTATTTCAGTCCCACGTAACAAAAATAGTGTAAAACATTCCAACCGAGTATTAACGAGAGCAACTGTATAGTTTCACTTTAGATAGGTGAAAGAATGGATTGGTGAATGGAAGGAGTGTAGAAGAGAAATTATTGGACACAATGACAACTGTACATATACTAATTAAATTTCTCATTATCTATTTTATAGGCAGCGTTGAGCGTGAACTTGATTTGCACTTCGTTCACACGACTCGGCTGAACGTGTATTAAAATTCGAAATTTTATTCCCTAGTTCCTGCTTAATTGATGTTACGAGAGATGTACTTTATGGAATTTGTTCTGTGAATTGAATTCATTAATGAGATGATGAAAAAACAACTTTGAAGTGTTTAATAATGTCACCATTGGAAATTTTATTAAAATTGTGATACTGTGTACAGTGTACGTTCACAGTTTTCATCACTTTATAATAATAATAATAATAATAATAATAATAATATATAATAATAATATAATTATTTATTTATGTACAGGTTTTCAATGTTAACACATCTTTCTGTACCTAAAGCTTTATTTCCTTCTCCGCTCGTCTCTGTTCATCCACTCTATGTCCTTCATTCCTCTTGTTCTCATTCCAGTTCTTACGTATTTCTTGCATCCACGAATTTCGAGGTCTTCCTTTTCTTCTTCTTCCAGATGGACACCATCCTAATATTTTTTACTGGGTAACCTTTCTTCTTGCATTATTCGTACATGCCCATATCAATTTAATTGCTTATATGTTATATAAATACTACTGACTATCTAATATTAATTTTGTCTCGTATGACAGTATTTTTATATATATATATATATATATATATATATATATATATATATATAAAATTTTGAACACTTGCTGCTCTCCTCAAAATATCCATTTCCATCGACAAAACTTTGTTGAATTTTCAAACTTCAGCTTCATATGTAACTGTAGATCTACTTCTCACTATTGAAATATAAACTTGTAACTTATTTTTCCAGGTTATATGTCTGTTCCATAGGATTCAATTTATCATTGCTGTTATTGGCCTACCTTCATTTATTATGTTCTTAGTATCACTTTCTTGTTTATCCTCTTTATCTACTTTTACCCCCAGATACTCAAATTCCTCACATCCTCATACCCCTTCCGATCTTCTAATATTAAATCTTTGGTTTCTCCTCCACATCACATATAATGAATAGAAAATGTTCAATAGCAGATTGTATAAGATATAAGCAATTAAATTGGTGTGGGCATGTACGACTAATGCAAGCAGAATGATTGTCCAAAAAAACATTGGAACGGTGTCCACCTAGAAAGAAGGAAGAAAGGAAGACTCGAAACTCATGGATGCAATACATGAGAATGAGGAAAAGATGACTGTAGGACATGGAGTGGATGAATTGGGACGAGTGGAGAAGGAAAATAAAACTTTAGGCATATAAATGTGTGTTAACATTGAAAATCTATACATAAATAAAATAATAATAATAATAATAATAATAATAATATTATTATTAACAGAAATAATAATTTAATTTTTATTTCATTTTGAGAATTTTCCCCATCATTAAGGGTTTTCTCCAATCAATCTTAGTAATTAACATGAATTTTCAAAATAGATATATATAATTAACTACGGACTTATAGACTATCAGTTTGCAACAAATATTCACAAATTTCCCTTCATTAAAGTTCTCCATCGTTCTCTCGTCGTTCCCGCCGATGCCTGTCCCAAGCCAGGTTGAAAAAGGGTTGAGGGGAGGAGTACCAACCTCGTTAAAAAAAACAGGGTTCAGTACGCTCGGCTGATAATACCCTGTGAGACTCCGAGCCTAGGGTTACAGGTACTGCCTTGTAGTCTGATGTTGGTTATCGAAGGCTAGAGGAAGACAACCTTGATAAAAAATCAAAGTCCCGAATCCTTATGGTCTGAGGTTGATGTGTGGGCCAACTCCTCACTCATCGAATAAATATTAAATGCCACAAATCCGATTCTTAAGCCTCGGAAAGAATGGAAATATTAATAATAGGTCTAATAACAATACAATGATAATGATATAGAAAATAATTTTTAAATACAGGAGCAATAATATGAACATTATTTGAAGTTAAAGGAAAAGTTTGTTCCTTCTTAAACAATAACTACCTACCTCACTTGGCACTGCAGAACCAGATGTTCATGTCCGTACATCTGTATCCTGAGATAATATTTTTCCATTCATCTTCTAACAATTATATTGTTTAACTGTAAGAAACCACAAAAATATTTCCCTGAAAGTTAAATTTAAATGTAGAATTAAATTTTGTTAAAGGGAAATAAAATGTTAGGTCTTCTTCTTCTTCTTCCTTCCAAGTATTAGGCCAAAGCCTGTTACGAACCTATAGAAAATTTTCCCTCCAGCGTTTCATATGACGGCCCAGAGATCTTCGTCCTCTTGGTATATAATTATAAACAGCTTTGGGGATCCGATTTGAACTCATTCTTTCAAGATGGTGCTTCCAATTTAGTTAGTAGGCCTACTGTTTAATATAAACGTTAGGTGTAAAAATATTAAATATAAAGTTTTCAAAACTAGGAAAATAGTAAACCTATTCTTTCATGTTTCCGAAAGATATGACACTATTCTCGCATAATTTCTTCTCTCCATATAATCCGTGAATTTACTTTACGATGTAAAGAAGACAATGTTTGTTTTCCAATATCTTGGAGCTCAATACCACCCTAATTCCCACACGGACACTAGTTAAGGGTTCTGAGTTAGAAAAAAAAAAAGAACAAAGGAAATCAGTGAATACAAAGTAGTTGCTAACGAGAACAATAAAGTAGGTTCAGAAGGCGGGCTTGACTACATTTCTGAAATAATCAACCATTTCCTCAAGACTTACGGGTTTTTTACGAGCAGCCTTTTCGGGGACTGGGAACCGGTCCGACCTAATAATTTATATGAGAATATTTTTTTCAGTTCCAATCAACTTAGGTAGACCTATAATAATGTCTACTTAAATTAGATATAAGCACTACCGTATTGTGGGAAGAAAATTGGCCTTCTCTATGTACATACCAGCTGATTACCCGTTGTTGTCCAGGAATTTAATTAAACCGTTACACTTGTTAAAAGTTTGCCCAATATAGGACCATCAATAAAACTAAAAATACGTCTACACATTGAAAAATAAATTATATATGGAAGTGGACAGTTAATGACAAATTAGGGGAAATTTTTACATAGTGGCTGAATTCAAATACCTAGGAACAATAATTTCAAATAGGAATGAGATGCATAAAGGAATTAAACATAGGCTCAATTCTGAAAATTCATGCTATTGTGAATTACGGAAATCTTTTTGTGCCAACTTCTCTAAAAAAAATTAAACTGAAAAACATGTAAAACTGTTATTCTCCCGTTATATTATATAGGTGCGAAATGTGGTATCTTACTTTACTCTTACTTACAAATGTCAGAATACTTTAATGCCCAAACGGTCCCCGAACATCATCTGGCCTTTATTATCATTATATTAAGAGTTTAGGTTTAAGGCCTCCCCGGCGCATCATTACCCATTTTTATCACCCAACATATCATTGGGACAGCGTAACCCCGCCTTCCAGGCGCCCCAACCTTAGAAGTGGGTTACAATACGTCAATGCCAGGAGAGAATACCTGAAATGTCGAATGACAAACAGGTGGCACTGAAAACAATCTTTAAGGGAGGAGATAATATTTCAGGTATGCGAGAATAAAGTTCTTAGGAAAATTTTGAACCAAATGAGATGAACAGACAGGCTAATGGAGAGGAATAAACAACAGTGTGTTGCATGATATTTATTGGAAACCAAATATAATAAGAACAGTTAAGTCTCGTAGACTGCGATGGGCAGGCCAAGTGGCACGAATGAGGAATGAAAGTGGGCATGGAAGCTTCTTGTATGAAAAGGAGAGAGAAAACACCCAGTTGATACACCAAGAATGAGCTGGGAGAATAACATACACCATCATTTAAGGGATTTTGACATTAAAACAAAGTTTGAACTCCAGCACCCCTCTGGAGGAGTGATACGGATGAAAAAAAAGACCGAAATTAGTATCAAAACTTGTTTTTTCTAGTATAGCTATGGTGATTGATGACAGTCCCAATGCCATTTAAGCCCAAGTCTGACCTCTACCGCTATTAAGTTCCGAAAATGGGTGCAAAATAGGAGTGTCCAAAATGGTTGAGATTAGAGTTGAATCCACATTTTTTTTAGGATATTTTAACTGAATGGTCATAGTTCCGACATCATTGCTAACCCTAGCACTACTACGAGGTTGAGAGGGGACGTTAAGTAAAAATTATAAAAAAGCAGATATTAGTGTCAAATTGATAGTTTTTGTGGTTACTGGGATGAATGATGAAACTCCCATACTCCCATTATCTTTTAAGTCCATGTTCAGTCTACATCGCAATGATAGTGGATAAGGTATGAAAAATAAAATGTCGAAAATTACCTAGATTATTGTCGAATTCATAGTTTTCGGGGTCGCTAAGCAGATCGTAACCTCCACGGCGCGTCTTCACATACACATGTGTTAATCACAGAGGTGGACTATCATATACAGTAGTAAGTATCGGGGTGACGTAAGGTCAGCATTTTGGAACCTCAGCCTATATACGTAATTTTACTCAACCTGTAACTACTACTTATTGTAGACATCTAAATTACTCACATTGATTGGTGGACGCCGCCGGTCCCATACTGGCCGAAATTACATGAGGATTTTTTTTTTCGTAGGGACTCGAACCAGCGCTACTCCAAAGCTTCATGCCTTAAACCGCTTCGTTACAGGGGAGTCTTAAGGGTATTACACACACACACACACACACACACACACACACACCACACACACACACATATATATATATATATATATATATACCCATCCATAGTAATTCTGCCCGAGGGCAGGTTTTTCATTGCAATCATAACATTTTCATGCTATGCTTTGCAGTTTTTATTAGGAAATTGTAGGTGTGGTAGCTTCCCGTTGCTTTCCACACCGCTGAAGGATGGTGATGATAAGGATGATTATGATGGCCGGATTCGGGGACCGTTGGGCCCTAAGCTTCCTGACATTTGTCTTACAGGTGAGGAAAAAGCCCGAAAAACCTCATCCAGGAGCCTGCTCCGACCGGGAATCGAACCCGGGCCCGCTGCGTGACAAGGCAGCACGCTACCTCGAGACCACAGCAGTGGACGTATATAATATTATATTCAATTCCACCAGTATGTTATTTCGACATTTCTGACATTCTCTCCTGGCGTTGGCATATTTTAACCCACTTCTGAGGTTGGGACACCTGGAAGGCGGGGTTCGCTGTCCCAATTATATGAGTGATGATGTGGTAATAATGCTCCAAGAGAGACCTTAAGGGTGTAATCGCAAACTTAATGCAATGAAGTGAATATGATGATGATAATGATAGTCAGATGATGTTCGGGGACCGTTTGGGCCTTAAAGTTTCCTGACATTCGTGTCTCTATCTATCTATCTATCTATAATGGCGTAGCCCACTGTTGAGTTATAACCTTTCCTTTGTAAGGAGTTACTAGGCCAAGTTAAATTTTTAATTACCTTATTTACTCGTAGATGTAATGGATGGCATGCGGAAATACGCTGACCCACTCAGGCATTTAACGGGCAATTAAGGTATTACTAGGACGATGTGGGGGCACGCCGTAGCGTAGTGGCTAAGGCACTGAGCTACAAGCCGGAGGGTCGAGGGTTCAAGTCCCGTTGGGGTCAGGATTTTTAAACTGACCCAAACCCTCTGGCGGCATCATGGCCCTGGGGTCGACTCAGCCTCTAACGGAAATGAGTACCAGACGCTTGTTCTGGGGGTAAAGGCGACCGTCACGCAGGGCTGACAACCCGGCTGACATAAAGTGCCGATTGTTTAGAAAAAGTGGGAGCCTTAACCTCCTACTACCCCAAGGGCCTCCGGGCCTGTTGCGGGATCACTTTACTTTTACTAGGACGATGATGTCGGTAAATTTTTCTCATGCAGCATATTTATTCATGTTTAAGGATCTTTTACGAGCCTGAAAATCTTCAGACTCGGGACCCACGGCTTAAACTCCCTCCCGGAGGACTTGCTCCTTGGATTTTTCCGTCCTAAAAATCCATTTGAACCCACGACCCTCGGAACTAGAGGCAATCATTTGTCTTACAGGAGAGGAAAAACCCCGAAAAATAACACACCCGAGCCTGCTGCGTGACAAGGCAGCACGCTACCTCGAGACCACGGCGGTGGATATTCCGCTCCGTCAAAGCATTCGGAAACAGGAGTAGTGAGTATAAAGGGATGGTCTTCTAGAGAAGTTTCATAGCAGTATTTTTTGGAATGAAACTATTCATTTCTCGGTAATTTTTATAACAGAATCTAGTGAAATGTATTTGAAATTCCCCATCTGATTTATATTCACTGGCACTTCTTAATAAAAAAAAACTTTCAAGGACAGTAGACTGAAATCACAGATAACGTACGGTACATAATAAATGGTGTAGTAATCCAAGCTACTGCAAATTTCTCTTTGTCCACATTATAGACATCAGTTTTAACAATGTGAAAAATTGTCATTTGCAATAAAACGAACACGATTGAATACTTCGTGAACACGTTTCATTGTTTTCAAGTTTGATCAAACAAAGCATCGTGACCAAACAATTTGTCATTCAGTTGGCACACCTCATTTTGTGACGTCAAGAATTATTCGAGCTTTCTTTAAAAACTAAACATAACATTCATTGGAAAGTTATGTTAAATGAATCATCTTTTGTTAAAGATTACCATTGACAAAGGAGATGTGTGGAATTAATAAAGAATGCAGTAGAAACTTTTGTACTTGTAGACCAAGTTGACCGATAAGAAAACTTGAACCCAGCATGAGATTGTCTCTTCACGGTTTCCCATGGTGCATTCTGTAACTCTATATATTGCTTGCTGGTTTTATCAGTTCGTCTTAGACGTGGATTAAGTTGACGGGGACATCACAACTCTCCAGTATTGTTATGCACAAGTTATATATGAACTCACTCAACATGTATGTTTCCCTCCACAGTCACCTGCAAAGTTCAAGGTCAACATTATTATTATTTATATTATATTATTATTATTGTTATTATTAAATAAAACCAAGATATTGATATTTAAATAATTAGTACAAAATGTTACATTCTATGGCGCAGAGACCTGGACTTTAGGTAGACAGCAAGCAGAAAAATTGACATCAGAGATGTATTTTTGATGAAGGGCATCAAAAATATTAAGAAGGAGAAAAATTCAAAACCAGAAAACCAGAGAAATAATGTATGTTAAACATAATATTAAAGAAGTAAGAGTAGGATTTAAATGATATGGACATCTGAAGAGGATGGAGAATAATAGAATCCCAAGAATGATGCTATAGATTGGAATGCTGAAAGTAGGAGGAGAAGGGGAAAGCCCAGTGAACAGTGGATGGATGAAATGAGAAGAAACATGATCAAAGAAGAAAATGCTGAGAATAGAATTCTGTGGCGGAGCAAAATACATTTGGGCTTAAGGATAGCTACTGTAATGTGGAGAAAATCGTCAATTAAAAAATATTTTTATTGTTGCATCCTATTTTATGTATTATGTTTATTTATTCAATAAAGATTAGATAGTAGCTAGGGACATGGAGCAGACCCGGGGATAAGGGATTTATGCCCGAGGTAACCCGGGGGGTGGTGGTGGGCTCTAAATAAAAAAAATAGAAAAAATATTCGAGGAATATGAAAAATGGGGATAACAAATTGATATAAATAAAAGACAATATCTAACAATCAATATTAATGAACAATATCTTACAAGAATGAATAACATTAAACATGCCAAGACATTTAGATATCTAGCATCAATCTTAGAAGAAGAAGGTTCATCACAATTGGAAATAGATTAAATAATAACAGGTGGATAGAAAGTAATCGACATGCTGAACTCAGTATTATGGAATTAAAACATCATTTACAATACAAAGAAATATATTTATAAGACTGTTGTAGGAAGTATTATATGGATCAGAGATATGGACAATTTCAAGGTACCAAGCTAACAAGTTATTATTAGCAACAGAGATGGATCGGAGAAGTCCAGATTAAAAAAATAGAAACCTTGAAATTAGGAAGATTATGAAAATTGAAAGAAATATATTTATTACAAACAATTGAAGAGGACGATTAAGATGCTATGAATATCTTAAGAGGATGGCATATGATAGAATCCCGAAGAGGATTTTGGAGTGGAAAATAGATAGATAAAGAAGAAAGGGAAGACCTAAAAAAGGTTGGATGGGCGGTGTGAGAAGAAGCATGAGTGAACTGGACTTACAGATGAGGAAGTTAAAGACCGCTAAAACTGGAGAAGACAAATTTATTGAGAGTGATGGAAAACCGCTGATAGTAAATAAATTCCGAAATAAAAATATTATTATTATCATTATTATTATTATTATTATTATTATTATTATTATTATTATTATTATGCGAGATGTTAATGGTATAACTGGTACCAGGACTGGAATTAAAGTGGAGGGTCCTTTTGGAGGGGAAGAAAATTAATGATAACGGCGAAAGACGAAATATGTGAGCAGTACTCGTTAAAAATTACAAACGGGTTTTATCAACACAAAGACATTCATAAATACACAAGATATCAAGAGACTTTACAGCAGAGATCAATAATAGATTATATCATTGTTGGATAAAATACGGATATGAAAATACAAGATGTTAGAGTGTATAGAGGCCGAACCTGTGGCAGTGATCATTATTTGGTAAATGCAAAAATATTTTTTCCATATTTTAATAAGAGTGGCGATAAGAAAGAGAAATTAGAGACATCAGAAATTATGCAAACACCCTTATAATAATCAGTTCTTTGAGGACGATAGTATTTTATACCTTTACCGCAAGGGGCTGGGCGAAAAGTTAATTGAAAATACATTTGATACTCCTGAAAAACAATATCAGTATATTGTCGAAAATATACGCATGGCTGCTAGGGAAGCTTTGGGAGAAAAGGAAATGGATAATAAGAAAAATTATTTTTGGAATAAGGAGATTAAGAATGATGTAGAAGATAAAAAAATAAATATCTTAAATGGTTAAATACAAAAAATTGACGGATAAAATTGAGTATAAAAAAGCACAAGCAAAGGTAAGAAAGAAGGTGACAGAAGCAAAGAATAAATATTGGAAAAGAACGTGTCAAAGAACTCAGAGTTATATTGGAGGAAAAAGTTGTTCAGAGGCGTGGAGAACTTTGAAAAAATTAAGGAAGCCAGGACACAATAAAATCAATATGCAGGGAATTCCTTTAAATGAATGGAAATTATATTTTAGCTAGCTATTAATTGAAGATCGTTCAGAATTTTTAAGTGGAATTGAAGATAAAACTGGCGATCAAAACAGAACGTGTATACATTTAGATATTGAGACAGTAGAGACAGGAATTGGAAGTTTAAAAAATGGACCGGCTTATGGGGAAGAAGGAGTGCAGCCAGAATTAATTAAAAATGGTACAAGGGAATTATTTGAATTGTTAAGGAGCCTTTTGAGAGATGCCTAAACGGAAAATATGTACCAGTAAAATGGAAAATTGGGTTGATATCATTCATAAGAAAGGAAGAAAGGATGAGTACAATAATTATAGACGAATCACCGTAATGAATGTTTTTAGCCGTATATATGGAAAAATAATCAAATACTATTTGGAAGAAAATTATAAACATAAAGAAAATGAAGTTCAAGCAGGCTTTAGTCTGAGAGATCTACAATTGATCACATATTTGTAGTAAAATAATTGATTGAAAAGACGAATAATATCAACCAACAAGTTAATTTCACATTTGTGAATGTAGAAAAGGCATATGACACTCTCCCTTTAGAAAAGTTGTCCGAAGCATTACAAGATGTGGACATAAACGGGTCAATTATTAATGCAATAAAAATGCAGTATCTAAAATTAAAATTGGAAAATGTGTATCAGGAGAAATTAAAGAAACAAAAGGCCTTCGTTAAGGTTGCAGCATATCAACCACATTATTTAAGATATTTTACATAAAGCACTGTCAAATTGGAGCAAAAAATGTTCAGGAATGGGAGTACCAATTGGAGATGGATCAACATATACAATATATACACTGTTATTTGCGGATGATCAGATAATCGTAATTGCACAAGATTATGAAGACATCGAGTTTATGTTCAGAAAATTATTGGATGAATGCGATAACTAGGGTTTGAAAAAACATTTAGAAAAAATACATTTTATATGGGATGTGGAGCCGAAACCAAAGATTTAATATTTGAAGATCAAAGGGGGTATATTTAGAGGATGTGAAGAATTTGGATATCTGGGAGTAAAAGTAGATAAAGAGGACAAACAAGAAAATGATTTTAAGAACAGAATACATAAAGGTAGAGCAATAACTAAAATTAAAAGTGAAGTTTTATGGAACAGACATATATCCAGAAAAAATAAGTTACAAATATATAATTCACTAGTGAGAAGTACTGTCACATATGTTGGAAATTCAACAAATGGAAATCGATTAAAGGGATTTCTTGAGGAGAGCAGCAAGATGTTCAAAATTGGAAAACATAAGAAGTACTTTAATACGAGAAAAAAATGAATATTAAATATTCAATGGTAGATTATATAAGATATAATCAATTAAATTGGTATGGCCACGTACAACGAATGCAAGAAGAAAAGTTACCCAGGAAAACATTGGAATGACGTCCACCTGGAAGAAGAAGGAAAGGAAGACCTCGAAACTCGTGGATGAAAGAAATAAGAACGGGAATGAGAACAAGAGGACTGGAGGATATGGAGTGGATGCATAGAGACGAGTGTAGCAGAAAAATAAAACTTTAGGCACAGAAAGATGTGTATACATTAAAAATCTGTATATAGTCACACACACACACACACACACACACATATATACATATATATAATTTTATTATTATTATTATACATTAATTGCCCAGTATTTATAAGTATACAGATAAAACTGACTTCCTACCTAACTAATCTATCTATCAGGTATTACAACTATTGAATTCAGAGTACCCAGTGGCAAAATATCATATGTAGCGTCGGAAGCGACGCTTCCCCTTAATTTTTGAGAAAAATAATTTATTTGAAGTGTTGTTTATATTTTATGCAAGGTGGAAATTTAATTACACAGTGATTTTATGAAATTTCTTGTAAATAACCCTTTAGAGCTCTATGATATCATCACCGTTCCTCAGTATTGTGAAAAGTGACTACTATGCATTGGTATCTGCTCACACCTTATCACTTGTGGGAACAAGTGGGATGAAGTATCGGAAACACTAATCCTTTGGCAATTGTCACGAAATTTTATCCTCTACAAAGTTTTACGTGGTTTTACTTTGAGTTAAAACTAACTAACTACGCCTGTATGTTTATCTCTCTTTGGTCCAAACATTTTCCTTAATTTATTCATTCATTTTGAGAATTTTCCTCATCATTGAGGGTTTTCTCCAACCAATCTTACTAATTACGCCGTAGGCGAATGGTTAAGGCAGGAAGCCTTGGCGCAGAGCTACGGGACTTGTGCTGGTTCGAGTCTCCATGCGGGGAAATTTTATCATGGTATTTCGGCCAGCATTGGACCAGTGCCCACCCAGCATCGTGAGGCATTTGGGTAGCTACAATAAATAACAGTTCCAGGTTGAGAAAACCAGCTATAACGGCAGAGGCACTCGACATGCTGACCACACGTCATCCTTACACTGGCTAGATGTTCATCTAAGTAAAGTAAAGTGATCCCACAACAGGCCCGGAGGCCCTTGGGGTAGTAGGAGGTTAAGGTTCCCACTTTTTCTAGACAATCGGCACTTTATGTCAGCCGGGTTGTCAGCCCTGCGTGATGGCCGCCTTTACCCCCAGAACAAGCGTCTGGTACTCATTTCCGTTAGAGGCTGAGTCGACCCCAGGGTCATAGTGCGCCAGAAGATGTTCATCTACCTATGTGATTGACACATGTGGATGTGAGGCCAGCAGTCGTCTGGTAGGCTAAGGGCCTTCTAGGCCTGTCGCGCCATGGAATTTAATCTTAGTAATTAACATGAATATATATATATATATATATATATATATATATATATATATATAAACGACTATCAGTTTGCAACAAACGTTCACAAATTCCCTTAATTACAGTTCTCCATCGTTCTCTGTCCTCTGTGCCTTCATCTGTTACACCGAATTTCCTCATTGAATTTTTAATGTTACTCTTCTAGGTTGTTCTTGGTCTTTCTTTTCTGCTCCTTCTTTCAATTTTCCATGCATAGACAGCCATTGGTAGTCTTACATCCTGCATTTTTTTACGTGTCCATACCATTTTAGCCTTCTGTGTTAAAACGCATCCATTATATTTCCTTCGTCCACCGCTGTGGCCTCGAGGTAGCGTGCTGCCTTGTCACGCAGCGGGCCCAGGTTCGATTCCCGGTCGGGACAGGCTCCTGGGTGAGGGTTTTTCCTCACCTGTAAGACAAATGTAAGGAAGCTTAAGGCCCAACGGTCCCCGAAAATCATCCGGCCATTATCATCATCCTTCACAGGTGTGGAAAGCAACGGGAAGATACCACCTATAATTCCCTAGTAAAGCTGCAAAGCATAGCAAGAAAATGCTATGATTGCAGTGAAGGACCTGCCCTCGGGCAGAATTGATATGATATTTTTTTCTGCATTCTTCCATTTTCTAATTTCTGTATTTCTATTTTTACCCCCCAATCGAGATTTTCTGGCAGCTCTTCTCCAAAAATCCATTTCAACTGAAGTTATTCTGTTGACATATTGTTGTTTCATTGTCCAAACTTCCCATCCACGTAACATTACACTTTCTAGTATGGACTTATAAATTAGTTATTTTGTTCTGTTAAAGATGTTTTTACTTCATAGTATAGAGTTTAACATTCCTATGGTTTTTCCTAAGATCTTTATTCCCAAATACCCGTAATATTTTCTCCTCCCTTAATAGAGCCCATGTTTCGCATACAAACTGGGAGAATAACAATTTTATATGTTTTCAGTTTAATGTATTTTTTAAGAGATGCCTATGTTTAATATTAAAAACAAAATCAATCATATATATATATATATAAATGAATGTACGTCTGTTTGTTTGTCCTTTATGCATTACTATACTATTCATCCGATTGTGATGGCGCTTTTTGCTAAATGTTTAGGAGTTTCTCGGGAAGAGGCTATAAGGGACTTACAATACTCAACCCCTTCGCCCTGAAAAATCACTCTTTATAGTGAAAAACATGTTTTTTCAGAACTTTTTGGACGCTTAAATGGCTTATGCTGCCTAAACCATAACATATACACCAAACTAATGTGCATAGAACTGATATCTCCTTTCAGAATACGTTAAACTGAAAATATATAAAACTATTATTCTACCAGTAATATTATATGGGTGCGAAACATGGACTCTTACTTTAAGGGAGGATAAGGGAGGAAAGGAGATTACGAGTATTTGAGAATAAAGTACTTAGGAAAATTTTTGGACCAAAAAGAGATGAACAGACAGGTGAATGGAGAAGACTATGTAACAATGAACTACATGGTCTTTATAGGAAGCCAAATATAATAACAGTTAAGTGTCGTAGACTGCGATGGGCAGGACATGTGGCACGTATGGGGAATAAAAGACGTGCATGGAAGCTTCTTGTAGGAAAACCAGAGGGAAAACGCCCAATTGGTAGACCAATAATGAGATGGGAGAATAATATTAACCATGATTTCAAAGGGGGGCACGCCGTAGCGTAGTGGTTAAGGCGCTGCGCTACGAGCCAGAAGGTCGAGGGTTCAAGTCCCGGTGGGGTCAGGATTTTTAAACTGGCCCAAACCTTCTGGAGGCACTATGGCCCTGGGGTCGACTCAGCCTCTAACGGAAATGAGTACCATTCGCTTGTTCTGGGGGTAAAGGCGGCCGTCCCGCAGGGCTGACAACCCGGCTGAGATCAAGTGCCGATTGTCCAGAAAATGTGGGAGCCTTAACCTCCCACTACCCCAAGGGCCTCATGGGGCCTGTAGTGGGACTACTTTACTTTTTACTTTTTATGATTTCAAAGAAGTAGATAGGAAGTACAAGGAATGATTGGAAAGCATTAGTTCAGGATAGGGATATATGGAGAGCTTATGCCCGCGCGGCTATGAATCTTCGGGTTCGATAGTAAGAACTAAATATCTAAAACAATCTACAAAAAGTCCGCGACAGCATATGTCTATCTCTTATGGATAACTTATAATAGCCATTTTGGTATTTCAACTCATTTATGCCAAGAGTATCGGGGGTAAGTATAGCTCGAAACCAATCTGTGTGTGTTTGCGGGGAGAAGTGTGGGGAGTGGGAGGAGGTACACTTCTCTGCTTCTCATAGTACTAACAGCTGAGTCAGCAAATTCCTTTTAGACACACGGTGCTGGGTCCCGAGCAGTAGATTGCCGGGCAACGCCGGGTAATCAGCACAATGTATCTAAAAATAATTTCGGTATAAATTTATAACTATTTTCTTTTTACTTATACAACTAAAAATAAGTAAAAACAATTAATTTATTTAGCCATAGCAGCCCACGCCGGGTATTAGTTAGTTTAATAATAATAATAATAATAATAATAATAATAATAATAACAACAGTAATATATTTATTTTAACTGGCAGATTTAAGATCTGAAGGCCTTGTCTACCACTCAACCAGGTAAAACAATTACGTATGCGGCGTAATAAACAGATCCCTAAAAAAGAACTCCAGAAAATAATCCATAGGGCTGTTTAAATTTTTATAAATTAATGACAAAACCAATCTTACTTTATGGTTCGGTGTTTTGGGTGTTAACAAGAAAGAAAAAATTAGAATTAAAACAGAGAAAATGAGATTTCTGAGATTTGTTAGAGATACATCTTGCTGGATAAAAACAGAAGCGAATATATAAGGAAATAACCAAACATTGTTTTAAATAAATAGAATAAAACAAGATAGAAATGATTGGAAACAACATATACGACGGCATATCAAAAGGGTTGAAAAAGTGTTGGAAGAATGAAGACAAGATTGGCTCAACTGTGTAAAGAAAAAGACTGAAACATGCCTTATGAGGCTTAATGCATGAATCTGCTTATTATTTTTATTATTATTATTATTATCTTTATTATTATTATCTTTATTATTATTATTAATTGTTATTATTAAATATAATGATAATAATAATAATAATAATAAGAAGAAGAAGAAGAAGAAAATATTCGGTAGTGAGTCCTTGATATTACAGGAAACAGAAGTAAGATTCAATCGGCTGAAATGAGATTCTTTCGTAAGGTAAAAGCTGCACAAAAATGGATCTGATAAGAAATGAAGATACAAGAGACGAATTGAATATATGTATACAACTTAAATGAGAAAATCGAGGAATATAAAGACAATTGGAGAGCCCACCTGCATCGTACGAATAACGAAAGAATCCCAGCACTAACGTATAACCTCAAGGAAGAAGAGATGTTGGACGTCCGAAGAAGAGATGGTGCTAACAGTGTGAAGACGGAACAGGCAAGGTTTGCTAATCCCTGAACAGAAGAAGAAGAAGAAGATAGTGATGAAACAAAAACCCTGGAATGCTGTCAAGTTGGAAGGTGAAAGAAAGGAAGACCTCGAAACTCATGGTTGCAAGAAATAGGGACTGGAATGAGAATGAGAAGACCTGAGGACATAGAATGGATGGATAGGGACGAGTGGAGAAGGAAAATAAATCTTTAGGCACAGTAATATGTGTGAAAGTTGAAAATCTGTATTTAAATAAAATTATTATTATTATTATTATTATTATTATTATTATTGTTATCAACATCATCATATTCATCATCACTTATTTCAAGGATTAATTGTATATGTTGTTATAGAAGTATTAATTTAATTAAAGAAAAGCTTAAAATGTACATGATTAAATTCTGCATTTAGAGTTTTTGAATTGCGGTAAGAACACTTTTAGTGAACTGTTATTTGAATATAACTAAGTTTGAACATGAAAGCGAACTGATGGAGTATTTATACGGTTTACTCACTCTTACTCCGATAGAAAAACAAAATCTACTTTGTTCGCGAATAACTTTACTTATCCAGCGTAAACATTTTTGGTTATTTCAAAGGAATAAATTGAAGTATTTAAAATTGATGTTAATAACTTTTAAATTAAAAGGGTAAAGTGTATATGCCTAAAGCTTACAGAAATAATAATGTAAATCCACTGTATCTATTTGGAAAAAACGTAATTTCATTAACGAATATGTACCACAGTATAATGTACCTGTATCTCTCTTCATAGAATGTTGTTACATAGAATGCAAAGTGTATACAAATAAATGGAAAAGAGATTAAAAACTCATGTCGAACTCCAAAATTTAAAAAAATCCAAAGTATCAATCAGAATTACATTAAAATCCAATATTGATTCGACTACCATCAAAATAGAAATTACAAATTTCAAAGTTATTAAAGGTGGAAGAGTTCTTATTTTAGAAATACGATATATAATGGAAATGGACAACTAATTAGAAATGAAGGAAATTTTGAAGAAGTGGCTTATTTCAAGTATCTGGGAACAATAATTACAAATAAGAATGAGATGCACAAATAAATTAAACATAGGCTCAATTCAGGAAATGTATGATATATGCATTACAGGGACTCTTGACGTCCCAACTCCTTTCAAATAACGTTAAACTAAAAATATATAAAAAATAACGTTAAACTGAAAATATATAAATCAATTATTTTCCCAGTTATATTACATGAATGCGAAACATGGACTCTTACTTTAAGGGAGAAAGAAGATTACCAGTATTTCAGAATAAAGTTCTTAGGGAACATTTTGGGCCAAAACGAGGATGAACAGACAGGTGAATGGAGAAATTACTAAATAGTGATCTACATGATATGTATAGGAAGCCAGATATAATAAGAATAGTTAAGTCTTATAGACTGAGATGGGCAGGACATGTGGCAAGATGGGGGATAAAAGAGGTGCATGGAAGCTTCTTGTGGGAAAACCAGAGGGAAAACGCCCAGTTGGTAGACCAAGAATGAGGTGGGAGAATAACATTACTATGGTTTGAGGGAAGGAGATTATACAGGGGATGATAGGAAAAAATTAGCTCAGGATAGAGATGTATGGAGAGCTTATGTCTGTGTGGCCATGAACCTACGGGTTTGATAGAGCCAGTATGTTTGTTAGAGTTCTTGTTTAGACTGACAGCAAGGAAGAACAGGAGAGAATATCAGTTGAACTTATGGACTAAGTTGTGTTATGAAACATCAGTTATTCCCGATTTTTAAATTTTCGTTTCAGTACTTCTAAAAATTAAATGCTGACGATGGAACATGATTCTGAAAGGTCCACATAGTTTTAACTACTTGACGAAGTTTTTCAAACAGAAATTTAATTTAGTTGATTACTAATCAACGAATTGGAAAAAAAGAGTGAATGCAAATCCAATACGTCTTCCTCCGAGGAGTGATTTTGGAAATAAACAGGATGAAAAGCCTACAAATTATGATTAAGAAGAAGAAGACTAATATATATCAGGTCTTATTTTAATATTTTAACATTTTCGTTTCAAGTGAACTCCTACACCTAATGGTCGGATTTTGAAGAATACTTTCCTCTGTGTATTCTAATAGCATATAGGCCTACTGCCAGACGCTTGAAGCGAAAGTCTCGAAACTAAGGAATACAAATATAATTACACAGGGCAGTTCAAAACTAAAGGGATAAAAAATATTATCATGACTACTGTAATTAATAAATTTGACAAATACAAATTTAAAGTGAAAGGTAAACTCTCCAATACTAATAAAGTTCTTGGCGAAAATTCGTAGAGGTGTTAGAAAATATAAAACTTATAACATATTCGAAAACAAAAATGAGTGTTTGAGAGTCTATCTGTCTATCTTTCTGTCTGCTTTTTATGGAATCAAAAACTACTTGACCGATTTGAATGATTTTTGTTTTCAAAATTTAGAGATTTTTCGTGTGACAATTAACGTGTTTTACATATTACCGTACATACTATAGGACCTGAGCAAGAAAAATGCATTAGTGCATTAAAAAAGTCGCTCCTTGGACGATTAAATGGCTTAAGCTGCCTAAACAATTACAAATACAACAAATTAATGTACATAGAATTGAATGTCGAAAATAAAGAAAAAAACTCTACAAAAAAGTCCGCGACATCATATGTCTATCTTCTCGGATAACTCACAAAAACCATTTTTGTCTTTGAGCTCATTAATGCCAAGAAGATAGGGATAAGGGTAGATTCCAGGGCAACAACGCGTAATCATCACGGGGGTTTGTAAAATTAATTACGATATAAATTTATAGTAATTTTTTCATTGTACTTATTCAACTAAACATAAAACACATTTAATTTATTTAGGCGTAAACAGTGCACGCCGGGTATTAGCTAATCTACTATACACAAGCGAATGCGTATGTTTGTGATTCAAAGATTTCTGCACCGCAAAACAGATCTAAGTTATAGGAAAATTAGTAGCTACGTACAGGTTTTCAATTACGGCGTGTATTTAGTCGCTATTTATTATTCTCTAAACCACTAGGTGTTAAAATTAAAATTTGACTCTTAGCAACCGGCATGTTTGGTTCGTCGCAATGTATACCATACAGTTGAATTAATACTTTGCCTAATTATCTTTTAACTTATTCAACTAAAAATAATAAAAAAAAACATGTAATTTATTTAGGAATAACAGCACATGCTTAAGACTTAAAGAAGCTTCTCTATTTATAACTTAGAAGGTTATTAGTTTAAGTTAAAATCTTCCGGGTTGGATTTAAGTTAAATTAACTTTTAGTAGATGCTAATAATGAGCGTTCTTTGTTTTGCAATCTCCTCAAGTGTACCAAATATTGTAGGCCTTTCAGGACCAATCCCATTCTCAGCAGTAGGTTGTTCGCTGCTTTCATCTGGATAACAGCTGGACAGTAATGAATAACCTTCTGCAGAGGATGGAACTGGTCCTGAAGGTGTACTATATTTTAATTATTTTAACAGTTAAGGAGACTACAAAACAATATACAATTTTATAATTTTACATTATAAATTTTATGCACTTTAACTGTCCAAGTTTCCTTAGATAGGCTATTCACAGCTGATTTCAATATTGACTTAATTTGTGTCACGGCAGATGTCTAAGCAATATTCCAATTATTGCCAGAACCGTTCCAAGATAGCTGATCAGTTGATCAATTGAGTCAACTGCGAAGATTATCAGCTGGCTTAACCGATGTATTCTCCAAAAATCAGTGAAATCTAGTCATTAGGAATGGGAGTCTATCTGAAAGCCATAATATAAAAATAGCTCTAGCGGCCGCCATGTTTATTTTCTAGCTATATAACTGGATAAATATGATTTAATTAATGAAAGTAAGACGGGTCTGTATTCCATAACAAAATCGGAGCATAAATTTGAATCGAGTTGGTGAGAAAATCGCTTAGTTTTTGAAGTCATGGTAACTGACTTTTTTTTTATTTAAATGCTAAAAACATTAAGACGTCATAACATATCATACCGTTTTAATAGCCTTATCTATTACTTTTATACTAACTTAGGTATTAATCAAATATAGTGGAATATTGTGTAAACTACGAATACTTCATCTAATTAATATATGTTGGCAGACCTATGGGATTCCAACCACTTGGAAAACAGCAATTGTCAAGAATATATTCAAAAGAGGAGACCGGAGAAATTGCGAGAATTACAGAGGGATTAGCTTAATGAATACTGGCTACAAAATATATACGAAAATAATAAATAATAGATTGAGAAACATAACAGAAGTAATAATAAGTGAAAATCAAAGTGGATTCAGAAAGGGAAGGTCATGTATAGACAATGTCTTTACACTGAAACAACTCATAGAAAAGAGAAGAGAACATAACTTAGAAACTCACATAGGATTTATAGATTTGGATAAGGCCTTCGATCGAGTAAACAGACAAAAATTATGGGAAATATTACGAATGAAAGGATACCCGCTGTGCCTTGTTGAAACAATAAAGACATTATATGAAGACACAAATATAATTATAGATACCGGATTCAAAAGAACAGATGCAATCAAAACAAATACTGGATTACGACAAGGATGTAGTTTATCACCCACTTTGTTTAATATATATATAGACGATATTTTTAATAAATGGAAAGTTTTAGTAAATCCAGGAATAAGAATGGATAATAAAATGTGCATAAATAATCTTTTATTTGCTGACGATGTAATCATAATACAGAAAAATGAAGACGACTTACAGAAATCAATGCATGCATTAAATGAAATATGTAAATTATACGATCTAAAAATTTCTGTAAGGAAAACGAAGACCATGGCTTTTAGAGGAAGAGATCCAGTGAGAACCAAAATTATTTTAGAAAATCAAAGTATAGAACAGGTGTCTAGTTTCAAATATTGGGCTGTGATGTTGGCTACAATGTGGAAAGAGATATTGACTCCAAAATAAATAAATTTCAGACGGTGTGTGGAACAATACAGAGAACATTCAAAAATAAAATTAGAAAAGAAACCAAGATAAAAATGTATAATGTTATGGCGGTTCCCACAATATTGTATGGATGTGAAACTTGGGCTCCAGTGAAAAGACAGAAGGATAGAATACAGACGGCAGAGATGCGGTTCCTAAGACAAGTAAAAGGATGTACAAGACTTGATAGAATAAGAAATGAGGATATAAGAGAAGAATTGAAAGTACAGCCTTTATTGGATAAAGTCACGAATTACAGACAGAAATGGATTGATCACATGGATGGAATGAACAAGGAGAGATATCCATTGTTAGCCAGAAATTATCAAGCAAGAGGAAGGCGTGATGTTGGAAGACCTAGAAGACGTTGGGCTGATGCAATATGAAGTCGGAACGGGCAATTGCCTAATCCTTGGAGTGATGATGATGATGATGATGACTAACTTAGGTTTCGTGAAAGATCATTTAACTCTGTGAGAGGTTAGCACTGTGAAGGACAATTCCCAGACTGGGATTCATGCAATATTAACGTTGAACTGGTCATGTGTATAATTTGAGGTCCGTGATTTAACTCAAATTGAGCCAATACCGTGATACAGTTTGGAGAGAATGCCATAATATTAATGAGATAATGCGTAGCAACCATAACCTGAATCAGTGCTATAATATTGTTACTTTACTGGATGCAGCTTCGACAACCTTGACTCATGAAATATTCAGAAGTCTTATAAATGGAATTTCCATAAGCAGATACTAATTTAAAATTATAAAGAAATTAATGATATTTTGCTTTTAACTCTTTCAAGCCTAAAGTGGGCCCATATGCATAAAATGTATCTAACTAACTCACCGACTTTATTAAACGTAGACGTTCATGTCCGCGCGGACATAGGCGTTCTATACATCCTTATCCTCAGTAATTTCTAGTCGTTTCCTGTATATTTTTTTCCCCCTCTCAGGTCATGGTTAATATTATTCTCAAATCTTACTCTTGGCCAACATTCTGGACGCTTTCCTTCTGGTTTTTCTACAATTTCTGGATACCATTCTTTCATTCCCAGTTCGTGACGCATGTCGTACCCATCGCAGTCTATAAGTCTTATACATTGCGACAAGTTTTAAGATATTTTCTTACAATCTATCATAAATATATCTACCCAAGCCGCCCCTAATGCAGAGATCATTGAACAAAGTCGACATGTCGGCAAACCCTCATTAGTGCCAGCCACTGAAATTTAGTTTTTGTCACTATTTGTACACTGGGAAAGACAGCAACTCTCTTTCAGCCACGTGCTTAGAGGAATGTAAGTTGGGTTTAGCTAGTTGAAAGGGAGTGATCGAAAGAAAATATTCTAAGACTTGTCTTTTACTATAACTTGGAAGGCTACAAAACAAATTGGAAAGGAATTACGAATCTTTGTAAATCGTTACATAAGAAATAGCGTGAGTATATGGTGGCCGGAGATTATAACAAAGAAAGAACTTTGGAGAAGAACGAATCAACATGAAATCTGTAAAAAAAAAAAAATCAAATTTAGAAAGTGGAAATGGGTTGGGCATGTGTTGAGGAGAGAAAATGATAACGTCACTAAAATGGTATCTGATTGGAATCCCCAAGGATTGAGAAGGCGAAAAGGAAGACCAAGAGTAACATGGAGTAATACCATCAGGGGATGAAGCTGCACTCATTCGCCGCCTTATTCGTCTTTCTTTCGTCCAAAAATGTTATCAAGCACTTTATTCTCAAATATTCTTAAACTTTTCTACTGACTTAAGTTAGGGACTTTAACTTTTTTTTTTGAGAAGTTGGGATGACAAGATTCCCTTTAATACATAATAGCATGCGTTTACAGAATTGAACCTATGTTTAATTTATTTATGCGCCTCATTCTTGCTAGTAACATTATTATTTCTAATTGCAAATATAAAATTTACCTAGTATGACCAAATTACTAAATGAGAACACACCCCAAACTTACAATCCACTATACGATATAGTTAAAAACCAGTCAGTTGATACTGGCGACGCATTAAGACCATCAACGTCTACAATCATCTTAAATACAACAACTAGTAGAGCATACTCATCCTAATGATGATGTAAGTTAAATTCCGAAAGACCTCCAAATAAGAATATTTTAAATATATTATTTTAAGACAGTTGAGGACGACGGCACCTGCCAGCAGGAACATTCTTAATTTTTAAAATTTTAAATTTTTATCTTATGACCAAACTGTAATATTTTATTTACGACGCTTCTAACATCAGTTGCCTTCCAGCATTGAGATTTTGCAGTAGGATATGAACCTACAGTTATATGCTGAGATGAACAATCTGCTGTAGTGGTAATGTTGCAGTAACGTCAGGGATCGGATGAGCCTGTTCAGACAGAAGTATTTTACGTTTTCAAAACGTACTATTTACGTTATTTAAAATATTGAGACTAGAGGTGCCAGCTAAATATCAACGTTTGTGGATTAATTTATACGATTTTTTCTTGCAGTTGTACTAGCTCTCCCACTTTTTCTCCTAGAGCGGATTTTTCAACTAGGAATATAACAGTAACTCCTCTTTATTGAATTCTATTTACTTATTTTATTTATTTACTTTGTGTATTTATTTTACCCGCCCCGTAGCCGAGCTGTTTAAGGCTTGTTGCATTAGTGAAGATTTACGTGGCTTGCGCTTTTTCGAGTCCCCAAGCGGAAGAAATTTTCTCATGGAATTTCAACAACTATGTCCACCCAGCATTGTGAAGAATTTGGGTATCTATAGTGAATAACGGCTCCAGGTTTATAAAACCAGCTATAAACATCTGGAGAATCAACTTACTGGCCATATGTCACCCCTATATGATCATTATCCTCTGTAAATGACACAAGTGGATGTCAGGCCAGCAATCGTCTGGTAGGCGAAGAAACCTTCTAGGCACGTTGCACCGTGGAGTTTTGGGAATTTATTTATATCTTATTTATTATTTATTTAGGGCACCAGTTAGTAATTTCATTACATTCTTGGTGAAAAATGGGTACAATAGAAATGTATTTTTCTTTGTTTTCCAGTAAAGTTAGGTCAATGAAAATCTTGTCCTTAATTAAACAACACTTTCTTAACCTAATAATGCTGTAGTTAAACCAGCAGACATATTTGTTTTAAGTAATTAATATATGTAAATATTATTAAAAAATTAACATCATTTCATACATTTTTCTGAAAATATGAAAGGCTATATATAGTAAAATGCTTTTTGTTATGGATTAAGCTTAATATAGACTATAAAAACAAGCTCTGCTTATATATGTGACAAGTGACGAGCAAAATTTTAAAGTTAATATATATATATATATATATATATAGTCCACCGCTGTGGTCTCGAGGTAGCGTGCTGCCTTGTCACACAGCGGGCCCGGGTTCGATTCCCGGTCGGGACAGGTTGGTGAGGTTTTTTCCTGACCTGTAAGACAAGTGTCAGGAAGCTTAGGGCCCAACGGTCCCCGAAAATTATCCGGCAATCATTATCATTACCATCCTTCACCGGTGTGGAAAGCAACTAGAAGCTTCCACACCTAAAATTCCCTAGTAAAGCTGCAAAGCGTAGCATGAAAATGCTATGATTGCAGTGAAATATCTGCCCCTGGGCAGAATTACTATGGGTGGATATATATATATATATATATATATATATATATATATATATATATATATGGAAATAAATAAAGTTTGAACTTTTAATATTTTTTTGTCCAATGCCACCAGGTTGTCTTTTATGTCAATTCTGGCTTTCTCCCCTGGCATTGATGGAATTGTACTTCATTTCTTAGGTTGGAGCACCTGGAGGGCGGAGTTACGTTACCCCGATGATACGAAAGACGATAAATGATAAGGAAGCGTCAAGGAAGTCCTTAACCTAAATTACAGACTGTTGGAAACCACAAGAATAATTTCCTTTAAAGAAGAAATACTATGGTCTCACCGGGAATAGAACCCGGGACCTCAGAAACGCTGACCACTAGTCCATGCAACTTAATCCAGAGATCGTCGTTATTAAATATCTTCTTCTTCTTCTTTCTGATTGCAATTTGGGTTTAAATTCCGTTTTCGGCTGTTTGGAACTAGTCCGCCCAACTGCGGCGTGATCTTACTGTACGTTACATCTGTGTCCATATGGATTGTAGCTGATTTTTAAAGATAAAGGAAGGGTGGGTCGGCATCCGAAGAACATGTGTCTGCATCGTTGTTACTATTAAGTATGTATTCTGTCATCTGTCTTCCATTGATTCCTCACGTTTTCACTTCGAATGTGATCCCCCAATGTGACACCAGACAGGGATCATATGAATGTCATTTGTGAGCAATTTAATCTACTTTTATCATTTTAGTGTAATGTCCAACAATCACTACTATATATATATATATATATATATAAAAGAGGGCCTTGGATTTATGTTGTGGAATCTACATCTACTACTTTATTATTGTTAAATGAAGCATGGAATATAATTACATAAATTATATTTTGGAATGAATTGCTAAACTAGTTTTATTTTATTTATATACAGTTTTTTTAATGTTTACACATCTTAATAATAAAAAAAAACTCTATGGCGCGACAAACCTAAAAGTACCTTGACTTGGACATTATACAGGCCATATGCAAATACATTATTGGGTCCAGATAATGGACTGTCATTATTTTTACATTATTTTTTTATTTATGAAATCAATGACTGAATTTTAAAATTAATCTTTTGTTTAATTGAACTTTTTTTTTATCTCTTAGAAATTCAAGCTGAACGTTATTATTATTATTATTATTATTATTATTATTATTATTATTATTATTATTATTATTTCATTTTATTTATTTAGCATATTTCACATCATCTTCCTACACCCAATTAATCTACTGATTCTCCTCCACATTTCTCTGCCATTCCAATATCCGTCGTCCAATTCTTTTTCCCTCATGTTGCTCAAAACATCATTAATACATGTTATTTTTGGCCGTCCTTTTCTTCTTCTACTAGTGGCACATAGTAACAATACAGTGGAGTTCCAAAAGAAAACATACTCAAAGAGGAGTATCAAATATGGTTAAGAAGATATTTCGGAGATACGAGTATCTCGTGGAATACATCGAGAAGAAGTTGATGAAAATATAATAATAATTATATAAGTTTGTTCAATAGAAAATTGACCATTTTGGAGTATAGTCATCAGTGATGATGCAAAGGCACAAAGAAAAGTAGAATTTTATACCAAATTAAAGTATGTAATAGATGAGATTGGGAATACTAGAAAAATAATTATGGCAGAGAAGATTTTAATGGTAGGACTGGAAGACATGTTAAGAGTCAAGTTGATGAAGAACGTATAACCGATAATGGAGAAAGATTAATTAGTTTATGTGAGCAAAACTCTCTGAAAATGATTATTATCATTAATGGTTAATGCACTGAGCTACAAACCGGAAGGTTGAGAGTTTGACTCCCGGTGAGGTCAGGATTTTTAAACTGACCCAAACCTTCTGGTGGCACCATGGCCCTGGGGTCGACTTTGCCTCTAACGGAAATGAGTACCGGACGCTTGTTCTGGGGTAAAGGCGGTCGTCACGCAGGGCTGACAAACCGGCTGATTTCAACTGCCGATTGTCTAGAAAAAGTGGGAGCCTTAACCTCCTACTACCCAAGGGTCTCTTGAGGCCTGTAGTGGGATCACTTTACTTTTACTATTATTATTATTATTATTATTATTATTATTATTATTATTATTATTATTATTATTATAGACTACATAACAGTGAGCTACATTATATTTATAAGAAACCAGATATAATAAGAGCATTAAGTCTCGTACACTGCGATGGGCAGGACATGTGACATGAATGGGGAATGAAAGGGGGGGTTGAAGCTTCTTGCAGGAAAACCGGAGGGAAAACGCTCAATTGGTAGACCAAGAATGAAGTAGGAGAATAACATTGACAATTAATTGGGAGAAATAGATTATACAGGGTATGATTGGAAAACATTAGCTCGGGGTAGGAATGTGTGAAGGGTTTGTGTCCGAGTAGCCATGAACTTATGGATTCGATAGTGCCAGTGAGTTAATTAGTTAGTTATTATTATTATTATCATCATCATCATATCATCATCATCATCATCATCATTATTTTATGGAACGTTAAGGAGTAATGGATTAATAATGAGAATCCTTTATTAAAATTTTTCTTATCCTCCTATTAAATATTCCTTGATGCGGTGATGATGTAGAAAGTTTGAAGAGTACATAAGCATGAAGTTTTAGAATGTCTACAACCTGGGATGTTTCGTGTCGAAGAAGACAAATAAAGGACAGTAAGTTGCCGTTAATCACAAATCAAACAGAGAGAGAGAGAGACCAGTCTGGACGGTCCGGTGTCTGTTTTAACACGCGAGGCGATGATGTTCAACTTAACACAAGATGCGTCAAGAAAATCGCCGGATCGATGAATTATTCAACACTAGAGTTGTATGTTCTAATATTTCTCCTCTGGGGGAAAACTGACTTATATAGTCTATTTTCTTTGTTAAAATCCTATCATTGTTCTTCTGGCTTCTAAATGCCGGTGTTGGTTTACAGGAAAACTAACAATGAGTCAATGTTAATAAAATTACGGAAATAGTCACAAAGTAAAATATTAAAATGAACAAATAACTTGATAAGTGCCGTCGTCCTCAACTAGGTTACATTTTTTTAAACTGTAGGCCTTTCAGATAGCGGCTTCCATCTTCAGTAGAAGGTTGTGCGCATGTGTTAATCGAGCAAATTAGTGTTAGTTTGGGCAAGTTAGGGTGAGAAAATGGACGAGTTAGTACACCAAATTAGTTTAGCGTTCACTTGATTGTTAGTGGGTTTTTGTGATAAGTTGGCTACACTGTTTGAGTAATGACTAATACACATTCTGCATTGCAAGTATGCTGATTTTAAGTTAGAGTTCAACTTCTCACTTTATTTTAAGGCATTTTTCACATTTTTTTGGGAAAAAATCAACATCTTTATATATTTATAACTAACTAACTCACTGGCACTATCGAACCCGTAGGTTAATTGCCGCGCGGACATAATATCTCCATATATCCATATCCTGAGCTAATGTTTTTGTTCCCAGGAACATGTCCCTATGTTTGAGCCTTTGGCATGGGTTCCCTGAAGTAGTCCCCGCCCGGAGAACCGAATGGTGGACTATTTGACCTCCTGAAAATTTTACCCCAGTTGAACCCATGTCCGCATTTCTTGACGGTTGTATTTTTACGGTGAAAGATCGTCACTCTTTCGACCAAGGTACTTTTTTCGTCTGGCTTATCACCTTCGACCAGTCCGGCATGGGTAACCCTATCGGCAGCAATGCTACCGCCGGCATAGCTCTCGGGATCATTTAAGCACGCAAGCCACTCCACCACGACAAGGTAAAGATACCATGGAGGACTTTATATATTTCTCTCAGATAAATTATTAACATGTTGCAATAACAAATTCATTTTTTTATTTGAATTTATGTTGGTGGCATGACGACACAGAATCCCCGAGAGGTTAAACTGCGTTAATGGATGTATGAATGAATAATAGTAAGATTGTAAATATATTACACAATGATAAAAACCAATAATTGAACATAGACCTAATCCAAAAAAAAAAAAAAATCAGATAAAGTGAAGGCGACTAATTTTTATATATCGAGAAATGACACCCCAAAACTCCATGGTGCCGGTTGCCCTAGAAGGCAAAATGTCTACTTACAGCTGCTGGCCTCACATCCATATGTGTTATTCGGAGATGTGGACGATCATCTAGTCCATATATGGGTGATCTGTAGTCTGCGTGTCGAATCCCTCAGCCGTTATAATTGATTTTATCAATCTGGAGCCGCTACGTATTGGACCTACTCAAATTCCTCTCTATGCTGGATAGGCACCGGTCCCATACTGATCGAAATTTCATGAGAACCTTCCTTCCCTCATGGTGACTAGAACTAGTGCAAATACAGTAGCTTTGCACCAAGGCATCATGCCTTAAACCGCTCTGTTAAATGTGTGTGTGTCAACGCTGTAGCCACCACAATTTTTGTTATTTCGGAACCAAACCTCGCATCATTATCATATACTATTTTCCAAAGTGATATGACTTCTCTCACAACAGCTCTCCATCGAGGCTGTTCGTACAAACTGATATTACTATGTAATTTTCACTTTACTTCTTCTTACGTGGTATTATAGCCCGAGTGGGCCTTAACCTCTCTATGACCTTCTTCCACCCTTGTCTATCCATCGCTAACTCCCTACAGTTCTTTATTCCAAATCACTTCACATTCGCTTGTACACAATACCACCATCTTGTTCTTGATCTCTCTCTTAATCTGGTTACATCTGGATTGTTGTTGAAGACAATCTCCACTTTTCTTGTAGTTTCCATCCTTGTGATGTGTCCTAACCATCTTAAACTTTGACATCTTACACGTCTCCAAATCCAATATCTTTTATAATATCATATATATCATCGTTGCATCTGGCTCTCCATTCATCCTCTGTTTTAATTCCTCCGCAAATCCTTCTCAAGATTTTGCTTTCAAATACTGCTAATTGTTTGCATGTATTTTTATTTAAGACCCATGTTTCGGTACCATATGTTATAAAGTATCTTATTAAAGTTTTATAAATCTTAATTTTGATTTCTCTAGATATTATTTTGATTTAAAAATTATTAAGAGTGATTAATATGCTCTGTTAGTCAGATACATCCTTCGTTGTACCTCACTCTTTATCTGGCTGTCAATATTGACCCGAGATATATAAATTAATTTACCTTTTCAAACTTATGTATACCAATTTTGTCTTCCTTTACTTGGTCGGTTTGCCTTTTGGTAACTGACATAAATTTTGATGTATTTAGCGTGCAAATATTTAATATTTTTTAATGTTGTCCTCTGATGAACCGCGCACACTAGTCAATTTGTCGCTGGGTGAAGGATAGAGGAGCTTGTATGAGCCATTTAAATCACAATTAGTTAGTGAGTAAAATAACATAATAATTTATTCAACTTGAAGAACTTTTTTGTTGAAACTCTTGTGTTGATATCACTATTTGAGAATTGTAGAATCTTGATTGTAATCTTAGTTACGAGCAGTTCTAAAGCGACTGCCTCGCACTCGCATCTGAAGCTAAGTAAAGACACAATCCCGCGCTAGCCTGCGTAATGAAAGTGGACACATGTACATGGTTGCCACGTATAAATTATTTCAATTTATGAAACTCTTCCACGTTTCCATATAGAATCCCAAATTGTTGTGCAATTGAATTTAATAATTGCAAAAACCATAAAATATTACCGTAAATATAGAAATCATATAAATTATTCAAGAGAGGCATAACCATTAATATAACAGCATTTTTTTACAGATGTAGGAATGCTAAACCTACGCTCCAACCCCAACCTGGAGGACCAGGGTATTTCTTTTCGTCTGAGTCACCGTTTGACCTCTTTGGCATGGCAGGCTCTATCTGTAGGTACGCTACCGCCTGCATAGCTCTCAGAATTATTTTTCCGTACAGGCTCCACCATTATGTCAAAGTAGAAATGTTATTGGGGGGACAAAACTCGGTATATACCAATATTTTAAGAAAAATAGGTCGAATTCATTAAATAGAGAATCAGACCTGAAGCGAAATAAAAAAAAAAACTCTGTAACTGCAGCAATGTCCTACTTTTTATAACGAAACTCAATACCTGCCATTGAAATAAAATCAGAGAGACATTTACAAAAAATCAGGGAATCTCGAACGTGAAGAGTGGGGTTTTATCTAAATCCCGTAATTTAAAACTCGCTCTAGCGGCAACCATGTTTATTTTCTCGCATTGTAATTAGATACATAAGATTGAATTAATAAACGGAAGATTATTGTTCTATGCACTCTGATTTGTCTGGTAATTATGAAAGTAGTTTAAGACTGGTTACACTTTTAGATGATCCATTATATATTCATTAGTTTTCCGATCCCATTAACTGAAATCTATAATTCGACGCAAAAACCTCACCTCACTATACTAATTCCGAGCTAAGTTCCAGTTGTAATGTAAACAAAACAGATTTACGACTGTTTTTCATTGGTCGAATAAAGGTTTTAGCTTTGAACGTGTAAGAAAATGTAGTTCGCACTCTAACAGTCATCCATCCATCCAATGGCTGATTGGCTCAAATTCGAGCTTTGGCCTCCCTTAACTTCTGCCTCCAATCATTTATAATTTGCGCAGCAAGCCTCCAATTGCGACACTTTGCAGTAATACCTTCCTTAATACCATCCTCCCATCGTTGTTTTGGTCTTCCAACTCGTCTATTCCCCATAAAACTTGCTGTAAGCACCTTTTTTGGTGCTCGGTCTGTTGAGAGCCTTTGTACATGGCCAGCCCATTCCAATTACTCTAACAGTCGAAATAAAGATAATATAAATAATAAAAATATACAGGGGATGATTGGAAAACATTAGCTCAAGATAGAGATGTACGGAGAGCTTATGTCTGCGCGGCCATGAACCTATGGGTTCGATAGTGCCACTGAGTTAGTTAGATATATTATCAAGCATCATTTTAACAAAGTTGAGGACGACGGCACCTGTCAACAGGTACATTTTAATTTTTAATTTTCTGCTTATTAATGAGAGAATTCTTGACTATAAATTTACAATTTTAATAGATTAAATAAGCATTGTTTATTCTTACACATGCGCAAAAGAGAATAGGTTGGATTTCCAATTGTTCAAAATGGCCGCTTCTGTGGAATTTCTAAAATATCGGAAAGGAAAACCTTTGAAACGCGTCCTAGTATAAGTTTTTATTCGTTGTATTACAGAAAATAATACATATGCGGACAGTAGTTGTATTCGGACAGATCAGTATGTAATTTGGAAAACTTGGAGCTGGCCCTGGAAAGTCAGATTCATGGTCAACATTTTGGTGGGGCTGAACCATCCTAACAATCTCCTAACTTTCGTACTGATTGATTCCATTAACTCTTCGCTTACGCCACGACATTAGTTTATAAAAAGTGATTCTGCAAGAGCTTGCAAAAATTAAACAGGACATAGGGGATGCTCCTCTGAACAATTTGAGGTTGGCAACCCAGGGTCCGAGTAAGCTGCCTATGGAGATATGGAAGTAAACTTGTCTATCACATTGTCTAGCGTTACTGTTTTCCAGTTCTTTAGAAATAAATGCGTACAAAATTACATGTATTTTACTGTGCTGTTTATTTACATGTACTACATCCGTTAGTTTCTGCAAGGAAGAACCTGATGACTAGGTAGTCATGATGCAGGATTTGACGTGACTCCTCTTGATTTTTTCCTATGGGGATATCTAAAATTCAACTCTAGCTGTTCCTCTTCATCGAACATTTCTCTATTCCTCATCCTTCTTTGTTCCAGCCACCCGACTCTGGAATTCTCTCATATATCAAGGATGCCAACTCAAAAACAGTTAAAAAAACTACATATTTCCTTAGACAATATAATATATAACCGTGTCCCATATATACTTTTATTATTCCTTTATATTTTAAACTTTCATCATCATCATCATCACTCCAGGGATTAGGCAATTGCCCGTTCCGACTTCATAATGAATCAGCCCAACGTCTTCTAGGTCTTCCAACATCACGTCTTCCTCTTGCTTGATAATTTCTTGCTAACAATGGATATCTCTCCTTACTCATTCCATCCATATGATCAATCCATTTCTGTCTGTAATTCGTGACCTTATCCAATAAAGGCTGTACTTTCAATTCTTCTCTTATATCCTCATTTCTTATTCTATCAAGTCTTGTACATCCTTTTACTTGTGTTAGGAACCTCATCTCCGCCGTCTGTATTCTATCCTTCTGTTTTTTCATTGGAGCCCAAGTTTCACATCCATACAATATTGTGGGAACCGCCATAACATTATACATCTTTATCTTTGTTTCTTTTCTAATTTTATTTTTGAATCTTTTCTGTATTGTTCCACACACCGTCTGAAATTTATTTATTTTGGAGTCAATATCTCTTTCCACATTGTAGCCAACATCACAGCCCAAATATTTGAAACTAGACACCTGTTCTATACTTTGATTTTCTAAAATAATTTTGGATCTCACTGGATCTCTTCCTCTAAAAGCCATGGTCTTCGTTTTCCTTACAGAAATCTTTAGATCATATAATTTAAACTTTCTTTGCCAAGCTAATCAAATTATAGGTTATTATTATTAACATTATTTATTTCTTTTTTACCTTGTCAACTCTGTATTGTGTAGCCTGTACCTGTTATTTATCATTAATCAATATGTAGACAATTCATAATTGTTATTGTATGTATAATATAACCCTGATGAAGTGGAAGAGAAGACCTTACGGTCTTAACATCATCAGGTAAAATAAATATATAAAAATAAATAAAGTCACTTCTGATTGAGATTCCAGAGAAAACGGACATGGAATTAGTTACCAAGATTATAGCTGCTTGTGATGTGATTCAAAACACACCAGGGGCGGCAGAATCTTATACGCTGATGTCATGCTTGCATTCAGGTTGGTGGCCGTCATTTTGAGCAACTGTCGTAAGATACAAAATGCACGATAATATTGTCGATGATGATGCTTGCAATTACTCGTAATTGGTAAATAATGTAAAGAATAGACTGTACAGTAATGCGAAAAACAAGTTTACTCCCATATCCCCTTAAGGTGGCTTCTCGCACCTTTGGGTTTCAGTGGAGCATCCTCCATGTCCTCTTACAGAATCACCCTGTAAGTATAGTTTTCTCATAAAGTTTTATACACTCCATATAAACTAGATTAGCTTGCATACAGATCCATGTAATTCTATAGGTGGCGATAAAATAATATTATGAAGTGAAAGAATATATAAAAAAATTATTTATTTTCAATGAATATTATATTATTCTGTTTATATGAAGAATGGAATTTTGTTTTCGGATCCTGTGGATATAAAATGAAATTAGGTGCATGGGAATTTTATAAGCTTGTTTACGTAACAAGAGGCCATTTTATGAAAATACAAGCAGCAACACACTATGAATTCATCTTATTAAGTTTCAGTTTTTCAAATTCATCTCCTCCCTTTCTTGATTGCTACATATTTTACTAGTTTTTTAAATCCTTTGACATTTACGGCTTCTTTAGGGCGTATAAGAAAGTAGAGTAATAAAAAATTGAATGGCAATACCAAGACGTGGGCTAATCAAATATCTATTAACTCGCTGGCACTATTGAACCCGCGTGGAGGAAAGGTCTCCATACATCCCTATCCTGAGCTATTATTTTCAAATCATTCCCCGTATAATCAATCTATCTATCTATAAAGGCGTAGCTCATTGCTGAGTCATAGCCTCTCCTTTGAAAGGAGTTACTAGACCAAGTTTATTTTTGGTTAGGCCTACCTCATTTGCTCATAGATGTCTTGGATGGCATTCGATCAACACATCGACCCAATGAGACATCTAGCAGGGAACTAAGATATTACTAGGACGTTGAGGTCGGTAAATTTTGTTTAGAGGCCTCTTTATTCAGGCTTAAGAATATTTTACGGGCCTGAAAATCTTCAGACTCGGGACCCACGGCTTAAAGTCCCTCCCGGAGGACTTGCTTCTTGGATTTTTCCGTCCTAAAAAATGTCATCGACTGCGGCCGGGTATGAACGTGGGACCAGAGGCAAGGAGGATAATCCCTATCCCACCGCGGCCGACCCGTATAATCTAATTTCCTCTAACCTAATTCTTGGCCTACCTACTGGGGTGATTTCCCTCGGTTTTCCTATATAGAGTTTCCATGCCCCTCTTTCATTTTCCATTTGAGTCTCTTGTCCTGCCCATCGGTGCCTATGAGGCTAAAAGTAACTAATTAGCCGCTAACAGGCCTTAGAAGGCCCTTTGGATAGTGGGAAGGTAAGGGTCCTACTTTTCTATACAATCGGCTTCAGATGTCATCAGAGTTGTGAGCCATGCCTGATGGCCGCCTTTACCCATAGTACTACTAGCATCTGGTAGGCCTATACATTTCCGTTAGAGGCTGTGTCGAAACTACGGCCATGGTGGTGCCAGAAGGCTAAGGCCAGTTTAAAATTCCTGATTTCACCGGGAATCAAATCTCCGACCTTCTGGTTGTAGCATATTGTCCTAACCAACTATGCTACCGGATGCCATCAAATTATTCTTCTTTAACTCTTAAATTTGCAATGTATCTTGCAGGATACTAACTAACTCATCATCATCATCTTTCACGGATTAGGTCTTTGCCTGTTCCGATCTCACATCTGTTCAGGCGCTTTCTTGGTCTTCCCACCGATCTTGGTCCTCCAGGATTATACTTCAGTGACATCTTTGGTATCCTATCCTCGGTCATTCTTTGCAGGTGTTCTATCCAATTGTTCCTGTGTTCTTCTGTTTGTTGAATAAGTGGTTATACTTTTAGTTCCTCTCTAATATTCTCATTTATAATATGTTTTTCTCTTGTATAACCTTTCACAGCCCGTAGAAATCTTATTTCCGCTGCCTGAATTTTAATATTTTCTTTTTTCCTTCAGGACCCAAGCCTCACTTCCATACATCGCCACTCGTAGTGCCATCGTTGAGTAAAATTTAGCTGCGTCTCCTTTCTATCTTTGTTCCTCAGTGTTCGTCTGATTGTTCCACAAATATGTTAGTTCTTACTGGGTACTTTCCATGGAACGCCATTACCTTAGTTTTTGATTTTGAAATTATCATATATTTCTTACATATATTATTTAATTGATAGTCTGCTTTCTGTACTCAGACCTCTCTGTCAAAAAATTAATACTATTTTCATTGGCATAATCGAATCCTTAGGTACATGCCCGTGCGGACAGAATATCTCCATAAATCCCTATCTCTAGCTAATGTTTTCCAATATTGCCTACTTCTCTCAATCATGGTTAATGTTATTCTCCCACCTCATTCTAGGCCCATCTACTGGGCGCTTTCTCTGATTTTCCTACGAGCTTCCATGCCCCTCTTTCATTCTCCGTTCGTGCTACAGTCCTTTCCAATGCAGTCTACGAGACTTAATTGTTATCGCATCTGATTGTTCATAATGCTTGCGTTCGATTCATTTTCAATATCCGCCGTTATGACCATATTTCCGAACACTTTAATAACCTCTCTTGGCTCCGTCTTACTGACAGACGTAAATTGCACTCTCTTTCACTACTTTTCAAGCTTCTGAATTCCTACATCCCTACTTACCTGGCGTCTAGATTTGAGAAGTTATCCTCTTACCACAATATTGACACTAGATCACAAGATAGCAGTCTGCTAACAATTCCTCTTCATAGCACTTCCTCCTATTCTACTTCCTTCACAGTAGCCTCTGCCCGCTCCTGGAATCTCCTTCCTCAAGATATCAGGGGTTGCCGCACACTTGGTACCTTTAAGTCACGCTTATACAGTTACCTGTTGTCTAATAATTAATTTTTCTCTATTTATTTAATTTTATACTATGTCATTAATCTTTTCCTGTTTTTTTTATATATATATTGTACATATATATTTAATTCGTTAAATTTAGAGTAAATCAAAATACATTATAAATATTAATTGTATTGTATTCATAACTTGTAATCGTTTATTATTTATATATATATATATATATATATATATATATTGTAATTTAGATTTAAGACTATTTTTTGTTTGTTTGTATTTTTTTTAAACCTGGTTGAGTGGTAGACAAGGCCTTAAGGCCTTAACTCTGCCAGGTAAAATAAAGCTATTATTATTATTATTATTATTATTATTATTATTATTATTATTATTATTATTATTATAAATCTCACTTAGCTCACTGTTAACAGTCTTCTCCATTCGCCTGTACGTTCATCTCTCTTTGGTTAAAATTTTTCGTAAGAAAATCATTCTCAAATACTCGTACTTTTTTTCTTCTACCTTAAAATTATGAGTAAATTTTCGCATCTATAAACACTGGTTTAATTTAATATTTTTAATAAAACAGATAACAATGAATGAGTACAAATTACTTAAATGTGTTGAATTATAGGTCTATAATATACAGTAAGAACTCAGATATAGTTTTATTTTTACTGCGAACTGACATATTTAATTAACTGGCATGAGAAATTAATGTTTCTCCTTTCAAGGGTAAAGTAACTACCACAAGGGAACACCCATTCCCAACCCGAGGATGTACGGGTATACAGAGACAGCCATTTTACTTCCGCCTTGTGTTTGATTTTCTTTAATTTTGTTATTACTCACGCCCTATCTCGAAAACAATGACGAACCCTCTTGTAAGAGATTTTTTAGAGGAAAAAGGTGTGGGTGTTAATATTTATTTTTCCCCCAAGCTGACAGTTGTCTGTTGCTAGAATCAAACAAAAGACTCATCCCACACGTGCAAATAATGTCAATTTGCTCAGGTGATTTCCAGATCTGTCTTCTAGCCCCTTGTTCCAGAGGGACAAATCTTTTCCTCTTGTTTGGATAGTCTACAAAACACACACAACCACTATTTAAATCTATTCGCATCTGGCGCCAACTTACAAATGAGTTGGGCCATTTATTTTTTGTTCCCTTAGTAGGTCAGATTATGGTGGGAATTTGTGTGCACACATTGTCTTAAAGTTTAAGTCCATAATTAATTTCTTTGTTCCATCGGCAGTAGCAGAATATGATTGAAGATTTAACAAACTTATACATATCAATTTGCCTTGTCACGCAGCGAACCCGAGTTCGATCCTCGGTCGGGACGTTTCCTTTGTGAGGTTTTTTTGGTTTTTTTTTCACCTGTCAGACAAATGTCAGGAAGCTTTAATGGCCAAACGATCTCCGAACGTCATCTGACCATCATTATCATATTCACCTCATTAGATTAAGTTTAGGGTTAAGGCCTCTCCTGGCGCATCATTACCATTTATTATCACCTATCATATCATCGGGGCACCATAACTCCGCGTTCCAGGCGCCCTAATCTCAGAAGTGGGTTACAATAACGCCATGCCAGGAGAGAATACCAGAAACGTCGTAATGACTTTTTTCTTTTTTCTTTTCTCCGTGGCGCGACAGGCCTAGAAATCCCTTTTTATACCATCTTGCTGCTGGCCTCACATCCTCAAGTGTTATTCACAAAGGTAGATGATCATATAGCCAGTGTAGGGGTGACATGTGGCCAGCATTTCGGGTCCCCCTGCCGTTACAGCTGATTTTCTCAATCTGGAGCTGCTGCTTATTGTAGCTACCCTTAATGCCTCACGATGCTGGGTGGGCGGTACAATTACTGGCCGAAATTACATGAGAAAAAATTCTGCGCCAAGACATCTGCAACCTAGTGTTATTGAATATAAGAAAAAAGTATTTAGTCTGACATGCATTATTAGTGAATTCCGAAGGAGAAACATGGCGGCCGCTAGAGTAATTTTTAAACCCTAAATTGGGAATGTATTCTGGATACAACAAATGGTTTACTATATTTAATATTTATAATAAAACAGAAGAAAATGAACGAGAAAAAAATCACTTAAATGTGTGTCGAATTACACATATACCTAATAATAACAGTTATGCAAGATTTCGTTTTTACTGCGGTCCGCCACCATTTAAATAACTGATAGGAAACATTTGTGTTACGCTAATTTAAGGGTTACATTTTAGCTTTCTGACTAACCCTCACTGCTACTGAACGGATTTCATGAATTTTGGAGAAAACGTTGCTCGTTTTATTTCAATGGCATATTAATAGCTTATTTAGTTTTGTTAGGAAAATTCGAAAATATGACCGCTAGAACCATTCTTAAATTCTCACTTCAGGTAAATCCCCACTCCTAATAATCGATTAGGTTAGTTAATGAATAAAGCTTATTTTGCAAATAGAACCTTATTTAAAAGCAAATTAATATCAAAAACAGCAAAAATAAGGTTATACAAAACACTCATTAGACCAGTAGTTACATGTGATAGTGAAACGTGGTTCCTAAAATAAACAATAAAACAGAAATTATTAATTATTAAATAAGTACTACAATAGACTAATAGCTCTAGAAATGGATTATTTACGCAGAAGTGCCAGAAAGTCTAAATTAGAACATGTCACAAATAAGGAAATTAGAAACATAATGGAAACAGAAGAAAGCATAATTGAGAGAATTGAGAAGAAGGAATTAAAGTGGTTAGGACATGTTTTAAGAATGGAAGATGAGGGATGGCCGAAGCAACTATATGAATGGCATCCGAACAGAAAGAAGAAAAGAGGAGACCAAAGTTAACATGGAAGGAAAACATGAAGACAGTAATGCAAGCTAGAGGGCCAAGCATCGAAGATGCCCAAGACCATAGGCTTTGGAGGTTTGACATGGGAAGACGGCAGCAGCTGTAAAAACCCGAAGATAGATAGAGATCAATTTTTGAAAGGAAAATTCTAAGACGAATATTTGGACCACATAGAGAAAATGATAACTGTTGGAGAACCAAAACCAATAAGGAACTAAAATTATTAAAAAATCAGAATATAGTAGATCATATAATATCACTCAGAAATGGTTGGCTGGGACATTTAATAAGAATGGATGATAAGAGACTGGTTAAGGAACTCTATAAATGGAAACCTGTAGGAGGATCTAAAGAAAATGAAAGTGACTAACTTGAATATGGCAAGAGACAGATTGGCATGGAGTAGGATTGTTGATAAGGCCAAAACTTTCACCTTTGAAGTTTTCGCGCCTTAGGATTATGATAGTTAACCAATTAACTAACTCACTGGCACTATCGAACCCTTAGGTTCATGATCGCGCGGACATAAGCACTCCATACATCCCGAGCCAATTTAGTTAACGAATTAGACTTTACTATTTTAAATTAATTGCTATATTTCGAGTTTGATTCGAAAAAAGTTGTGACTATCAGAACGTTAAAAGACACAGGTTAGTTAACGAACTTGTGCTTACTATTTTAAAATGATTGCTATATGCCGGGTTTTATATGAGAAAAATATTGTGAGTGTTAACTGATCAGGTAGGGTGTTGGAATGTTAACTTTCGAACATACAACAAGATAAGTACAATACACTAGTTACATCGTCCAGAAATCGTTTAAAGCGTTCACTATCAGTGACTGATATAAAGAAAGAGAAGAATCTATAATGTTCTTGAAGGTTTGTATAAAATTGACTACTCTTCTGCAGGAAGTACAGGGGGGCTAAGCTCTTGGTAACAAGAAGTGGAGAGTCAACAAGAAGCCACCGTTTTCTCCGATAAACAAGGATGATGACATTTTCTTGAGATGATGACATGAGCGGTCATTTCCCAAGAGTGCTCCGAACAGGGGCGGGGAAGGGGGAAGAGATGAAAACCAAAAGACAAACTATACCCTCCTGGCCATCAGCAAACCACTTAGCTGTCTTGTTTTAAAAACTCTTGTTCCGAGTACAAAGTGGTTACAACATGGTGGTTGGAGGGGAGTTTCGTGTCGTATTGATGTGACAGACATATGCTCGCCACCTGCTATTGCACCCATTTTCACCTGGACCCTTGTTTATTCTTTAATCTTTTTCATCCCCCTTCATCACTAAAATAAATCAGAAATTAAAGGATCCCTTTCATTCCTGAATTATTTTAGTGATTATTTAACTCATGCCCAAATGAGAATCAATGACCAATCACGTTTTAATTAATTTTGTTTTGTAACCAATCACAGTCGTGTTTTACTTCGATAATTATCGAATTTTGATTACCAAAGTAAAGAAAGCTTCTCCTTTTTAATATTCTGAACAGGTCAGAGCATTATTTTACAGCGACTGGCTCTCTAACAAATACGTCGAATATAGCAAATAATGAACAGATTCCTTCGACCTACACATTTGATTATTGTTTGATCAATAATTGTGTTTTAAATGCTGATTTTACTGAGTTGTTTCCGAAAAAAATGAATTACCTATAATGTTGGTTATAATATAGTTTGATGTGTCTCATTTTTTCTCCACTAGGATGCATTCTAACAACATTGCGATCCTATTTGACAATAAATAGTATGATCAAGTTGCAGTGATGAACAAATGAAACATAACCTAACATATCTCATTTGTTTTCGAACATCATTTACATTAAATATATAAATATTTTAAAATAGCTATATTTAAATAATGATTTGTGAGTAAACAGCTTAATTTTATTCGTTAAATAGTCCTAACAAATGCCACTCTTGATTTCCAAATCCTATAGATAAATTGGAAATCACTCGTGGCATTACTTATGATAATAAAAGTAAATTTGAAATTTCTCCAACGATGTATCGCATAAAATTGTTTAGATTCGGTTTCTTATATGAATATGTTATTAGTTATTGTTGCCATATGACAATGAGAGGGATGAAAGAGTTAAGAAGATTCATGTGAGCCTATCATGGCAGGATTTTTCTCCTACTGTTTTCTAATTATTCCCTGTATAATTCACCTCCCTCACATTGTGATTAATATTATTCTCCCACCTCATTCTTGGCCTACCTACTGGGTGATTTCCCTTGTTTTTCTTAAAAGAAGTATTCTTTACCTAACTACTTTGGCGCTTCTCCACTTTTTTTTCATAAAATAAGTTTCTATGCTCCTCTTTCATTCCCCATTGGGAGTGGGGTTGGGCGCTTTCCTCTGTTTTTCCTAAAATAAGTTTCCATACCCCATTTTCATTCCCCATTCGTGCCACGTGCCCTGTCCATCGAAGTCTTCTTCTTCTTCCTTCCAAGTATTAGGCCAAGACCTGTTACGATCCTATAGAAAATTTACCCTCCAGCGTTTCATAGGACGGCCCAGTGATCTTCGTCCTCTTGGTATATAATTATAAACAGCTTTGGGGATCCGATTTGAACTCATTCTTTCAAGATGGTGTTTCCAATTTAGTTGGTACTGTTTAATATATTCCAAAATTGGCGTAGTCTTCAATTCTTTTAAGTTATCGATGTTCCTTTTCCGCTCCCATCTGGTGCAACCCGCTGTTCTGCGCATGAATCTCATTTCACAAGCCATTATTCTGCTTTCATGTTGTCTTTTTAGTGTCCATGCTTCACTACCATAGGTCAACACTGGTCCAGCCAAAGTATTATATAAACGTAATCTGGTGTATCAATAGTCCCTTCGATTGGTTGCTGGCCAAAGGAAGGCAAGACCAGTGATGGGGCTGCCATCTTATAGCCTCTGGTCAGGCTTTTCTGGAGAAGAAAAGAATATAAAGGAAAGAAGAAATGGAAGAAAGGAAAGACTCCCTAGCCCTCGGATGCCCTAATAGCGTCGGAGTCGAAAAAAACAAGAGTTAACCGAGAGAGGTTAGATAGTAAAGTTAAAAGAGTGCAAAACACAAGTTAGTGGAAGAAATGTTTTGCTCAGCTTGGGCACCTTGTGGTCGCCATCCACATATCCCCTAGATGAGGACCCCTGAGGGATCCAAGTCTATGAGATTTTACTGTTCTTATTATACCTGATTTCCATTTAAAGATCATTTAGTTCACTTCTGTGTACTTTTCTTCACCCACTTAACTGTTCGTCTCCTCGGTTCCAATCATTTTCTTAAGAATTGTATCCTCAATAATGATTTTATATTTTCTCCTCACTTAAAGTAAGATATCATGTTTCGCATCCGTTCAATGTAAACGGAGGAAAAGCTTTATTATATATATAATATATACAGGGTGAGTTTTAATTACACCGACATACTGCACGGACTGATTCCTGACTGTAAATGGAGGATAAAATGTCCTACGAATAAGTGTCCATAAATGCATCGTTGCCACGGTAGATGACACTGACGAATGACATTATTCTCTCGGCCCTGTTGCATGGCCTGCTAGATCACCGGACTTAAACCCCCTGGATTTTTACCTCTGGGGGCATCTGAAAAGTATTGTGTATGCTGAACCAGCTCCTGATTTGCATACCCTTCAACAGCGTGTCCACTTCACCTGTGACGCTATTCGGAGAGAGGCCGGAATATGCGAAAGAGTGGGGAAATCCATGATACGACGTATGAACGCGTACATTGCATCCCATGGAGGCCACGTTGAACATCTATTGTGACGTGGATGCGATTATGCTATGTACTGTTAGCTGGGATGATTTGTTGTCGTACATCTTTCATTTCCGTACACATGTTTATACGACCTTTTTTCCCTTCATTTCCAGCCATGAATTAGTTGGTGAAGTTTGTCGGTGTAATTACCGTTCACCCTGTATACATATATATATATAAAATTCCACCAGTTTAAAATGTTCAACATTTTGGTCCTCTCTCCTGGCATTGGCGTATTGTAACCCACTTATGAGTTTGGGGCGCCTGGAAGGCGGGGTTACGCGGGGTGATGATGAAGGTAATGATGCCCAGGAGAGGCCTTAATCTAATGAGGTGATTATGATAATGATGGTCAGATGATGTTCAGAGACCGTTTGGGCCTTAAAGTTTCCTGACATTTGTCTTACAAATGAGGAAAAAAACCGAAAAAAAACCTCACCCAGGAAAAACTTGTCCCGGCCGCGGATCGAACCTGGGCACGCTGCGTGACAAGGCAGCACACTATCCCGAGACCACAACGGTGGATATATATATATATATATATATATATATATATATATAGAGAGAGAGAGAGAGAGAGAGAGAGAGAGAGAGAGAGAGAGAGTTTAATGCTTTTGAGTGAAGTTGGGATGACGAAAGTCCCTATAGGGCATAATAGCATGCGTTTTCAGAATTGAACCTATTTTAATTATTTCTGCGGCTCACTCTGTTTATAATTATTATTGTTCCCTTCAAAATATCTATTACTTCAAAACTTTCCTCATTTGTTATTAATTGCCCATTTCCTTTATATAACAATAATAATAATAATAATAATAATAATAATAATAATAATAATAATAACAACAGGAAGAAGCGTGCACAAATGTGTATTAGATTTGGTCTCTGCTGTATAACCAGCAACGATTTTGTTCTCTTTAAGCAGACATTGAAATGGTATCTTGCCACACGGTCTATCACAGAGCTTACACACGCAGTCCATTGACGGATCATGATAGTTTGAAATTTTGCAGAGTTTGTGGTGATATCCACGCACTGCCAGTTTTGTTACTGCACTGCGTGTCTTGTTGTTTGGTTCAGTCCAGTTTTGATTAATCATTGCGTCTGTTGCGTAAAAATCATCCTGTATTTATTTTCTCTTATTTTGTCTTATCTCCTTCAATGTAGCTTTCTGTTTAGTAGCTGATAGCAGGAAGTTTGTGCGAAAGAGCAAATTTCGAGAATTGTATAATATACTAGGTAATAATTCTTTTTTTAAATTTTCGTTTTAGGTGAGCCTCTACGCTTAATGGTTTTAGAGGATAATATTTGTAGTATTTAAACACTCGCCGTACCTGTTAAACTGTATATACAAATGTATACATTGCGATGAATCAAACATGGCGGTTGCTAGTCAATTTTTATTATGGGATTTCTGATAAACCCCAACTTCTAATTGTTGAATTTTGCTGATTTTTGGAAAATACCTACCTCGGTTTATATTAATAGCATATACAGATTTTCATTGTGAAACATCGGAAATTGCGACCGCTAGAGCGATTTTTGTTATTTTTTTTTTGTTTTAGGTGAACTCCTACACCTAATGGTTATAGAGCATATAGTGGCTAAACACGCGGGTTTTCGAAAGCAACGTTGTATCAAAATTTCAAATCAATCGACAGATTACTCGAATTTTGCGAGCACAAACATACTCAGCGCAGGCTGAATTTTTAAGATTTTTGTGTGACCATAAATTTTGTTTTACTGATATTTACTTCAGCCCCATCTGTGTAGTATTATTTAATAGATTGTATTCGTTGAATTTTAGTGTTTTTTCGATATCGCCTAATAATACTACATCATCAGCATCATTTACGCCTACCAACAGCTTATCTATTTATTTTTTAGGAATATTCCACAATGCAGTGTTTCTCAAAGTGATTTGTCGCCAGAGGTTCCAGTCTAAAGCATCTTGTTCCCTCAAATCTTTAGCTTCGATACTTTCCCTCACTCCATCCATCCAACGTTCTTTAGGTTTGCCTCTTCCACTTCTTCCATTAGCTTAATTTGGTATTCTAGCTTCTTCCATTCTTATGTGGTGTCCATACCATTTCAAACTTTTTATATATTTTTTCTAATACGTTTTACTAAATTCGCATGATTTCCCTTATTGTGCTGTGTCTGATCTTATCCCTTATTGAAATTATTATCGATCGCCTCCAAAAATCCATTTCTACTGCTAACAGCTTGTTGTCTTGTTTTCTACTTTACTGTCCAGGTTTCGGACCCATATAATAAAATGCTTTGTAACAGAACTTGAAATATAGTTTTCTTCGTTCTGTATATTATATTTCTATTCTAAAGCACCGAGTTCAACATACCAATGATTCTTCTTCCAACATATTATTAATTCATTTAAAAATAAAAATAGTAAACGTATTTTAGAGGCAACCTGTATATTTTACAAATGCAAATTTGATTTGTAGTTGGTGATCCTTTTATTTGCTGCAGCAAGAGACAGAGGGAGGGTTCCTGGAATGGAAATGTCGAAACCTAATGTAGAGTTACTCAACTGGGGGATTTGGAAGCACCAGATATAGGCATACTATGTAATGACATACTCAATTCTTCATGGGTAGGCCTCTATGCAGATTATATACTCGGCACGCTATCCTAAGGGGGTGATTCATTATGTCTTGAACATAGGGCAGATAACTTTGCGGTTTCCGTTCACTTATATAGAATAACATTTACCTCCCCCTTCCCTCCATGTCATGTGAGGGTTGGACCATATAACCTGTGAATGAATATTAGTCTTGTGGTTGAATAATTAATAAGTCTCTGTCTCAAACTAAGCGGTTATCTCTCGGTTCAGGCGGCTGAAAACAGACATAATTCCCCATTATTATGGAATAAAGCGACTTGCTTTCAAGATATCTATATAGAGGGTGTCAAAAATATTTATTTATAAACAGGTTTACAATATTTAAAAAATCTTCCTATGTCCAAAGCGTTTTAATTTTTTTCTTCTTTCTCCATTCTTCTCTATCTTTCCATTCCAATTCTTCCATACCTGTCTCCCTCATACCTCTTCTGATATCATCCATCCATTTAAATCTAGATCGATCTCTCTTTCCTTTCTCAGGTGGAATCCATCCCAAAGCTTTCCTGGGTAGTCTTGTCTCTGGCATTCTACATATACAACCATATCATTCTAGCTGACTGTATCTCACAAATTCTAATATTTCCATGAACCCAAAATAATTCTCCTTTTTTTTAGCTTAAGTCATTTATAATTAAATCCTTCCGGCTTTGATACTTTGGACTTTTTAGCAATTACTTGTTTTAATGATGAATAGGGAGCTGGCCTAATGCATCAACGTCCAACCTGGAGGACTAGGTAATTTTTGTTCGAGGTGTTCTTCCTTTAGCCATTAACCAACCAACATCAATCTACAAGGCAGTAGATGTGTCAGAATAATTCTAAATAGATTATCCTTCCCGAAGAGCAAACATTACGATATTTGAGAATAAAGTTATTAGGATTTTTTTTGGACCAAAGAAAGTTTAACTAAAACTATAAACTAAACTCCATGGCGCGACAGGCTTAGAAGGTCCTTGGCCTACCATCCGGATGCTGGTCTCACATCTGCATGTGTTATTCACAGAGGTAGACGATCATTCTGCCAGCGTAGGATTGACATGTTGTCAGCATATCGGGTCCCCCAGCCGTTATAGCTAGTTTTCTCGACCTAGAACCGCTACTTATTGTAGCTACCCAAATTCTTTACGATGCTGGGTGAGCAACGGTCGCACACTGGCCGAAATACCACGAGAAAACTTGATCTTTAACTGAAACCAGAACTGCTAAGTCTCGAAGACTGCGAAGGGGATGGCATGAGGTACGGATGTGGAATAAAAGAGGCGCATAGATAATAATTGTAGAAAACCCAGAGAGAAAAGACCTAGTAGGTGACCATGAATGATTTGGGAGAATAATATTAACCATAATTTGAGGGAATTTGTTATTCGCTGATGACCAGATTATAATAGGACAAGATAAATAAGATATAGAATATATAATCAGAAAGTTGGTCGATGCATTTGAGGTAGGTGGACTGAAGATAAATTATATTAAAACAGAATATATGGTAATCGGAGGAAATTCAGAAGACCTACAAATAAATAATATGATAATTAAACGTGTTGAAGAATTTAAATATCTTGGATCTATAATAGATTAATCTGGTACTTGTGAAAAAGATATTATTAACAGAGTAAATTGTGCAGGGAAGGCGATTAGATCCCTGAATGGTCTTTTATGGAATAGAAATTTGACCAGAAAAACAAAAAAAGGGATTATACAGACAATAATAGAAAATATACTTACATATAGATCAGAAAGCTGGACAATAAATGAAAGGATGCAGAAAAGAATCTTGGCGACAGAAATGGATGGATTACGGAGAAGTATGAGAATATCCAGGCTACAACATATTCGAAATACATATATCAGACAAGAAATGGATGCACAAGAAACTGTTATCGATAGGATAACAAAGAGAGCTCTACAATGGTATGGACATGTACAACGGATGTCGGAAGACCAGTGGCCTAAACAGGTGTTGGATTGGATGGTACCAGGCAGAAGGAGAAGGGGAAGAAGTAGAAGAGCATGGTATGAGGGAATATATGATGCCATAATGAAGAGGGGTATGGAAGATGGACAATGGAAAGATAGGAATCTCTGGAAAGCAGGAATCAAAGGCAAACTGCTGTAAAGTGGAAAGCCTGTATTAAGTAAGTAGTAATTTGAGGGAGATAAATTAAGCAGAGGATGAGGTTGGAAAATATTATTTTGTTCACAGGACCATGAACATCCGAGTTCGACAGTTCCAGTGAGTTTTAATCCACGTATTTTCATTAGTATTATCAAGGTCATTTCTTAGCTGCCAAATTGAATAGAGTCTGGTATGAGGAATTGCATGGTTTGAGATTATCTCGCACTGCATCATGCAACCCTGCATTGATTTTTAAGATCTGAGGGAGAAGGGAAATGACACTCCAATATGATCTTAATCTGCCTAATGAAAATACGTGCATTATAGTTTGTTTTATGTCTGTACTAACGGACCCAGCAGACATTGTCCTGCCCGAACGTTCAATTCTTTTGTCATGGCCGGGCGATCAAAATATTAGTTACTTTTTTACCATAAAATTCACTAATTAATAAACACGCAAGAAAACTCCTCACTACCATCTGTTGTGGCTCTCTGACATAAAAAAAATCTGCATCCCGATCGTAGTGCCACCTGCCGGGTCCCATTGTGAATCTAAACCATCCAGGGACCCACTCAAACACACACAACAAATTTCATCAAAATAGGTTCAGTCATTTAGGCAGTTTTTTTTCTGATAATCTGATTTCGCTCATTTTTTTGATTATACCTACCTTGGTTTATTTTAATACGATATACTGAGTTTCGTTGTGAAACATCAAAAATTGTTACCGCTAGACCGATTTTTAAATTTTCACTTCAGATAAAATCCTACCTTAATGATTTTAGAATTAAACCATCCAGGGATCCACTCAAACACACACAACAAATTTCGTCAAAATCGGTCCAGTCGTATAGGTTTTTTTTTAATCTCGGATTTCAAGTAAACCTCCATTTTTAATTGTCGAATTTCACTCAGATACCTACATCGGTTTATTTCAATAGGATCTACTCAGTTTCGTTGTTAAACATCGAAAAATGTGACCGCTAGAGCTATTTTTAAATTTTGATTTCACGTGAACTCCTACACTTATGGTTTTTGAGGGTCCATTTGTGAATCTAAGCCATCGAAGGACCCAATCAGACACACACAAGAAATGTCATCAATAGTCGTACAGGAGGAGTATTGAGACTAACGCATTGCAATTGATTTTTATGTAGACATATATACAGTTGTTAAAAATAAAGCAAGAAAATAACGCGGCTTTGAGTTCACCCTATATGCTGTGGAGAAGTTAAATCTAGTGATAAAAATCCAATCTTTCTCTTGTGTAGCGAGTATTATGATTTTATTGCAGACCATCTGTAATAACATTGAACTGTCGTATGATGTGCAGTAGAAAAAGGAAATAGAAGGGTTGGTCGAGTCTTGCCAAGACCAGTTGCTTGTGCTGTATATAATCCGCAATACAATAAAGCTCTTATCTGAAATGACAAGTTAGTTATTTGAGACATAAGTTCCGATAAGATCCTGTAAGTTTCCGAGTCCATAGTGTTTAAAATATCGACTGAACTGAGATAACGGGCAAATTAAATCCAGTTCAACTCATTTTTATGAGGTGCTTGTGGTAGCACTATATTCATGATTGAATAAAATTCTTCCAGACCCGCAATGTGCAGTCTGCCTCTTCCTTGTTCTGAGGATTTTTTGTCGTCTTAGTAGCTAATTTTTCTCCATGACGCGACAGGCCTAAAAGGACCTTGGCCTACCAGTCGTCTCTGTCCTCACTTCCACATGTGTTAATCATAAAGATGGACGATCATCTAACCAGTATCGAGGTGACATGTGGTCAGCATATCAGGTCTCCCAGCTGTTATAGCTGGATTCCTTAACCTGAACCGCTGCTCATTGCAGCTGCCCAAATTCCTCACGATGCTGGGTGGGCACCGGTCTCATACTGGCCGAATTCCATGAGAAAATTTCTTCCCCCATGGATACTCGAACCAGCACAATTCCTTTAGCTCTGGGCCAAGGTATCTTGTCTTAACCACTCGGCTACAGCGCAGGATTATTATTATTATTATTATTATTATTATTATTATTATTATTATTATTATTATTATTATTATTATTATTATAGTCCACCGCTGTGGTCTCGAGGTAGCGTGCTACCTTGTCACGCAGCGGGCCCGGGTTCGATCCCTGGTCGGGGCAGTTTTTCTGGGTGATGTTTTTATCGGGGTTTTCCTCACCTGTAAGACTAATGTCAGGAAAACTTTAAAGCCCAAACGGTCCCCGAAATCATATGGCCATCATCATCATCCTTATCATTATCATCATCATCATCATCATCCTTCACCGGTGTGGAAAGCAACGGGAAACTACCACACCTACAATTCCCTAGAAAAAAGCTGCAAGCATAGCATGAAAATGCTATGATTGCAGTGAAGGACCTGCCTTCGGGCAGAATTACTATGGATGGATTATTATTATTATTATCATTAATATTAATGTCCACCGCTGTGGTGTCGGGGTAGCGTTCATGCCTCGTATGCAGCAGGCCCGGGTCCGATCCCCGTTGGGGACAAATTTACTGGGTGATGGATTTTTTCGAGGTTTTTCTCACCTGAGAGACACATGCCAGGAAACATGAAGGCCTAAACGGTCTCCGAACATAATCTGGCCATCATAATCATCATTATCATATTCGCCATGTTTAGTATGAATGTGTGTGTGTGTATGAATGGTGTGTTTTGACTTAATGTTATTTTGTCTCGGTTGAGGTCCTGATATTGAGGTAATCACTCACTCGGGGAAGCTCTACTTGTCCTTGTGTGGCCAAGAAAGTACGTGTGTGATCCTTAGTTAAAATCCCTCTCCAAACAAGTCTTGTTACTGTAAGGCCCGGGTGCGTTTGACACGTAAAAGTTCCTATAAGGGGAGAGGTCAAATTGTGTCAGTTGAATGGAATTATTATATTATTATTATTATTATTATTATTATTATTATTATTATTATTGAGCTCGACCCCTATCGGACGCGTCCCCAGATGGTGGATAGGGAGAAGCCCGGCAGATATGCCAGGTACCACAGAAATCAAATACCTGGGGCGAACAAACCAGCGAAGAGGAGCGGTTGACCAGATTGGACGGTTTCTCAAGGGTAGACGTAGCTCAAGATCCGTGGAGAAGGCAATACGTCTAGAGAAGATGACTAGAATCAACTCCGGTAATTCTGGAAGCGGTAAGATTGCAGCCCTATCACCAGGATAGTTCTGCGCTGCGCTCGTAACGCAGTCAGGGTGAAATTTCAATTACTGGAAAGATCCAAATATTAAGCCGGACGGATACAAATGGACAATCGACTACTTTAAAGAGATCGGGGACGAAAGAGATGGACACAACAGCTGTGATACTTGGAGCCGGAACAAACCAAAAGGGTTAATCTTTGCAAGATTATTATTATTATTATTATTATTATTATTATTATTATTATTATTATTATTATTATTATATATGTACTAAATATTACTAATTGACGCAAAAAAAAAAACTTGAAATGGATTAATGGACTAGTAGTCTATTACTGCTCTCCTCTAATTCCAAAGTTCGCTAGTTTAAACCCGGACAGGATCTATGGATTACAGGATCAGCGCTGGTTCGTGTCCCCATGCCACGATAAATTTTCGGATGAAATTACAGATTGAATTAACCAACTGACTGCCGGTGTCGAACTGGAATGTTCCAATTGGTTGTAATGACATTTATGATAAAGCTACCACCTTTGGAGGCGAGGATATGAAATATATTGAAATTAAAACATTCCAAATAACTAATATAAGTATTAAATCCATAGTTTTCGGAGTCGCTGAGCTGATTGGTGAAAACGTATGGGATAAATAAATGCCAGAGCAACACTGGTTAATCAGCTAATGTATTATATAGTCGTCATCATCAGCAACAGCACTACATCTCGATTCTCGCCTCGGCTTCCCTCTGAAATCTCTTCCAGGTTTCTATGTCTCTAGCAACCAGTCACCATCCCTCGATTCTCAGCTTCCTCAGATCCTCCAAAATTCCATTCACCCAAAACAGTCTCAATCCTCCCATATTTCTTTTTCCATAAAAACTTACATTCCATTATTTCCTTGGCTATCTCATGTTCAGTCATTCTTTCTATGTGTCATTCGCATTGCGATCTTGAAACTTTAATTGGCCACATCAGCAGACTTATGCAACTAATATAGCACAGAATTATATCTTATACGCCGTTCTCCCTTGTCGCATATTGTCGCATATTTCTTACTATCTTTGTATCAAATGAACTCAATCTTGACATATCTGTCTTGGACAAGCTCCATGTTTTACTGCTGAAGATCGTCCGTGGAATGTGTAGAATTCGCCGGCGTTCCGATTAGATATCTTTCTCACTTGAAGATTAAAAGCGAAATGAGTAATGTCACGTGTTCTGTTCTCCCTCCTGCACTTCCTTCCGCGGCCTCATCGGACGTGCGTTTTTTGCCCGCCTCCTGCGTAGATGATTTATTTCGAACAGCTTCTCTACAGATTTCACCGACAGACTGTATAGGCCTATATTAATATTGGTTTTACCAGAGTTTTATATAGATTATATTTTGTTTCTATTGTGTGAAGCCTTGACTCATTATATAGGCAATAACTATAAATTCTTATACTAGCTTTTCTCATTTATTTAAATCGTTTGCATTGCTTTATGTTATTCCCATAAAGGAAATGAGAAGTAGAACAATTGAATAAAAGACAAGAACTCATTATGAGAAATTTCTTTCTTCAAGGTTTTAAATCAGAGCTATAATTGTCGAAATAAACATTTCGAAAAGAACCAGTTTTATTTTTTATAGTCTAGTGTTTCTTATAACTCACGGAACGTTCGTATTTCTTAATTGGATGGGAGATGGCGTAGGAAAGTCTAATTAAACCATCTAAGTGCTACATTCTACTGTGTTACTCGTGTGGAGGTAAAAATCTAACGATTCTAGTAATCTTTGCCCAGAGCTCTTTTCAAACATGAGTGAGAAGATAGTGTCAACATAAATAGTGGTCTACTGGAAGGAGAAGTCTTTCTGTTTGCAGAGCTCTTGTCCTTCCACTTCTCGTATTATTTGTTTCAATATTTGACATCGCTTTAAACTTCTTGCTGGTATGTACAAAAATGCGTTTGATGGAAGGTTACAACATAAGCCTAAACACCTAAATAGTTTAACAATTTATTTAAGAATCCAATATACGTTAAACACAGTAGTGTTCTTGTTATAATAATAATAATAATAATAATAATAATAATAATAATAATAATAATAATAATAATAATAATAATAATAATAATAATAATAATGATAATAATAATAATGATAATAATAATAATGATAATAATGATAATGATAATAATAATAATAATAATAATGATAATAATGATAATAATAATAATGATAATAATAATAATAATAATGATAATAATGATAATAATAATAATAATTTAGAATTTTCTTCATCATTGAGGGTTTTCTCCAATCAATGTTAGTAATTATCATGAATTTTCAAAAAAATATACCGGTATATAAATTACTTATAGACTATCAGTTTACAACAAACATTCACATATTTCCCTTAATTAAAGTTCTCCATCGTTCTCTGTTCTCTGTATCTTCATGTTACACCAAATTTCCTCATTGAATTTTGAATGTTATTCATCCAGGTTGTTATTCATCCAGGTTGTTATTCATCCAGGTTGTTATTCATCCAGGTTGTTATTCATCCAGGTTGTTATTCATCCAGGTTGTTTTTGATCTTCCTTTTTTGCTCCTCCTTTCAATTTTCCGTGCAGACAGCCTTTTATAGTCTTTCATCCTGCATTCTTCTTACGTGCCTATGCCATTTTAGCCTTCTGCGTTCAATCTCATCCATTATATTTCTTTCTGCATTCATTGAATTTTCTAATTTCTGTATTTATATATTTTTTTCCAGTCGAGACTTTCTTACAGCTCTTCTCCAAAAAATAATAATAATAATAATAATAATAATAATAATAATAATAATAATAATAAATAATAATAATAATACCTTTATTTTCGCAGGTTTAGCTTTTCCACTCAACCAGGTCAGATAACATTTACAATATTTAGTATTAGGCCCATATCTAAATTACAAGAATAAAACAACAAAAACATAAATAATAATATGGTAGGCCTATACCTACAATCTTTATATAGGCCTATAAAAATCTAGCCTATGTATGTTTGTGATTTACAGACTTCTAAACTTCTCAACCGATTTTCATGAAAATTTGTACGTAGACCTACAAGATTTCAAGTACGCCGAGTGTTAATCGCTATCTGCTATGCTCTAAAACCATTAGGTGTAGGAGTTTACATGAAACGAAAATTAAAAAGTCGCTCTGACTAACTAACTCACTGGCTCTATCGAACCCGTAGATTCATGTCCGCGTGGACATACGCTCTCCATATATCCATATCCTGAGCTAATAATGCTTTCCAATTATTCCCTTATAATCTACTCCCCTCAAACCATGGTTAATGTTATTCTCCCACCTCATTCTTGGTTTACCAACTGCTCGTTTTCCCTCTGGTTTTCCTACAAGAAGCTTCCATGCACCTCTTTTAATCCCCATTCGTGGCACATATCTTGCCCATCGCAGTCCATGAGAATTAACTGTTCTTATTATATCTGGCTTCCTATAAAGGCTATGTAGTTCACTGTTATGTTGTCTTCTCCATTCTCCTGTCTGTCCATTTATCTTTGGTCCAAACATTTTCCTAAGAACTTTATTCTCAAAATTCCTAATCTCGTTTCCTCCCTTAAAGTAAGAGTCCTGTTTCGCATCCACATAATATAACTGGTAGAATAACAGTTATATATAATTTCGGTTAATAGTCTTTTTTTAAAGGAGTTGGTACAACAAGAGTCCCTGTAATGCATAATAGCATGCATTTACAGAATTGAGCCTATGTTTAATTTCTCTGTGCATGTCATTCCTATTTGTTATTATTGTTCTTAGGTATTTCAATTCATCCACTTCTTCAAAATTTCCCTCATTTGTCATTAGCTGTCCATTTCCATTATATAATGTATTTATATTTAGTTTTATTTGTTTCCAGTCCCAATTTCTTAGTGTTACTCAATAGTGTGTGCGTGTTGACCTTTAGTATCTTTTCGCTACCGCCCATTAGTACTATACCATCAGCATAAAGTAACAGCTTATTAATATCATAGGCCTTCTTCATGCTCTAAAGATCTGATGGCATGCTCTAGTACAACATTAAATAGTAGAGGAGCTAGTGCATCTCCTTGCTTCGACCCAATGTGTATTTAAAAAAAAATTATCCGTCGCCGTGGCGTAGTCGGTAGAGTCCCTACCTTCCACTCCGGCGACCCGGATTCGATTCCCGGCGGGGTAGGGGATTTTAAATCTCCACCTTGGGACTGGGTGTGTGTCCTGTCTTGTGTTTGTATGTGTGAATAAGATAAAAAGGCAGAACAAAAAAGGAAGAATAGTGTAAACAAAAGAAACCGACAAAGAAAGAAATAAAAAAAGAGCCTCCCTCCAGTTTTCATGCAGATTCAAAGTTGAGCATTTTGTCCGTCGCCGTGGCGTAGTCGGTAGAGTCCCTACCTTCCACTCCGGCGACTCGGGTTCGATTCCCGGCGGGGTAGGGGATTTTTAATCTCCACCTTGGGTCTGGGTGTGTGTCTTGTCCTTGTGTCTGTGTCAGAATAACGGAAAGTTATCAAAAAAGGTAAAACAAGAAGGAATACAGTGTAAACGAAAAGAGAGAGAGAAAAAAAATCTATCCGAAAACTGTTTGCCTACACGCACCCTAATCTTTGTGCCATTTAGACACATTTGTATAAGTCTAACTTTTTAGGAATTGCGAACTCCAGCAGGATACTATATAACTGCTTATTCTACCATGTTAAAACTAATTTTCCGTTTTACCAATGTCGGAACGTGCTTAATATTCGAAGAAGGTGGTTTCCTATTTTTAAAGAGCCATTTGAGTTGCTTGCATAAAATTGTATGTTGTGACAAGGACGGATATATGCAGACGGATTGAAGTATGGCTCGGCGCCAGAATAATTGCGACTCTATGACACACTCGCTCAAGTGTTACATGATAAATTGCAGGAATTCAGTTGTAAATAAATGCGAGCCAGGAAATTAATTTAACTGAGGATGTGACGCGAAACCGATTACATATGAAAAATTACATTTTTATCGCGGAATAAGAGCTTTGTATCGTTGAACTCTGAGAAAATACCCTCGAGATTTACCATCTGAAATTTGTTTAGCTTCTGCAATATCAGGATATATATTTCTCTACTGTCTGGACAAACGGATTTAACAAATAAAATATATATAAGCCTAGCCCATTTTTATTAAATGTATTCATCTAAAAGGAGAAGTTATCCTGAGACAAGAATAATAGAAAGAAAACAATAAGTTTACTAACAAAAAAATGCCTTTTGCGAAGGAAATGCATAAACGAAGAGACTTCCTCAGGAAATATAATTTTCATTCCGATTTTGCTAGTTAACGGAATGTATATTTTGTTTGATAATTAAATATATAGCAATTTAGTAATTAGTCGAATAAATGTAATAATGTTCGGTAAAAAGGAATACAAAAAATATTAGTTTTACTGTCGTATCATTTATTTAGATATACATGAAAATATACAAAAAGACAAAATTAATGTAATCTGATACCAAAACAAGACTGGATTACTTACTACAAAAATCTTTGGTCAGAACCGAACACTCACACTGAAAAAATTACTTCGAATTTGACTTGTGAAAATGAAATAGAAAAACCAGACATAACAATGGACGAACTAGAAGAAGTTTTAAAGAAGGCCAAGAACAGAAAAGTCCAGGTTTAGATGATTTAAATTTAGAACTTTTTAAGTATGGAGGAACTGCCTTGAAAGAGAACTATTAAACTTTTAACAATATTTGGCATTGTCTTAATATTCCAACGGATTGGGAAACGGGTCTAGTAATTAATATACATAAAAAAGGTCAGAAAAACAAATGTGATAACTACCGAGGCATTACCTTACTCCCAACTGCATCTAAATTATATGCCAACATAATTAAAAATAAGTTATCAGTAAGTACTGAAACATTTTTGGAAGAAGAACAATGTGGATTTAGAAAAGGGAGGAGCACTATAGATGCAATATTTACCCTGCAACAAATTATGGAAAAAGGAGAGAATTTAATCTCCCACTGTACATACTATTTATAGATTATGAAAAGGCATATGATAATGTAAACCGAGATAAACTTTGGCAGATACTGCATGAAGAACATATACACTCACATGTAATACGAGCCATACAAAGCTTATATCAAAATTCTAAAATCAAAATTAAATTACCAGATGGAGAAATTACAGAACACATAAACACAGGCAAAGGTGTTCGACAAGGATGTGGACTATCTCCACTCTTATTTAATATATATATTAACAGAAATAGTGCAAGAATGGAAACAAACAGTAAACAGTGGAATTTCAATAACTAGGATAAAATAATTCAAACAATATTATATGCTGATGATCAAATAATATTATCAGATTCCGAAGATAGCTTACAAATAGCAGCATATCAATTATTCAAATTGCCAGCAAATATAATATGAAAATTTCCACATCAAAATCCAAAACAATGGCAATGTGTGGAAAAAACATACAACGGGTGAAAATTGAGATTGATGGAAAAATTATAGAACAAGTGTCAGATTTCTCTTACTTAGGAAGTGTATTTGCAGAGTATAAGTGACATTGATTCAAAATTACAAAAATATAATAAAATGAATGGGGTAATACGAAGACATTTTGGTAAACAGATGAGGACAGAGACAAAACTAAGATTTACATAACGTCACATCAAAAGCTGCTCTAAAATACGGAAGTGAAATTTGGATTTTAAATAAAAGAAACTCTCATAAACTTCAAGTAAGCCAATGCGCTCTTACGATCATTGTTAGGAGTTAATAGACTGGATCACCAAAGGAACACTACTATCAGAGGAAAACTTGGAGTAGCAAGTTTAAATGAAGATATCCAAAAATACCAACAAGAATGGAAAAATCATCTGAGAAGAATGGCAAGAAATAGACTTCCAAAATTGGCATTCCAATATACCCCAACTGGACATAGGGACCAAGGAAGACCAAAACATCGGTGGAAAGATCAAGACCATCTTCGCTAGGTTTACCGTACAGGCCACATGGCCTAAAACGAATTTGTTCATGATGATGATGATGATGAAAATATACAAATATAGCCTACTATACTGTATGGGCGTTTTTCCTCTGCTTTTCCTCCAATAAGCTTCCAACCTCTTTCATTCCCCATTCGTGCCACGTCTCCTGTCCATCACAGCCTATGAGACTTAACTGTTCTTATTATATCGGGCTTTCTATACATACCATGTAGCTCACTATTATGTAGTTTCCTCCATTCGCCGGTTTCTTTATCTCCATTTGTCCCAAAATGTTCCTAAGAACTTTATTCTCAAATAGGCTTACTCGTAATCTTCTTTCCTCCGAGTCCATGTTTCGCATCCATATAATATAACTGGGAGAGTAACGTTTTTATGTATTTTAATGCGTTAAACATTCTGATTATAATTCAAGATGGATGCAACATGCTCATCGAGTGAAGGATCACAGAATACCCAAGCAGTTGTTTAGCTATTAACCTTGCAGGAAGAAGAAGACCAGGACGTCCACTCAAAAAACTTTTGGATGGTATTTCTATTGAGGCCGAAACAGCTCAACAAATGGCCTAAATTCATGAATTTATTGTTAAGAAGATGATAAAAATACAAATTAGTGAGAATAAATAATATTTTTCAGTTACACACACACACACACACACACACACACACACACACACACACACACACACACACAGTAACACACAGTAATAATTAGAGCTAGGAATTTTAGGTGCAAAATTTTGGTGAAAAAGGTGCAAAAAAGGTGCAATTTTTTTAAATAGAAGGTGCAAATTTCCCATGTGAATTATCATTAAAGAGTACCAAAACCAATTACATCAAGTATCTCACGACACAAAATTCAGTTATGTTGTCATATATTTAAAAGTCTGAGTAAGATAAGTCCCAGAACATTATGTTATTGGAATCGCAAGTCCAGACAACTGTTAAGCAGATATTATTCAACAACTCAAATCTTTAGAACATATCTAAAAATGTTCAATATCTCAACTATCAGTGGTTTCGTCTAATGTAAAATATACTGGTCTTCACCATCTACTTAACTGATCTGTTTTAATTTTTCTTCATACAGAGGTTGAAGGTATGATTTTCATCTGGGACAGACTTCCCATATATTTCTCCAAATATGCTTTCATAATAGGGTTGTTAAGTTTGGAAAGAGGAATACCACTTGCCACAAATGTCTTTGCTGTATCATTAAAAAACATACTTTTTATTTATTAAACTTGAAGAAGGTAGCACCTCGCCAATAAACTGTTGTCGCAATACACATTTACTGCTTTGTAGTTCCTTATTTTTCGTGTTTTGCACTACCTATATGCTGCGTAACACGATTGTGTTCGTGTTTTTCATCAGTTGTTATTGAAATATCACAATGATTGCACCTCATAACAGATCTGTCACTCTGTATTCCATCTGCATTAAATTGTTTTACAAAATCATGTAGTTTGTAGGAGTTCACATTCGGTTTTGGCATACTGTATACTGGTCACTCAGGAAAATAGCAGACCGCACAAGTCATATATTATTTTGAACTGAAACATTTGTTTATGCACTCAACAATCTCCCTTGCTTAAACAATAGCTTTCGCATAACTGTGCTACAAGAAGGTGCGCACTAATTTAAAAGGAATAGCCTAACGGGACTGCACTAAAGTGGAAGTAATGCGATGTGGACTAATACCACACATCATTACCAACCCTTGAAAGCATATTTGAAGAATTGTAAAAAAATATATATACACATTATTGTGGGACTATAATGCTGCTAAGAGACAAAAAAGGTTTAAAAAGTGCAAAATATGTTTGCATTGATAAAAAGATGCAAAAAAGTGCTAGCATTGAAAAAAAAGGTGCAAAAAGGTGCAACTAAAACACACTTGGGGGCATTTATTTAATGTTTTCTTTGCAAAACAAGCTAATTTGAGCATTGTTGTAACAAAATAAAATTAAGGTGCAGCACCTAAAATTCCTAGCTCTAGTAATAATATATAGCCCTTTATAAATTGTCTACTCATCATTCATTGGAGTTTTTGTTCCTATAGAATTCAATAAGTTCTCGAAGAGACCTCCACAGAATATTTCTTACCATTGGATACCGAACGGCCACCTTCCAGTTTTATGAATATGAAACGTAGCCAGTCACTTAACGGAAGGAGGGAAGATTGTGAGTATTCGAGAATAAAGTAGGCCTACTTGAGACAATTTTTATTTTGAACCGAAGAGAGGTGAGCCAGGTAAAAGGGGAAAACTGCATAACAATGAACTGCATGGACCTTGGTATGTAAAGCATAGCTTTATGTCTCGACACATTATTCTCCTGATCTAGTTCTTCCCTTATGTCTGCGTTCCCTAACCGATCTTCTCTGGTTAATTGGTTACTCCCAGTACGACATTATTTTACTGCATTTAACTTTTGTAACATTTTTTAAAAAGGGAATGCAATGCCATGACATGAACAAAAAGATGTGAAAATGTGTTTTATTACTCTAATCTTAATGTAGGTCGACAATGCTACCAACGGAAATAAAAAATGGACATAAACAAATTTTAGAGGCAGAAAAATGCTGCCTTTAATGAGGTCGGATGTCATGTAATTTCACGGTTCAAGAGCAGAAACATATGGAACGCTCCATGTGTAGAGCGTTAGAATAAAAAATAAAAAAAACGCGAACTGTTAATGAACAGTATACAATTCAAATAACAAATTTAAGTGCCAATTGCTAACTAAAATGTATTTATTGATACCATTATAACTAATTAACTAATTCACTGGCACTATCCACACAACCCTATCCTGACCTAATATTTTCCAATAATCCCCTGTATAATCTTAACTCCAAACGCGACAGGCCTAGAAGGCCCTTGGCCTACCAGCCGGCTGCTGGACGCACGTTCGCATGTGTTAATCACAGAGGTAGACGATCATAAGCCAGTGTAGGGGTACATATAGTTAGCATGTCGGGTTCCCCAGCCGTTATAGCTGGTCTTCTTAACCTGGAGTCGCTACTTATTGTAGCTACGCAAATGCCTCACGATTCTGGGTGGGCTCCGGTCCCATACTGACCGAAATTCCATGAGAAAATGTCTTCCCATGGGGACTCGAACCAGCGCAAGTCCCGTAGCTCTGCGCCAAGGCATCTTGCCTTAACCACTCGGTTACGACGCCGGACCACTGTATAATCTACACCCATCAAATCATGGTTAATGTTATTCCCCCACCTCATTCTGGTCGTGGTGGAGGGGCTTGCGTGCTTAAACGACCCGAAGAGCTCTGCGGTGGTAGCATTGCTGCCGAAAGGGTTACCCATGCCAGACAGGTCGAAGGTGATAAGCCAGACGAAAAAAGTACCTTGGTCGAAAGAGTGACGATCTTTCACTCTTTCACCGTAAAAATACAACTGTCAAGAAAAGCGGACATGGGTTCCACTGGGGTAAAATTTTCCGCAGGTAAAGTAGTCTCCCCATTCGGTTCTCCGGACGGGGACAACTTCAGGGAATCCACGTCAAAGGCTAAAAAACAGGGACATGTTAGGACATTAAATAATAGTGGGACACTAGAAATATTGACACGGGAATTAGATAAGTCACCCTTGGGTATAGTCTTGGTACAATTATAGGAAGATTAATAAAAAAGCGCAGATTTTAAGGATGAATTTATTTATCGTACTTAGATTTCACAACCCTTTAACATTTTCCATTAGTAAATTTCTTCCTTTCTTACCTGCTCTGCACCAAGGCATCATGGTTTAAATCGCTCTGCTATGGCGCGGGGCATTTGTAAAATTACTATCGATAACTAATTTTGTTATGGTTTATTCATACGTTGGTGAAAGTTGCGTCCGTTTTTTTGTAAAATTACAGAACTTGTTTTGTAATTATTCATTTTCCAATTAGTTGTATAGTGCTAAAATGACACTTTCTTTGTAAAAAAAAGTACCAAAAAATGATTTTATTTCATACCACCAATTGTTCAAAATCTTCACTCCTGTACATTTTATACTGCTAAAATGATGGAATTCTTCTAGGGCTACTATCATCCTATTTTACAGAATAAAATGTAAACACATTGTTCCAAATTTTATACTATCATATTTCCTCGTTGGAAACACAAGATGTGGCCAATATATCCAGAGATTCAACATCAGAGGGAATGCAAATTGCAATTGTGGTATTAGCAGACAAAGTATTGAACATATTATATTTAATTGCCCTTTGTTGTGGAATCAAATACTCGATATCACATGTCTTCTAAACAACAGCGCATGTTTAAGTGAACCACCCATTACAGAAATCCTTTTGATAGAAAAGAACTACAAACTTTTTAATGTTTTCATAAATAAGCTTCATAAATAACTTTAGTTTTAGATAAAATTATAGCTATAATTAATGATAACTTTGAGGAACTAACTCTAATGTACTTTTGGTGAAATAGGGTTTATAAATTTCGGATACTTATTATATAGGGAAGTTAGGGTAATATGGATCCTGTTAATATTTTGTTTAATTGGTGTTGCCCCCGAACAGAAAATATTGTAACTTCTTCCCTTCATTAACTTTGACGGGTTCAAGGCCAGTTTATTTTATTCTTTGTGCAAAGAAGGGTTTATTTGTGATATTTATGAAAATGACCACTTCAATAGTTTTTCAAGCAAAGAATCAATTCTTAATTTCTGCTATTGAATATTACAAATTTGAAAAAAAACCCTAATTATGTTACATTATGTAAATGCTGTTTTAATATACTGACGGGTTTGGTTTGATATTATGTGACATGGTGGTGTATAAAATAATTAAACATAAAAAAGGAATTCGGTTAATGTGGACCCTCCACGAGGACCTGGGTCCACTCTACACGAATACGTACATTTTATCAATGAGGATGATATCTGTAAAAACCATTCACTTAATTAATTTTGTTTAATATCCTTGTAATTTTACTAAACCCAAAGACGATCGCTTTTTCTGTTGAATGACGTGTGAATGTTATAATCAACAGTAATTTCTGAAAACATGAAATAAATATCAACGCTTTTTAAATATGATTAGTCGTAAATATTTTTAGATTAATCTGTGCCTGTCTGTATAAATTAATAGAGTAAATAAACCTAAAAACTAAGGTGGGCTCTGGGGTCCACTTTAATCCGAATATGGAGGTTAAAGTGGATCTTTCTTGTAATGTAAAAACGTTTATAAATAATGAAGATGTTTCCATATTTGAATAAAATAACAATGTTATTGCATAGTTACAACACTAATGATAATCACTGTAATTAAACAAAATTGAAATACCTTAATTAAAAGATGAAAAACAACAAGTTCCAAACAGGCGTCCAAATTACCCGAAGTTCCTCTAAACATTTATTTTAATAGAATAAAAATAGCATTCAGAAGGGAAGTCGGCCAAAGAGACTCATTGAGTCCTTATTATTCAATTTAGTAATGAATGAAATAATAAACGACATTATAGCCTATGGAGTCAACGGAAACGTCTCGAAGTACATTGCGTAATCCTACATGAACTCGTTTGCAATAAAGAAAAAAGAAGACATAAAAATGAAAATGGATATATAATGGGAAATAAGGATATCAATATCGTGTGTTATGCGGACGATGAGGTCTTGATGGCAAATGCAGAAGATGATTTAGAAAGATTACACTGGTCAACATGATTATTGTCTCATGAGTACCAATAGTTGTACTTAATGCAGTTTTTTTATCGTGTTTTCAAATATATATTCGGAATTTCTCCATCACCCACAGTTTTTTTATTTCAATTTCAATTAATGGATTTAAATAATTATTTATTTAATAAACCTAGATTTCTTCCGGGAAAATCTTGGCGCAGTGAGCGATGAGCACGGGGAACACTTTCATCAGGAGATTTCAGCTATGGAAAAGAGATATCAAGGCAAATTGAATCCTAATATTCTGGCCGATTATTGTTGGACCATCAAGAGGGATGCTCCACAGGCGAAATATAGCAGAAAATTGACATTTCTTACTTTCTAGGTGAGTCCGAATGTTCGAATATTGTGCAGTTGCGAATGTAGAAAATATTAAAGTGTTTGAAATTATAAATGTCCGTCTCTCGAAAACCTAGCGTGATGGAGAAAAACCGATATCATATTTGAATTCAGGAGAAACAATACTATCAGAATCACATATTTTTCTTTCTGAGACAAAAAAAAGTTTATTTTTTGTTGCTCAGTGTTATTATATGGATTTTAACTAAATTGCCGAAAGTTAAATATGAAAATATTTAGAAAAAATCAAAACAAATAACAATAAGTAGAGTTTCTTTATGATGAAAATTAGAATTAGAAATGATAATGATTGAGAAGGTTACGGTAATCAAATATTTTGGTGTGGAAATAAATAGCTGTATATCGTTACATAATGAAGTCACACATGACGATAATAAAGCAGTGAGAGTGGCTGGGTGTATGATTGAAATCATATAGAAAAATAAATATATTCTTATATGAAGATACCAAAACAAGAATTTATAAAGAAGTTGTACGCCCAACATTGACCTAAGCCTCCGAACAATAGCAGATACTTTTAAAACAAAACAAACTTTAGAAACAAATGAAATGAATATTCTGAGGAAGATTGTACGAAAATCAAGGAAGAACTTAAGAAATAAGAAGACAGCTGGATATTCCCGGCAATAGGTGAATGGGAGGGAAAAAAAAAAAGATCTGAATGGAATCAACATAGGCCTATATCCTATGACACCTGACAGAATTGCACCCGTAGCAAGAAATAAGTTGCCAGAGGATGGAAGAAGGACACCTGGAATACCTAAAAAAAAAAGAGATGGAGGGAGTCTTATTTCTGGATGGAAGTAGTCATAGACCTACAACAAAGAGAAAAAGAAGATGGAGAAGAAGAAGTTTCGGATAATAAATAAATAAATAAATAATAATAATAATAATAATAATATCCTGTTTTGCACATCCTACATGTGCTACAATTACAAATAGTTCTTCTCTTCTTCATCATCCAGGGGTTAAGCCTGTTGGCTCGTTCCGGTTTCATGAAAGCTGGCATTGTTAAAATTGTTCAGAGCATCTTCTGTGTGGGCGTCCTAAATGTCTCCTTCCGTGTGGATTATAATTTAGCAATACTTTTGAAAATCTTTCCCTACTGGCATTCTGTCAACATGTTCTTTCCAGGCGTTCGTATATTTAACTATTCGATCTGTAAGTTTGAAAATCAATACTAGTAAAATTCATATCAAATTCCGTTGAGGTGTAGTCATAATATTTAGTTCCTTTATAATGTTGTGTGATTCCGGGTTCTGTGGCCGTGGTCCATAGTTGGTGTTGATACCAGACGTTTCGCCCTCAACTGCGGAGGGCATCTTCAGTGGCGAGTGCTTCTAGGCGTGTTTCCTGGTCGGAAGATCTACTTAGAGTGAGCTCTGCTGACGTTGTGGACGTTATATTGATACTAGTGGTGGGAGCAGGGTGAGTGAGCGTGGCTCTTGCTGATTGGCTAATGGTCGTCTCCTTGTTGTCCCTAGTGTTGATGCATTTATTTTCTAGTGTATGGTACCAGGCCTTAGGCAATTTGATACCTTCCTCTTTTCTGTTAATATTTTCTTTATGCTTGTATATTTCTATAGCCTCTCGGTATAATCTAGGGAAATAGTAGGAAGTTGTGGCTAAAACTTGTGTATCATCGAAGAGATCTGGTGTCCATTCATAATGGCATGTTCTGCTACAGCCGATTTATCCATTTCTCCTTGTCTGCAGTTTCTTTTATGTTCAGATAAACGGGTGGCTATACTTCTTTTCGTGGTCCCTATGTATGGTTTACCACACGAACAAGGAAGTCGATATACGCCGCAAGTGGAGAGAGGTGGCCGAGGATCCTTAGCTGAGCGAAGGCAGTCTTCTATTTTTCTTGTAGGTCTGTAAACTGTTTTTATGTTGTATTTTCGTAGGAGTTTTCCGATACGATCTGTGACTCTTTGTACATATGGTAAGTAGGCTATGCTGGTTGAGGGCGTGTTATCCATTCTGACGTGCTGTCTTCGTGGATGTATGGTTTGTCTTATTTCCTTGGATGTGTAGCCATTTTTTCTGGAAACAATTGAACAGATGGTGTTGTTCTTGTTTAAGGTGTTGTGGTTGGCATAACTTAGTCGCTCTGTCGAACAGTGTCTTAATGACACCTCGCTTTTGTCTTGGATGGTGGTTAGAGTCTTTGTGCAGATATCGGTCTGTGTGTGTAGGTTTTCTGTAAACTGTATGTTGAATTTCCCCATTGCCAGTCCTTATTATTTGAACATCCAGGAAAGGAAGTCTTCCATTATCTTCTTTTTCCATAGTGAACTGTATTTTGTTGTGTCTGCTGTTAAGGTGTTGAAGGAAACGTTCCAATTCTTCACTGCCATGTCTCCATACTACGAATGTGTCATCAACATAGCGAAACCAATGTTCTGGAGACTTGGGAGCTGTTTTTAGTGCTTCTGTTTCGAATTTCTCCATGAAAAAGTTCGCTACTACTGGGCTTAGAGGACTGCCCATGGCTACTCCGTCGGTCTGTTCATAGTAGCTGTTGTTCCATTGGAAGTAAGTAGTAGTTAGTACATGCCTGAATAAATTGGATATTTCTTCTGTGAAAATCTGTCTAATGTAGTCCATGGTCTCATTTACTGGCACCATGGTGAAAAGGGAAACCACATCGAAGCTAACCAGTATATCTTGAGATGTTACGTTTATATTCCGTAGTCTCTCAATGAAATGTGTCGAGTCTCTGATGTAGCTGTCCGTTTTTCCAAGGAGTGGTTTCAGAAGTCCTGTAAGATGCTTTGCCAGTAAGTAGGTCGGGGAACCGATGGCACTGACAATTGGCCGGAGTGGAATGTTGTTCTTATGTATTTTTGGAAGGCCATAGAGTCTTGGAGGTTGAGCTTCGGATACGCGTAATTTCTTCTTAATTCCTTCTGGCAAGGACGATTGGTATCAACACCAACTATGGACCACGGCCACAGAACCCGGAATCACACAACATTATGATTACCGGCCGTGAAAGCCTGCATTCAACTATTTAGTTCCTTTGTTATATCGTCATTTCTTTTCTTATCTTATCCAGCAGAGTATATCCTGCTATATTTCTTAAAAATCTCATATCAGCCGCTTCCAATCTTTGTTCTTGTCTTTTAGTGATCGTCCAACGTTCTGATCCATACATCAATACACGAACAGCCATTACTTTATAAAATTTAATTTTTGTTTTTTTTTCTTGTGATTTTAAGGGTTCTTTTAATAGTGCCACACATTAGATTAAATGTATTTATTTTATCATTAATATCCTCAATTTTAACATATGATAAATTGAAACCTAGATATTTAAAACTATTCACTTGCTTTAAAATTTTATCATCAATTACTATTTTTGCCCTTAAGGAATCATGTCCTTTAAATGCTAAAATTTTAGTTTTATTCTTTGAAATTTTAAAATTATAATTGGCACTTATTTTTTCATATTAAAAATATCTCTTTGTAGATCTTCTGAACTGAAAATCACTACTTGATCATCAGCAAATAATATCGTATCAAACAATTAATTATTTATTTTAAAATGTTTATTTAAATTAATCTGCCACTTTAACATAACTTCGTCTATATACAAATTAAAAGGATACCCTTGTCCGACACCACGATTTATTATTATCATTTTTTTGTTGTTTTGATTTAAACCCCATGTCTTTTATAATTTATAATTTTAAAAATAGTTTATTTATATTTCGTATGCACAATGCCAGAATATAGTGGTAGTTAATTATATATTTTTTATCTAAACCTCCATTTGAAGGAGAGAATGAAGTAAAATAGGTATCGAAGACTTACTGCAAAGGTTTCAATTTCTGCCTGTAGACTCTACTTTATGGATTTTCCACACACATTTTGAAAGTCCATTGGTGAGATAAGACATTAACAAGTTGGTATAATAGGTTTTTGTAGAGAGTCATCCAAACAGCCTATGTAACACCTTTCTCACCTATATAATATCACCAAACATTTTCCCAAATGGTGCCTGAGTCATAAATAAGACACTTTAAAATAAATTTGAATTTTTCTGCAGTTAAAATCTGTATTTGTATTCCTATAATTCTTATTGAGTTTAGATTCGTTGTATACAAAGGAACAATTTGTTTAACATATTCTCTCATCTTTGAATTCTTCCAAAAATGGTATTTTTTTAATTGCTGTTCGTTTTGATTGAGACATCTGTGTTCCCTTAGTGAGGAATTGCTTAACGAAACTAATTTAGTTACATTTGTTATCCTACAGATGTCACTGAGGGTTATATGGATAGTACATTGTAAATCTTCTCTAGAAAACATCTAGTTGGAATCTAAGTTATTACATGGATGGTGAAGACCGATTAAATTCTGCTCGGAAGCACTATATACGTTTGGGATTCTTTTAAGAGCCCAAACATTTCTGGCTCGGGATCCACGGCTTAAAATCTCCGAGGGCTTGCCCTTGGATTGTGCCATACTAAAAAACCCATGGACTCCGGCCAGGTTTGACCCGAGACTCTTGTGACCAGAGACAAGCAACATAACCACTAGTCCACCGAGGCCAACATTTTCTGTTGAGGTTCTATATTAATATTAAGAGATCATCTATATCAGAGCCGCCCAAACTTATTTGTATCGCGGGCCAAATGGAAGAAACACGAAGGTGGCGCGGGTCATGAACCCTATTATAGCTGTTGTGGATAATAATATTTATTATTGTTATTATTATTTTATAAAATTAGCAGATTTCACAATGTTTCATATCTTCCTTCGCCCAATTAATCTATTGTCATTCTCCTCCACATATCTGTTGTCATTCCAATCTCCAACGTCCAATCTTTTTTCTCTCATGCTGCTCAAAACATCATCAATCTACGTATTTTTTGGCCGTCCTCTTTTTCTTATACCAAATGACACCCATTCCTGTATTCTTCTTGGGAAAATGTCTTCTGTCATTCTTTTTACATGACCATATAATTTTAGTATTCTTCTTCTTCCTTTCATGTGATAGACCTAGCGGTCTGTTACGGTCTAACAACAACGTTTGAAGGGTCTGCCCAATGATCTCCTGCCTGGTGGCTGGTAATTTATGATTTGATGTGGTATTTTTGTTCTGCTCATTCTTCTTACATGCGATTTCCAGTTGTTTTTGTATTTTTGCACATATTCAATTATTGATTCTCTTTATAATTCTTTGAGAATCTCAGAATTAATTTTATTGTTTGTTATTATTAAGATGATGATGATGATGATGATGATTATGATTATTATTATTATTATTATTATTATTATTAGTATTATTATAAGCGTGCGTTGATTTGCTACTTTTTTGTTATGTGGTTACAAAATATTTCACGGGTTATTGTTCCATTATTATAGGCCTACCCTTAACATATATTAATTTATTAGAATGCTACAAGCTTACAGGGGTCGGACAGAAAGTTATGGAGAGCGGTATCCGAGCCCCGGGCAGTAGTTTGGACGGCTCTGATCTATATTCATTGGCATAGATACAACATTTCATCTGGATAAAATATGTTACTAGTTTTTATCTATTTTCTCATTCCACTGATGTTATTCATATTGTTGTCATATTTTTATAATATCATCATCATAGTCCATTTACGAATTTAGGTCATTTCTTGACCGTTTCAGCCTCAATAAAAATATCATCAAAAAGTCTCTTGAGTGGACGTCTTGATCTTCTTCTTGCTTGCAGACTGATAGCTTACATCTGCTTGGGTATCCTGTAATCCTTCATTCGATGAATATTTTTATGTATTATGTGAATTTAGCTAATTTGTTTACCTACTTCTGCCTCAATAGAAATACCATTCATTAAGTATTTTGAGTGGACGTTCTGGTCTTCTTCTTCTTCTTCATGGAGGTTGATAGCTTAACATCTGCTGGGTATCCTGTGATCTTCTATTTGATGAATATTTTTATATCTTATATACATTATTTTATTTTATATTTACCATTATTTTGTAAATATCATTAATATTATCATCAATCATTACGCATTATACATAATTTGCAAATTTTTAATTTTTTATACGCATTAGTGTGCATTATACACATTTATTACAGATTCAGTTGAATAGAAGGCCTCATTGTCTTAATTTTGCCAATATACAAAAGCTTTATTATTATTATTATTATTATTATTGTTATTATTATTATTGTTATTATTATTATTATTATTATTATTATTATTATTATTATTATTATTATTATTATTATTATTATTATTATTATTATTATTATTATTATTAGCTAATTAACTCACTGGCAATATCAACCTGTAGGTACATGGCCGTGCAGACATAAGCTCTCCATGCCGTCCCTATCTTGAGCTATTTTTCTTCTCAACTGTTATCCATCCATGTATGTTAATAGATGCGAAACATAGTTTCCTGCTTTGAAAGGTGAAAAAATGTTACGAGTATTTTCAAATAAAGTGGCGGTTCCGTGGCGCAGAAGGGTAGACGCTCGCCTCTCACCGCCGGGGTCCCGAGATCGAGTCTCGGTCACTCCATGTGGGATTCGTGGTGACAAAACGGAGCTTGGGCAGGTTTTTCTCCGGGTTTTCTCTCGTTTTCCCCTGCCACAATGTCATTCCACCATTTTCCCATATTCATCTCATCCATTTCGTTTCATATCCGTTATTTGTCTCTTGTTGGCACCTTTGTCATTAACAGACCTTTGTAAAAGGGCATGCATCTCTTTTCATATTTCGACCCTACCCTGAGTTGGGCACGAGTTGAGGACATTATTTATTTAAAATATAGTGTTCAGGAAAAAAAATCGAAGAGAGACTACTGACAAGTGAATGGAGAAGATTCAATAATCTTGAGCTATATTAACCATGTTTTGAGGGACTCAAATTAAAACAAGAATGGCTAGAAATCATTTGACAAGCCTCATGGGCGAGTGGTCAGCTTTTCTGACTACAGTTCGTGAGGTCCCAGGTTCGAATCCCGGTCAAACCTTAGGAATGTTTCCTTAAAGGAAATTATTCCTGTGGTTGCCTATGGTCTGGAATTTAGGTAAAGTTTAGATTAAGAACTCTCCTGGCTATCTATCTATCTATGTGTTGGCAGCGCGTAGCGCCGCCCAGTGTGCCGCGTTTGGAACCAGTTGTAGCTCCCTGGCGGCTAATACCTTTGTGGCTATCGTTAAGTGGTTTTTCGTCTATTGTCACTAGTTAGTGGCGTTGGTGTTCTATTGTTTTGAATGGTGTTTTGTAAATTTATTTTATATGTTTGAGGAAATGGAGTTCTATAGATGGAATGAGATGTTTCCTCTCTAGAGCAGGGCATCGGAAACCACTGGCGAGGCAAGCAGAGAGTCCGAAAGCCGACCGAGTGGAATGAGCCACTCTACTCTAGCTGTAGCACAGTTCTCATTTCTGTTATCTGGACCATCATGGGGGTCTGGTAAATATGTTTTTGTGGACAGCACGCCGCTGTAGCCCGTGGCCTATATTGCGAACAATAGGGTTCGAATGAGTTTGAATAGTTTGGAACATGTGTTTCCACTCTGTCATTAATTTGGGTCGCAATATATGGCATATTGGCTAGGTTGTGCAACTCTGCGATCCTCGTGTATAGCGGGGCCGAAAATATGATTTTTAAACATTTGTTTTGAATTATTTGAACTTTCTTTTTGTGGCAAGCAGCGAGGATGCTCCAGGCTTCACAACCGTATAGCAGCATGCTACGGATCACAGCTGTATATAAGGTTAGCTTGATCCGAGATGGCAGTGTAGGAGACTTGAAAAATGGATATAGTATGGCAATTGCCGCATTTGACTGGTGAAGAAGATGTCTAATGTGAATTTTGAAAGTTAGCTTGGAATCCAGGTGAATTCCAAGATACTTGACTGAAGTCTCCAGGGCCAATTGATGGGTTCCCAAGGTGAGTTGGATAGGGCTTCGTCTACTGGATTTTGTAAATAAAACAGCTTTTGTTTTATTAACGTTAAGTTTGATGTTCCAGAGACGAAGCCAGGAGTGGATGGTATTTAGTGCCGATTGGAGCACTAGGATGCGGCGTTCAAGTAGTCGGAAAGGTGTTTGATGATACACACAGGTGTCATCAGCAAAGGAAGCTATTTGGATACGGTTCGGAGTTGGAATATCAGACACATAAAGTGTGTACAAGATGGGTGAAAGGACTGCACCTTGGGGAACTCCTGCCAAGAGGGGCTTGCAGTTAGAGTGACACACCCACTAATAGACACATAGAATTGTCGATTAGTTTAGGTACGTAGCAAGTAATTTGATCAAGTCTGCCGAAATTTGAAATTTGATTAATTTATATAGTAATCCATTTATCCAAGTCGTGTCGAAAGCTTTCTCAATGTCTAAGAATACTGCTAGTGTGCTTTTCTTGTTGTTGAAGCCCGTAACGACCTCGTCAATCAGTCTAGCAAGCTGTAGCGGAGTGCTGTGAGTTTTCCGAAAGCCGAATTGATGGTTTGGAATTAGGTCTAGAGTTGAGACCTCGCGTTTTAGTTTCGAAAGAATTACATTCTCCATTACTTTGCCCAGTACTGGTAGAAGACTGATTGGTCGTAGGTTGTCAGGATTAGAAGGGTCTTTTCCAGGTTTAGGAATAGCGATTACTTTGGCTTTTTTCCATACTTCTGGGAAGTATTGGAATTTAAAGCAAAGCTTCACTATTTGGAGAAATAGGACTAAGGCTTTTAGCGGCAAGTGTTTGACCGCAAGGCATGGTATTCGGTCGTGTCCAGGGGAACGGTTTGATGGAAGTTTTTTGATTACGTTTGTCAATTCCGACATCCGTATATCTGGAAGAGTGAGAGGGATGGGTCTCTCAAGAAAAGCACTTACTGTATGGTGTACTTCAGCTTCGTGAGCAGGTGTAGTGAGCTCATGTGGACGAAACCTTGATGCCAAGTGTTCCGAGAGGATCTGGGCTTTATCTCGCGGGAGATAGGCCCAGTTGCCATTGTGATGGATGGCAGATGGAGGAGGCTGTGCTCGACTCCTTTTAATACGTTTTAGAATCTCCCATGGAGGTGTTTTAGATTCAGAGAAACGCTGCATGGAAGATTCCCAATCGCCGTTTCTCATTTCTGTTAGGCGGTTTCGTACCAGATGAGCGTATCTGTTGTATAGCTGTTTGTGATGGGGTGCTCCGAAAGTTCGATACAGTTTGAGATATCGTCGTTTTTCATTTAAATAATTTTGCAGTGTAGGGTCGTGTGGTTTGTTTGTTTCTGCAGTGTTATCTGTTCGTGTGTAGTTGCTAGTGTAATGGCCGTTTTTATAGTGGCCTGTAGGCTAAGGACTTCGTGTTCTAGTTGTTCTGTAGACTGGACAGAGAGTGTAGGTTTAATCCATTGATTAAGCATGTGTGTGTAATTCTGCCAGTCTGTGTTATCATGATGCTTGTGTATGGGAGAGGACATTAAAAATGTAGGACTGATTTTAAATAGTATCGGACAGTGGTCCGAGTCGAGTATGTCTGTAATTGTAGTTATGTGTGGAGAGATAGGGACATTCTTAGAGAGTGCGATATCAAGAATATCTGTTCTGAGTCCGAATCGGGAGTTTCTAAAGAATGTGTGATCCCTTGGAGCAGAGATTTCTATATTATGAAGTTGGCAGTAGCGTTGTAGTACTACACCAGATCCATTTTGGACACGACAATTCCAATAGAGGTGTTTACTGTTGAAGTCTCCTGCTAACAGATAGTTAGGAGAGACAGATGTGAGAGCATCTAGGTCGTGTCTCGTTAGGAGTCTGGTGGGAGATTTATATATTGATGCTAAATAAATATTTTCCCGGTCAGAGATGGGCAGAAATATGGCAGTGGCTTCAATGAATTGAAGCCGAGGTGTTGGAGCCACTCTATGGCCAATGGAGTGCTTTATGCATATAGCAGTGCCTCCAAGGGGACCGTTTAATCGGTCATTTCTATAAGTGAAATATTGCGGAATTTTGAACTTATCTCGCGGCTTTAAATGTGTTTCATTTAATAAAAGAATGTCAATATATTTCTATTGTACAAAAGTGATGAGCTCTTTGATTTGCCTCGCTACACCGTTTGCGTTAAACGCAGCGACATTGAGATAGCTTCCGTTTTTGTACCTAGCCATTGGTACGGTAGCACATATTTACCAGATTGGCAATAAACGAGAATTTTTCCTCCGGCGTTTTCATTGTAGCCAATAGAGGCTCAATGTTCCGGAGGAACTCTTGTCCATTGCCTGTTATGGGCATGAGTGAACAGGGACCAGTCTGTTCCTTAGCAGTGCTTACAATTGTGTCGTTAGGTTTGGGACCTGCAGCAATTTGGCTGAAGGATACTTGGGGATTGATGGGCTTAGAAGTAAAGGTCCTGGATTTGGGAACTGTAGGATTTGGGGTATTTTTTGGTTTTAGGAAAGCAGTTTTCGCTGCAACGTAAGCAGGACATTCTCGATAGGACTCTCCTGGCGCTTTATTATCACCGTATTATCCATCATATCATCGTGGTAACGTAACTCCGCCTTCCAGGTGCCCAACCTAAGAAATAGATTACAACTCCACCAATGCCAGAGGAGAAAACCAGAAATGTCATAAAAGACAACCTGGTGGCATTAGACAAAAAAAAAAAAAGATTAAAAATCATTATCTCAGGACAGGGATATATGGAGAGCTTGTGTCCGCGAGATCATAAATGTCCAGTATCGATAGTGCCAATTAGATTTTTTTTGTTATATTGTTTGAAGATAATGGTTACATTTTTCCATACACTGCGTACATTTTTGTACGAGTATGTAAATAATTCTTCTTCATTGATTATGAATTCTGTGGAACATGTCCCTATCTCAATAAGGACTTAGTGGGCGGTTCTTAAGCATACTAAACAAGTAGGGATGGCAGTTATTTCTGTATTCTTGTTTCAATGTAGAGAAAAAAAAATATTGAACCAAGAGAAAGATGGCATTATTGTTTTTATTGCCATACTTTATGCGTTTCTATAATAGCACAGGACAGGATTGTAATGACCAACATTTCCAAACAGGCTTTTTTCGTTACCAAGGTGGAACTGTGGAGTGTTAGAATTCGATTACACTATTTGAATTTCACGAGAGTTTTGACTTGTTTATGTCGCTTTCATGACATCAAGTTTTTTTTTTAAATAAAATGTTTACTACGTTCAAGTCTTCAATTTCCGATGTTGTGCCATGTAAAAGGAGTGGACCCCTGCCAACCAAAGTTTGGAAATACAGGCATTAAGTAGAAGAACAACTTGTCGGAGGACTTATACCTGTTTTCAAGGTTAACACATTGAATTTTTATCAATTCCATAATGGAAGAATACATCAATGGATTAGGCTACTTACCCTAACAACTGAATTGATATACAACAAAGAAATCACTGTTATTTTTAAGTATATTAACACTTCTTGATGCACAATGTTTTCTAACTTTACTATAGGATTACAACAGGATTACATATATGTTAATTTGTTTATTGCATGATAAATGTTATTGTTTGCACACTTTGGACTTAGAAAAAGAAATGAGCTCTCAATATCTCGCTTTTCAAACAAAAAGTATATAAAATACTAGCTAATACCCGGCGTGCGCTGCTACTCATAAATAAATGCTAATATGTTTTTACCACCAGCCGTGCACTGTTCGCGAATCTGCTTATCCCGATATTCTTGGCATCAATGAAAGACAAAAATGATTATTGTGAGTTATCTGTAGAAGATAAACTTATGCTGTCGCGGACTTTTTTGTAGAGTCTTTTGAGATGTTCAATTCTGTGTACATTAATTTGGTGTATTTGTTATGGTTTAGGCAGCGTAAGCCATTTAAGCGTCAAAATAGGGACTTTATTTCACGTTGTTCACTACAGAGGGTGATTTTTAGGGGTGAACGGGTGGAGTATTACAACTCCCTTTAAGCCCATGTTCATTCCCGGAATCTCCTGAACATTTGTCAAAAAACCCCATCTTAATCGGATGAACAGTATTGCAGAGCACGCTTGTCCGGGAATCGACTTATTCCGATCTTCTTGGCATCAATGAAAAACAAAAATGGTTATTGTGAGTTATCCGTAAATGATAAACATATGCTGGCACGGACTTTTTTGTAGAGTTTTTTGAGATGTTCAATTCTGTGTACATTAATTTAGTGTATTTGTTATGGTTTAGGCAGCGTAAGCCATTTAAGCGTCAAAATAGAGACTTTATTTCACGTTTTCACTACAAAGGGTGATTTTTAAGGGTGGAGGCGTTGAGAATTACAACTCTTTTATAGCCTATGTTCATCCCCGGAATTGTCTGATCATTTTGCAAAAAAACCCCATCAAAATAGGATCAACGGTATGGCAGTGAATAGAATACGAACGAACAAACAAACAAACAAACAAATATTGATTTTTATATATAAGGCTACTGACAAGTGAAATGTTAATCATTGCATGCCGCAGATACCTTGAAATTTCTCCTAGTGAAGCGGTGTGAAGTACCAAGGCCGTGTTCAAAAAAAGATATCTGCACTATTAACTGCAAGGCACAGAAATCGAAGCTAGAATCTAGCAATGGCGTCACACTATACGGAACAGTGCATTAAAATCCAGCGCCAGATCTCTCAATTAAACTGCAGGGAAGTAATACAACTCGTGAATTGGTATATTGGATAACACTCACTACCTGCCATCCGGCCGCGTCCCGCCTCACTCCACTCCCCTCTTACTCATGCAGGGAGTCAGCCTGTTCCGTACAGTTGAATGTCATTGCTAGATTCTAGCTTCGATTTCTGTGCCTTGCAGTTAAAAGGGCAGATACTTTTTTGGACACGGCTTTGATACATCACAACGCTTATCTGAAAGAAATGCCAAGGTAGGTTTCAGCCGCCGTAGCGTAGTGGTTAAGGCATGGCGCTACAAGCCGGAAGGTCGAGGGTTCGAGTGCGAGTGGGGTCAGGATTTTTAAACTGACCCAAACCCTCTGGCGGCACCATGGTCCTGGGATCGACTCAGCCTCTAACGGAAATGAATACCAGACGCCTAATCTGGGGGTAAAGGCGGCCGTCACGCAGGGCTGACAACCCGGCTGACATCAACTGCCGATTGTCCAGAAAAAGTGGGAACCTTAACCTTCCTCTACCCTAAGGGCCTCCTGAGGCCTGTCGTTGGATCACTTTACTTCACTTTACTTTAGGTTTCAGCATGCAGTGGTTGAAGTTATCTTGTGACATAAAACTTTCTGGAGATAAAATATTCCCCCATTTCGAATTTCGTGCGGAGACTATTTCAGAAGATCATTGGCAAAAGCTTATACGTTGGGACATGTTGCCAGGAACAGGGTTTTTTGGCTTCTTGTAGGAAAACCCGGGGGAAAATTCCCAGAAGGTATAGGCCAATAATGAAGTATGAGAATAATATTTGCTATGATTTGAGGAAAGTAAATTATACAGGGAATGATTGAAAATACAAGCTCAGGATAGGGATGTATGGAGAGTATATATACGTGCAATCATGAATCTCCCAATCGATAGTGCGAGTTAGTTATTTAATTAGTTAGTTGATATACCTTACAATGTAATTTGCAGCGAATATATTGTTAGTTGCATCTGCGTATGAAGATGACCAAATAAAGCTATGCTAATTCATGATTCTACAAGAAAAAAGACATGTGCAAACAGCTGTCGAATGCAATTATAGACTACGTTAAGAAACTGACATAAAAACTCCAATGTCAAAACAACTTGATGTCATTTTTGATGGATTTATAACCATCGCCCTTGCTGGGAATCAAATTAACATTTTTCTTACTCTTCTTTTTTATCACGCCATATTTTCATTATTTCATTCTTATTGATACACGCTTTAACATCTTTCAAATATTAGACATTAACGGCTTTTCATGGAAAATACCCTGTACGTAGCAAAACTTGTATAAATAAAAAAAAATAAAGTGGAAGGGTAAATTCATTTACAAACTTTGATATAAATTATCATATTTGGATGAAGTAAACACATAACTAAATAAAACCATGGGAATAATAAATTCAGTAATGAAACCTTCACTAGTCTACAGATATATCAGAGGACGGTTATACAAAACTTTAGCAAAACCTGCACTTTGCTACGGAGAGCAGGATAACTTCTAGTGAAATGAGATTCATGAGATATACAGCAAAGTACACCAAGTGGCATTACAAACGCAATGACCATGTCGTGAAGAAACTACGTTTAAAATCATTCATTAAAATCATACATGAATACCAGAACAACTGGATGAATCATTGCGACGGATGAGTTCAGATATAGTTCTCAAAGTCATGCTTCGTTATTGATAAACAGGGAAGTGATCTGCCCAAGGAAGCGTCATCATCATCATCTTCCTTGCAGGGATTAGGCAATCTTACCTATTCCGTCTTCACATTGTTAGAACCATCTCTTCCTCGGATGTCCCACATCACTTCTTCCTTATGGTTGATAGGTATACGCTAGTACTGGGATTCTTTTGTTATTCATACGATCCAGACGAGTTCTCCAATTTACTTTATGTTCCTCTATTTTCTCATTTAAGTTGTATATATACAATTCGTGAAAAGCAACGGGAAGCTACCATACCTACAAAATCCCTAGTAAAGCTGCAAAGCATAGCATGAAAATGCTATGATTGCAGTGAAAGACCTGTCCTCGGGCAGAATTACTATGGATGGATGGATATACAATTCGTCTCTTATTTCTTCATTTCTTATCAGATCCACTTTTTTTTTTTTGTTCAGCCTTTTGCCCTATGAAGGAATCTCATTTCAACCGATTGTATCTTACTTCTGTTTCTTTTCTGCAATATCCAAGACTCACTACCGAACATTAATACCGGCACAGGCATTATATTAGCCTATAAAACTTCAATTTTGTGTCTTTTCGAGTTTTATTGTGGAGAGTTCTATTTATTGTCCCGTATACTGATTGAAATTTGTTTAATTTGGTTTCTAAATCTCTGTCTCTATCATAGTTTATATTGCATCCAAGATAGGCCTAATTAAAATTAGATACTTGTTCCAATATTTTGTCGCAAGGAAGCGTTTGATACAAAATTCATTAGCGAGATCGTAACAGACTTCTAGGCCTAAGACTTGTACGGATGAAGAAAAAGACATAAACGATATAAATATTTTATTAATTTATTTTAATATCAGGACTTTTAACTAATCTTATTATCCAGTTTGTTTTTGGCTTCCCAGTATCCACCACTTCTTGAATCTTTCTTTAGTCCAGGGCAATTCATCACGTGGGTCCTATCCAGCTCTTCTAATTCACATAGGATACACAAAGGGGATTGTTATCATTCCAATAGGCAGTGAAGGTGATATGAAAGGCAGACTGCCTACTGAGAGATAGAATTCTGCAACTGATACACATCTTGGTTGTTTGGGAATGATATTGGTAGCAATCATTCCATTTTTTGTTAGCTTTCTTGAGATTTCAGACTTGTTGGAGTGTGAACGATGAAATTTAGGCCTATCGTCATTACTTATTACGAGATTATAAAATATTTACATAAAACCTAATCATATATATAGTGTGTGTAATAGGATGTTGGTAAAATTTATCTGAGATTGATAGTCTTCGACACCGCTTAAAAGTTCACCATGAAAGTTGGCACATATAGGCCTACCTATTTTTAATGGATTGGGTTTTTATATCATATTTATATTCTAAAACCATTAGGTGTAATGTTTATACATTGTAATCCTGTTCAATAAAATATAAACACACAAAAACATTGAAGTGGGACGAAAATGACCGCGGTCTCTCATACAGCACATAACAGTTTAGAATAAAGGGGACCAGATAGACATGTAGATTGAAAAAAAAACTATATTATCATTAACAACAATAACAATAGCAGGGTTGAGAACAGTTGGCCTCTTCTGACCTCAAAATATATAGAATTGATCTATCCATCTCTTCGATGGGTGCCCTCTCAATTTCTTATTTATAATAATAATAATAATAATAATAATAATAATAATAATAATAGTAATAGTAATAATAGTAATAATAGTAATAATAGTAATAATAATAGTAATAATAGTAATAATAATAGTAATAAATAATAATAATAATAGTAATAATAATAATAATAATAGTAATAATAATAATAATAGTAATAATAATAATAACAATAATAATAGTAATAATAATAATAGTAATAATAATAATAATAATACCTGTTGGAGTGAAGGCCGTAAGGTCTTGTCTTCCATTTCACCAGGTTAAATATGCAGATATGAACCATTATGAATTACCTACAACTTAATTAATAATACATCCATCCATAGTAATTCTGCCTGAGGGCACGTCTTTCACTGCAATCATAGCATTTTCATGCTATGCTTGCAGCTTTAATAGGGAATTGTAGGTGTGGTAGCTTCCCGTTGCTTTCCACGCCGGTGAAGGATGATGTTGATGATAATAAGGATGGTGATAATTATAAGGATGATGATGATGATGGCCATATGATTTCGGGGACCGTTTGGGCCTTAAAGATTTCCTAACATTTGTCTTATAGGTGAGGAAAAACCCGGGATAAAAACCTCACCCAGAAAAACTGCCCCGACCGGGGATCGAACCCAATAATACATAATAGGACTTAATAGGCATAGGCATTACAAGAAAATTATAAAAAAAATGTTATGAGAATAAGAGGACTGGAGGACATGTAATGGATGGATAGGGACGAGTGGAGTAGGGAAATACAACCCGGACACAGAATGATGTGTTAACATTGAAAATATGTATAGAAATGAAAATAATAACTATAATTTAATTAAATAATTGGCTTGGTAATAAAAGTACATAATATTAAAGGATAATAAAAGTATACCTTGAACATAATTATATATTATTTCGACTATTGAAATATTTAGTGGGCTTTTTTAAACTGTTTTTAAGTCGGGCAGTCCTTGATATAAGAGGGGAGAGGTTTCCAGAGTCGGGTGGCTGAAAAAAGGAAGGATGAATAGTTAGATGTTGAATGTAGATGTACAGCTAGAATTAGTTTTCTCTCGACCGTGTGTTTAACTTATAGTGGGAAAATATTGAATGCAAGCGGGTATAAAAATAAAGGGATCATGAGGTGGAGAAAGTGTGGAATAAGAAGTAGAGGCAATGCATCTTTCTCCTGTCTTCCAATCAAAGTCAAGACAACAGATTTGTAATGTAGAACTTTTGGGGAGTCTGTGGTCTTAAAACATGTTCATAATATGAGTTCTGTTATTGTGCTATTTTCTCGTCAAAGTTGAATATATTTAACTCTTTTCTGATGTCTTCATTATTATTTCTCTCTGTTCTTTGATATCTCGCCACCGGTCGCAATATTCTCATATTTGCAGACTGCTTGCTTGGATTCTTGGTCAAAGTCCAGAATTCACATCCTTATAAGAGAATAAAGCTTTAAGAATTATCAACCAAGTTTTTAAACCATCAAAAGTGTAGAGACACACAAGAATGAAAATCTATAAAATTCTCGCTAGACCCATAATCTGTTATGGCAGTGAAGCTTGGACCATCAGAACTCAGGATGATCGTCATATTACAGCCACGGAGATGAAATTTCTGCGACGAACTGCAGGTTATAGCCTTCTAGACCACCAAAGAAATTCAACAATAGCCAGAGAGTTAAACATTGTACCTATATCTGAATACCTCCAAGAATATAGAAACAATTGGCTAGCCCATATTCAGCGCATGGATCGTCACAGAATACCAAAACAAATTCTTCACTACATTCCTCGAGGCAGAAGATCTGTGGGCCGACCTTTTCGGAGATGGCGGGAGACCGTAACGGGCCACTGGGCCTAATACTTGAAAGGACGATGAATGATGATAAGACAACTGGAATAGCCAGTACTTTATAAAATGTCAAGATTGTTTCTTTTCTGGAAATAGTTCGGATCGTATCAGAAGAATGCCGGAGCAGAGATAACCTAAAAAATGTGTTTGATAGGACTGTTCAGGGAAGGCATTAATGCAGGTCATACATGAATACTAGAGATGAGAATATCAATAGTGAAAAATGGATTTATTAGAGGAGGAGATTGGGAAGATAGGAATGCATGGAGGAAATAGTTAAGTGTCAAAGATTGTGAATACACAAAAATGTTTATACTTTCAGAAACAAAAATACATCATCATCATCATCATGAACTTTTTAGATTTAGGTAATTTCAGTCTGTTCCTATGGCTGTTAGTTTATGCTGAAGATGTAGTAACCTACTATTGGGCGATAGCGAGGAGATACTAAGGACAACACGCACACATTACTGAATAACACTAAGAAGTTGGGACTGGAAGTAAATATCAATAAAACTAAATATATGATCACACATAGAAATATATTATATAATGGAAATGGACAGCTAATGACAAATGAGGGAAATTTTGAGGAAGTGGCTGAATTCAAATACCTAGGAATAATAATCACAACAGGAAAGAGATGCACAAGGAAATTAAACATAGGCTCAATTCTGGATATGCGTGTTATTATGCATTGCAGAGACTCTTGACTTCCCAACTCCATTCAAAAAACGTTAAACTGAAAATATATAAAACTATTATTCTACCAGTTATATTATATAGACGCGAAGCATGGACTCTTACTTTAAGGGAGGAAAAGAGATTACGAGTATTTGAGAATAAAGTTCTTAGGAAATTTTTTTGGACCAAAGAGAGATGAACAGACAGGTGAATGGAGAAGACTGAATAACAGTGAACCACATGGTCTTTATAGGAAGCCAGATATAATAAGAACAGTTAAGTCTCGTAGACTGCGATGTGCAGGTCATGTGGCACGAATGGGGAATGAAAGACGTGCATGGAAGCTTCTTGTAGGAAAACCAGAGGGAAAACGTCCAGTTGATAGACCAAGAATGAGGTGGGAGAGTAACATTAACTATAATTTGAGGGAAATAGATTGTACAGGGGATGATTGAAATGCGTTGGATCAGGATAGGGATGTATGGAGAGCTTATGTCCGCGCGGCCATGAACCTGTGGGTTTGATAGTGCCAGTGAGTTAGTTAGTTTAGAGTATGTTCCTATGAGATCTCAAGATATAGTTAGTTAGTCCATCTTAATTTTGGTCTTCCTTTATCTCGAAGTCCTTTTGGTTGATACTGCAGTGCTAATTTAGAAAAGCGAGATAGGCCCATTCTTTGTAACCAACTGTTTTGATAATTCTTAATTTCTTCAACTATATTTTTCACTTTCAATTAATCGCAAATATCTAAGTTTGTTTGCTTGTCCATATTTGTGTATCCTAGGAGTGGACGTAAAAACCGCATATGTGTCTCTTGTAATTTTGATTCGATTTTAGAATTTAGTATCCAATTTTCGCTGCTATATTTCAGTCCTGTTTTCTCAAGAATGGTAGATTGGCATAGATATAAAGTTCGAAAAATAAGTGTGAAAATTACGGAGGGATAACATATTATTCACTACATCTAAATTCCATGGAAATATATTTTAAAAAATGCATATATATTGGAGAAACAAACACTATGTATCTTGACAGCTGTGGGAAAAGAAAGTGTCATTCGTGAAGACACTGACAATAATAAATAACCGACTGACGGATATGTTGTAAATTACACTAAACTGTTTACGGGAATTTAGATGAAAAGTTTTGTATTTTGCTTCAAATACAAAGAGGGGTCAGTGACATTCTGAAACTGTCCAGAAACATTTTGCAGGTATAGGATTATTGAATCATTTTATGGACCGTAACAAAATCAATTTTTCAAGGTTTTCAGATTTCTAAACTCACCTCGTCAACCTTTCATTCACTATTGATCCCTTTCCCTGTTGAAGGACTTGCAACCCTTGTGGAACTTATATGTCAATGCCCTTGGCTGGTCGTCTGTACGCAGGGAGCAATGAACTAAAACTCAGCTCACTATCGAACCCATAGGTTCATGGCCGCGCGAACATAAGCTCTCCATACATCCGTATCCTGAGCTAATGTTTTCCAATCATCCCCTGTATAATCCACTTCCCTCAATTCATGGTTAATGTTGTACTCCCACCTCCTTTTTGGTCTACCAACTGGACGTTTTTTCTCTGGCTTTCCTAAAGAAGCTTCCATGTTCCTCTTTCATTACCCATTCGTGCCAAATGCCGTTCTCATCGCAGTCTACGAGACTTAACTAACTAACTAACTCACTGGCACTATCGAACCCGTAGGTTCAAGGCCGCGCGGACATTAGCTCTCCATACCATCCCTATCCTGAGCTAATGTTTTCCAATCCATCCATCCATCCATAGTAATTCTGCCCGAAGGCAGGTCTATCACTGCAATCGTTTATTTTCATGCTATGCTTGCAGATTTACTTGGGAATTGTAGGTGTGGTATCTTTCCGTTACTTTCCACATCGGTGAAGGATGATGATGATGGCTATATGATTTCGGGGACCGTTTGGGCCTTAAAGTTTTCCTGACATTTGTCTTATAGGTGAGGAAAAACCCCGATAAAAACCTCACCGAGAAAAACTGCCCCGTCCGGGTATCGAACCTGGGCCCGCTGCGTGACAAGGCAGCACGCTACCTCGAGACCACTCAAATCATAGTTAATGTTATTCTCCCACCTCATTCTTGGTACCAACTGGGCGTTTTCCCTCTAGTTTTCCTACAAGAAGCTTCCATGCACGTATTTCATTCCCCATGAGACTTAACTGTTCTTATTATATCTGGTTTCCTACACAAACCATGTAGCTCACTGTTATCGAGTCTTCTCCATTCGCCTGTCTGATCATCTCTCTTTGGTCCGAAACTTTTCCCAACAACTTTATTCTCAATTACTTTTTATCTCTTCTCCTCCCTCAAAGTAATAGTCCATGTTTCGCAACCATATAATATAACTGGGAGAATAACAGTTTATATATTTTTATTTTTATTTTTTTTAGATAAATTTATCGATTTGTCTGGATACTCCCAGAATGAAAATAAATACTTATATCCCTTAGTTTCTGAGGAATCGAATCTGGGCCACAAAAGTAAAATGGTAAATTGATGTCATTATAGGCGTTAGAAGCCCCTTAGTAGTAGGAGGTTAAGTTCCCACTTTGCTAGACAATCGGCACCAGATATCAGTTTAAAATTCCTGACCCCTTCTCGAGAGAAACCCCTGACCATTCGGCTGTAATACACACACACACACACACACACACACACACACACACACACACACACACACCACACACACGTATATAGTAGCGCATTCCCTTTACCAACCGCGTCGTGCCCAAGTCCCAAAGTGGGAAGTAGATAATGGACCATGTTATGGGTCGATTTATGGATCATTCGTTGGTCCTATTGGTCTAGAGGTTATCATACTTGCATTCGCATCCGAGGCTTTTTAACCTGGCCGGAATCGATGGTTTACCGGAAGGACGGTAAATCGGTTCCCCATGTGTGGAAAAATTTTCTAATGGAATTCGAACCAATATCTATTCTTATTACGTACTATAAGTTCCTATAAAGAACTCGGAGTTCAGTCGTACACAGTTTGCGATATTTACCTGTCTATTCATTTGTTTTACGAATAAAATTATTCCTGAGCTCTTTATCCTCAAATACTTAGGCTACAATTTTTTTCACTTTTCTTAAAGTGAGAACCACATTTAGGTCCTAACATCAATAAAATAATACTGGAGAAAAAACCTTTTTATGTTTTTTTTTTTACTTTAACATCTTTTAACATTCATCCCCGTATAATTTAGAATTTGGGATGATGAGAATTCATGGAATGTACACAAGCACACGTTTCCAAAATCTTATGTAGCCTATACACCTCACTGATAGTATTCATTTAGCAATTAATAATAATGTATTTTATGAAAATAGTTTTAAGATTAACAAACAGTTTCAATTGTTTGTTTTCAATATTGTATAACCGACAAAGTAGTGTATTATATTTCATTATTTTTCTTTGTTTTTTTATATAGGCTATAGACTAGCTGGCCCGGCAAACGTCGTATCGCATTTAAATATTTTTACGTTAATTTTTTCGATGTTTTAATAGTTATCTGCTATTCGGGATGGAAACAAATCCAACAAATCAAAGATCATAAAAATCGGTCCAGCCGTTCTTTAGTTATAAATAGTGTAACTAATCCGACTGTTACATATATATATATATATATATATATATATAATATATATATATATAGAAGTCCCGACCACGCGTTGCTGTGGCTAAGGTATACGTTAAATTATGTTGTAGTAAACTAAGTGAGAAATCTAAATCAGAAAGTTTTTGTTTTACACAATTTTTTAGTTCTGGTACGTTAACTACACCCGGTATATAATATGGGTGGTGGTGTATGTGGAAGTGGTTTTGTTGATTGAGATGAATTTATGTTGTCTGCATTCTCAGTATCATCCATAAGTGTATCATAAGGATTATATACATTTATTGATTGATGGAATATTTTGAGGAGGCTTGCTGATTTCATTATACTTCAGTTTTTTTCTACGAACTTGTTGGCAGTTTGGATTCTCATCATCATCAATAAGTCTCTGTATAGTAATATCATATTGTGATATATTATAGTCATCTTGTTTTTCATTTAATTGAGGCATGGAGATTGTTTCTGTAATATTAGGCATATTATTATAACTAACAGACTTAATTAAAATTCTGTTATTCCGTTCCTTAGGACCTTCATATGTTTTTAAATTGACATACTTCTTAAATGTAAGATTTATGTTACATAGGCCTATACCAATTTGCGGAAATTCACTTGATATCTCATCATTCATGGACTCTAGAACTGATTCGCCATATTGTCCAATGTTCGCTTCTCGGTCCAGTTAAATTTAAATTAAGTTGCTGTCTTTCAGCCAGATTACTTAAAACTAATACTTACACACGAAATTAATATTATTATAAATATATTGAAAATAAAATAAACACAAACACACTTAAATTATGAAATAATCAATATTTGTAATTCAATTGAAATTCGCAGTTGCAACAAAAAGGACAGCCACCTGGTTAAATAATAGACAAATTACCTTACACCGTCATCTGTTAGAATCGTATGGAACTCTTTGTTAAATAAGAAACAAATAATTTGCAATAAAAATAATGCGACTATAAATTTAGTTATAAACAACCGTAGGTCTCAAGTTGGATCAAACAGCACACAGTGTGCAAAATTTTATTAAAATCGGTTCAGTAGTTTAGGATTCCATCGCGGACAAACAACGTGACACGTATTTTTTATATATTTAGATTAGATGGGCGCAGTCTACCAAATAATTTAAATTATCTTGCTTGTGAACATTTTATTATTATAATCTTAATTTTAATTACCAATAACATTATTATGTTATCGATCTTAATCATATATATATATTACATTATTGATTAAATTTTCATTTCGTATTTGATATTAGAGTTAATTGCGATTAGCATATTCTAATGTAACATGTTTATCCTGTTGAATGGAAGAAAAGGCAACATGATCTTAACTCCACCTCGCTAAATAAATAAATACATCCATTAATTAAATATTTTTTCTGAATCTTATTCCTGTTTGTTGTTATTGTCCTTAGGTATTTAAATTCGACCACTTTTCAAAATTTCCCTAATTTTTTGCTTAGTGTCAAAACACATTTAATAATAATAATATTAATAGCAGCTTTATTTTACCTAGAAGAGTTATAGCCTTAAGGGCTCGTGCACTACTCTACCAGGTTATATAAAATTTATAATTTTACTAGATAATTTTAGTTGATGATTTTCATTATTTTCTTTTCATTACCAATCAAGAAGTTTTGGTTAATAAAATATATTTGAAGGGAAATTATAATTAAATTAATGGATAATGTTAAATTGGTCTTATAATTGTAATATTAAGTGTAGGCCCTAATAGTTAAGCAAAATAAATTATTACATAGTAATCCTAATATTACTTTATAAAATATGTGTTGATTTACTCCGAATTTAATTAATAAAGTAGAAAAGTATAAAATAAGAAAATAATAACTACTAATGACATAGAATAAATTTGAGTGTTTGAAGGAGGGAAGTTACTACCTCAATAACAAGTAATTATAGGTATGTGCTTGTACATAATGCACATTTACGTGTGGCCATACATTTAGTTTTATTGTTATTGGCTACTAGCCCCAGTTATTTAGTGCTACTTGACATAATTCATTGCTTTCATCGCCACCATGAATATTTTAGGTTAGGCTCAGTTGAGTCTGTTCCTAAATCTCAAGATGTTCAGGATTTCTCCAGCGTTGTTTAGGTATTAGCACTTTCTCTGTGTTCTTTAGTTTGACACTGCCAAACCCTCTTTAGTGAACGATTTGAATCCGTTCTGTGGAGTTGATTCAACCAATTATTTTAAAATATTTGTAAACTTCTTCCATGTTTTGAACGTTTAACTTTTTACGAACGTCAACATATCTATTTTTATCTAACCAACTTAGACCTAAGAGAGGACGTTGTACGCCTTGTAATTTGGTTTTATCTGTAGAATTCAAAATCCAGTGTATACTACAATTTTTAGGGAGGCTTTTACAGTTATATTGTGTAACAATAATTCAGTTTCTATGGACTTTGTTTCCTAGCGTATCCTTTAATGAATTTATTTATATTTCTCTAATTTGAACTCTGTATCACTTTATTTCAGAAATTAGTGGGAAAGCTAATAAAATTCGGATATTTATTCAATAATATTTCCTCACTATTTTTTTTTCGGCGCATTGTTATAGATTTTGTTTTGCCAAAAGTGATTTTCATATTATATTAACGTGTGTGTTGTAGACCTATGATGTCTAGGCCTATATCCCATACGTCCCTCATGAAAACACGAGTGCTCCCCTAGCGGGAGTTTCTTGACCAAACTAATTTAGTTACGGATATTTTTCTAAAAATCCATCGACCACGGCCGGGTTTCAACTCGCGACCATCGGGACTTGAAGCAAGGAACATTACCTATAGAGCATCGAGACCGACAATGGAGTTCCGTTCATTAGGACGAATCGCACATTACTTAGGCTACAGTAGTCTCCAGCAGATCGATTGACCGAGTGTTCAGGTAGATAGTAGATTGCATCCCCAAACAAAACAAATAAAATAAATTACACATTATTCAATAAACAACACTGGCATAAATATGGTGCCTCTTCCTAACCCAACGAAATAAAGTGAGTAGGCCGTACGTCCATTTCTTAAAACCATTTTTAATCATACCTGCATAGACTAATATATAACTGACTGGCACTATCGAACCTCGAGTTTCATGGCCGCGCGGACATAAGCTCTCCAGATCCTTATCCTGAGCCAATGTTTTCCATTCCTCTACTGTATTATTTGCCTCCCTCATATCTCTTTCCATCTGGCTTTCCTACATGGAGTTTCCATGCCTCTCTTTCATACCCATCCGTGCCACAAGTCCTGCCAATCGCAATCTATGAAACTTAACTGTTCTTATAACATCTGGTTTCCACATAAAGATCACGTAGCTAACTGTTTTGCAAGTCTTCTTCATCGCCTATCTGTTCGTATTACTCTTGTCAAAAGAAGTTTCCCTAAGGACTTTATTCTCAAATATTCGTACATAATATTTTATCCGCCTTTAAAGTAAGGAACATTTTTCGCATCCATATAACTGAAAGGATAATTTAAAAAATATATATTTTCAGTTTGTTTTGAGAGAAGCTGAGATGACAAACTGAACATTTTTTTTTTTTAAATTATCCTTTCAGTTATATGGATGCGAAAAATGTTCCTTACTTTAAAGGGGGATAAAATATTATGTACGAATATTTGAGAATAAAGTCCTTAGGGAAACTTCTTTTGACAAGAATAATACGAACAGATAGGCGATGAAGAAGACTTGCAAAACAGTTAGCTACGTGATCTTTATGTGGAAACCAGATGTTATAAGAACAGTTAAGTTTCATAGATTGCGATTGGCAGGACTTGTGGCACGGATGATTATGAAAGAGAGGCATGGAAACTCCATATATTATGTGTGTGTGTGTGTGTGTGTGTGTGTGTGTGCACAAAGTCCCCAAGTCTGTGAAAATGAGAGAGAAACAATATCTTCAACAGTTAATATAATTTAATATTAACATAGTAGTAACGGATTAATTTTTATACTGTAGGCCCATTAGTCTCATATTATATTCTTTAAAAGTCGCCAAGTGATGTCAAACTATTACTTAAGTGATTTATATGTGATTAGACCTACCTTTATTGGGACTCGCCAAAAGAAAACTCCTGCGACAATGTATGTGTTAGTATACCTTTCTGTGACCTTGTATAAAATAATTTTAAGGATAACTTCCATTTTCAATGCATTACTAACCTTGCAGCAGTAGTGAGTGCAATGTCCTGCATACCAATATATTGCTGAGTATTTATTGTGACATAAATAATCTAGAAAATAAATTATTTTGGAAATGTAATGTGTTTGTTCACGTTCAATGACCTTGTAAGATGAGATATTTGGGTATTGTACCCAAGACCCCCAACAAAAGGTGTGATGACATGTCATAAAAATGGTGTCAACAAACTTTGAATGTGCTATAAATTTTCGTTCAGTGAAGTGAACGAGCCATGTTTTCCAAACAACCGTCCACTTTGTAAATGTGTTTGAAGTAAAAATCGCATTTGAATATATCTGAGACCATAAAGCATGATATGGGAAATGGAACATTCCTTTAAAAAACACACACGACTTTAAATAGGAATTTTTGTTCAACATTTCATAAAACTACTGTGACACACAATATACTGTAAGTTAAAGGCATACAAAGTTAAAGGATACAAACTTACATAATAATAAAATGAAAACATTTATTCAAAATTATACATTTTAAATATGCGAACTAATCTTCTTTATATACAAAAACTGCTTGACGGATTTGAACAGAATATTCACCATCATTTAGAGCAGGAACGTCCAAACTAAGGCCCGCGGGTCAGACCCGGCCCTCCATCACTTTCTATTCCGCCCCTGTAGGCCTGTAGCATTCTAATAAATTAAAATATACTAAGGATAGCCCTATAGGCCTAATATTAGCTACAAGTAATGAAACAAGAACTTGTGAAATATGTTATAACGACATAAAAAAGTAGCAAATCAACACACACGCTTATAATAATAATAATAATAATAATAATAATAATAATAATAATAATAATCCATCCATAGTAATTCTGCCCAAGGGCAGGTGTTTCACTGCAATCATAGCACTTTCATGCTATGCTTTGCAGCTTTACTAGGGAATTATAGGTGTGGTAGCTTCCCATTACTTTCCATACCGTTGAAGGATGATGATGATAATGATAAGGATGATTATGATGATGGCCATATGATTTCGGGGACCGTTTGGGCCTTAAAGTTTTCCTGACATTTGTCTTAGAGGTGAGGAAGAACCCCGATAAAAACTTCACCCATAAAAACTGTCTCGACTGGGGATCGAACCCGGGCCCGCTGCGTGGCAAGACAGCACGCTACTTCGAGACCACAGTGGTGGACAATATTAATAATAATATAATAATATTCTTTTTATTTCAGGATTGTTTCTGTTATTTACACAGGTATCTTCAACCAAATTATACAATTTTTTTCTTCCATACTTCCCGGTCTTGCGGTCTACTTCTGGCATATTTCTCTTCTTCGTGTTGTCTTGAATTCCCTTTGTAATAATGATAATAATAATAATAATAATAATAATAATAATAATATTTTTTTATTTTTCCGGCTTTTACAATGAATATACATTTTTACGGTACCCATGTTCACAGTTAACTACACATTTGTTTCAACACATTTTTCCATTCCTGTCTGTTCATCCATATATCTTCTTCTATTTCCCATTCCCTCTTAGCTTCATTGATTCCCTGAATCCACGTAATAGTTGGTCTACCCTTCTTTTTCCTTCCCTGTGGTTCCCAATCAATGATAAATAATAATAATAATAATAATAATAATAATAATAATAATAATAATAATAATAAGCAATAAAATGGTATGGGCATGTAAAAAGAAAAGCAGAAGGCAGATTCCGAAGAAGAATTACAAGAATGGGTGCTACTTGGTAGATGAAGAAAAAGAAGAAGAAGAAAAAGGAGAAGAAGAAGAGGGCGGGCAAAAATAATGTGAATTGAAGTGTTGTAAGCAGTACGAGAGAAAAAGGATTGGATGATGAAGATTGGAAAGACACATGTGAAGGAAAATGACAGTATATTGACCGAGAGCAGGAAGATATTGTGAAACATTGTGATACCTGTTAAATAAATAAATAAATAAATAATAATAATCCACAACAGTTAGGCCTATAATAGGGCCTATGGCCGCGCCACCTTGATGTTTCTTCCATATGGCCCGCGACACAAATAATTTTGGACGGCTCTAATTTAGAGAATTTTTCTGGGATAATTAACATATACAACATAACTGCCGTACGTACTATGGGGCCGGAGATAAAAAAAAGGGGGGCGGGAGGCTTCATTACACTAAAAAAGTAGCTTTTTTTGGACGCTTAAATGGCTTACGCTGCCTAAACCATAACAAATACAACAAATTAATGTACACAGAATTGAATATCTAAAAAAAACTACATAAAGTCCCCGATAGCACATGTTTATCCTTTTCGCATAACTCAAAATAAACATTTTTGTCTTTCAGTTTATTGATGCCAAGAAATTCGGAATGAGTAGATTCCCGGGCAAGGCTGTGTATCTAATAATATATAAAAATAATTACGATATAAATTTATATATTTTTTACTAGTGGATATGCTGCTTGCCGCTGGTCCCAAGGGTTGCGGGTTCAAAACCCGGCCGGGGTCGATGGATTTTTAGGACGGAAAAATCCAAGGAGCAAGTATTCCGGGAGGGACTTTAAGCCGTGGGTCCCGAGTCTGAAGATTTTCAGGCTCGTAAAAAATCCTTAAGCCTGAATGAAAAGGCCTCTAAGCAAAATTTACCGAACTTTCCCGTCCTAATACTACCTTGGTTTCCTAGATGTCAGTATGAGGCGGAACGCTGACCACGTACCACTCAAAATTACATCTATACGAAAACAAGTGTAACTAAATTAGTATGGTTCAAATTCTCCCCTGTAGGGGGAGAGCGCCTAAATCTCTGTAAAGGGAAAACATAGGCTTAGAATACAACACAAAAACTTATTTAACTAAACATAAAACAAAAATATTCCATTCTTTAGACGTAGCCGCGCATGCAGGGTATTAGCTAGTTATAGGCGATGCAAAAATTCGGCCTACGTATGTTTGTGATTTATAGACTTCTAAAACAACTTAACAGACCTTCACATATAGGTTTTCAGTTACAGCGAGTGTTTAGCCGGTATCTGTTGTGCTCTAAAACTACAAGGCGTAGGAGTTCAACTGGAACGAAAGTGTAAAAATCGCTCTAGCGCTAGCGGTAGCAATTTTCGGTGACTCACAATGAAACTCAGTATATGATATAGAAATAATTTTTAACTATTGTATATTATTAACTATTTTGTCAGAGAAGTGCCCCAAAGTTAGAATCTGGTCCAAATCCTAATAAGCCAATAGCCAGTATAGCAAAAATTATGCCTAAGTTACCGAAGGCCTAAAATATACCGAGGTAGGTACTTGCCTAAACTCAGCGACATCTGACCATTATAAGTGGGGATTTGCCCGAAATCCGAAATTAAAAATTGATCTAGCAACCGTCATATTTTGTTCGTCGCAATTTATAACATTAGGCCCATACTTTTAATTTTCCTTTTACTTATTCAACTAAAAATAAAAGTAAATATTTAATTTATTTAGTAGCAGCTCATGCCGAGGATAGTATTAGGCTATAAAAAATATTAGTATTACTTTTTTAAAATCCCTCACGGAAGAACTGGAAAACTAAATGAAATCTTCAGGAAGACGAATAAATTGTCCACTTTTGCTGGTTTGCTTAATATACTTTTCTTTTGTCAATGAAATTATATCTACCCAGTTACCGCGAGAGAAAACAAACATGCCTACTGTTACAGAGGCTTTTAAAAAATTACATTTCAATTGTGAACTTATTAGCATTAATCATAAATTTATTATTTAAGAATGAGGTGGGAGAATAACATTGGAAAACATTAGCTCAGGTTAGGGATGTATGGAGATGTTCGTTCCGTCATGAACCTACGGGTTCGATAGAGACAATGAGTTACAAATATGTATATATATATATATATATATATATATATATATATATATATATATATATATTTAGAGAGAGAGAGAGAGAGAGAGAGAGAAAGAGAGAGAGGAAGAGAATGAGAGAGAGTTTTAATTGCTTTTATAATGTTCAATGTTTTCCTTGTTGTTTTTATTTGTATTGTACGTGTGAAAATGATGCGTATAGATAGGATGTAGATTATTATGTGTGGAAAGTAAGGTATGTTGATGTATATGTGAATATAAGTTGATGTTATAATGGGAGAATGGATTTTCTGACGAAGCAGACGATGATATGTATGTGTACCGTGTGTGTGTGGTAAGGGTGATGTGTATGAATATTGATGGTATGATGAACGTGTGTTTATGTTGTGTCATGAAGAGAAGGACCTTGTGTTTATTTACGTATACACTATAACTAACTCTAACTCACTGGCACTATCGAACCCGTAGGTTCATGGCCGCGCGGATATAAGCTCTCCATATATCCCTATTCTGAGATGTTTTCCAATCATTCCTTGTATAATATACAGCCCTCAAATCATATTTAATGTTATTCTCCCATCTCGTTCTTTGTCTACCAACTGGACGTTTTCCCTCTGGTTTTCCTACAAAAAACACGTATTTCATTCCCCATTCGTGCCATATGTCCTGCCCATCGCAGTCTACGAGACTTAACTGCTCTTATTATATCTGGCTTCGTATAAAGACCACATACTTCACTGTTGTGTAATCTTCTCCATTCACCCGTCTGTTCATCTCTTTTTGGTCCAAAAATTTTCCTAAGAACTTGGTTCTCAAATACTCGTAATCTCCTTTCCTCCCTTAAAGCAAGAGTCATTTTTCGCACCCATATAATATAACTGGTAGAATAATAGTTTTATATATTTTCAGTTTAACGTTTTTTGATAGGAGTTGTGCCCTCAAGAGTCTCTGTAATACAAAATAGCATGCATTTCCTTAATTGAGCCTATGTTCAATTTCTTTGTGTATCTCATTTTCTATTTGTGATTATAGTTCCTAGGTATTTGAATTCAGCCATTCCACAAAATTTCCCTCACTTCTCATTAGCTGTCCATTTCCATTATATAATGTATTTCTATGTGTGACTATACATTTAGTTTTATTGATATTTACTTCCTGTCCCAATTTCGTAGTGTTACTCAATAGTGTGTGCGTGTTGCTCTTTAGTATCTCTTCGCTATCGCCCAATAGTGCTACATCATCAGCATAAACTAACAGCTTATTAATACCATTGAGTTGTAAGCCTTCTTCATCCTCTAAAGATTTGATGGCATACTCTAGTATACAATTAAATAGTAGAGGAGATAGGTCATACACTACAAGCTTTTGAAATTCTTCACAAGTAACGAGGGAAATGAAATTCGAATGCATTTTGCATTGAAGTGAAGAGATTGTCTACACTTTGTATTTATTATACGTAGTAGAGATGTTGGTTGGTGTTTTCATTTCCTAATTAAAATTGAGTTTATTGAAGTAAAGAACACAACTGATATTCGAAACGCATTTAACTTAATATCTGAACGTATCTTTGTACAAGTCATTGAAAATTTATGAATGTAACATTCATTGAACTTTTTGAATGAAAAGTCAGAACAATTCGAAATAATAATAATAATAATAATAATAATAATAATAATAATAATAATAATAATAATAATAACAATAGTAATAATATGAGATATATGATAAATAAACTAATGGAATAATATACAAAATGGGGTCTGAATATAAATTTACAGAAAAGGATGTGGATGACCTCATGCTGGAAATTGGGAAAATAAAAAAAAAGTGCATTTTTTAAATATCTTGGGTCAATAATTACAAGTTTAAGTACATGTGAAAGATATGTACAAACTAAAATTGCAATGGCAAAAAATGCAACTAAGACATTACATGGAATAATTTGGAACAAAAATATTACGAAGGTAACTAAAATGGAAATTTGTAAGAGCATAATACAGAATATTTTGTCATATACGAAGTGAAACTTGGTCTTTGACGGAATTGCAAAAGAATAGAATTAGAACAGTTGAATTTGATTATCTTAGAAGAAGCCTTAAAAAAAAGAC
>JASPKZ010007456.1:177500-255080 GCA_030220185.1 Diploptera punctata
AGTATGGACATCTTATAAGAATGGAAGAAGAAAAAATACCAAAGAAGATCCATAATTGGAAAGCTAATGGAAGAAGTGGAAGAGGCTGACCTAGAGAACTTTACAAAGATGGAGTAAGGAGAAGTTTGTAAGCTAGAGATTTGAGGGAAGAAAATGCTTTAGACAGGAATCTCTGGCGACAAATCACTTTGGGTTGAAGGAAAAACACTATTTTGTGGAATATCCCTAATAAAAAATAGTATTTTAATTCGTCCAGTGCTGCGGTTTTGTGGATCTTCTGATGCAGAGGGCTCGGTTTCGTTGTTCAATTGGGACAGTTTTCTTGATGAGGTTTCTATCCTGTTTTTTTCCTAACATATAAGACAAATTTCTGGAAACACAAAATTTTCATGGCATCTCTTAACAGGACAACCTACAGATCTTCACTAATGTGGTATATAGGGTTATTTGTAGACTGTTTTAGGAAACCTATTAATGCTCATTCTTTCAATGTGGCATTTATGATTCTGATGGATACATTTCACGTCTGGTTTGGGTTTCAATCTACTAAAATGTCATAGTTTATGTTCAATTCCTACGTTCTCCGCATGAATCACATTTCAAAAACTTTTATTCTCCTTTATCAGTTTTCCTTCATATCCATCCTTCGCTGCAGTAACTTAGTAACTTAAAACTACTGGTGACAGGCAGTATATTGTAAAGACGTTATGCGAGTAACTGTCTGTACAAATATGGTTTCATCATGCTATTAATAATACCTACATATTACTTTATTATTATTATTATTATCATCATCAGCAGCAGCATCATAGTCCATTCACGAATTTAGGCGATTTGTTGACCTGTTTCGGCCTCAAGAGAAACACCATCCAAAAGTCTTCTGAGTGGATATTCTGGTCTTCTTCTTCCTGCAGGTTGATAGCTTAACATTTGTTTGGGTATCCTGCGATCTTCCATTCGATGAACATGTTGCGCCCATCTTGATTTATAATCATAAATTTTGCTTTCTGAAGGTTCCATGTGTAATTCTTCTAAGATATCTTCATTTTTTGTGATCTAGTAGTGTGTATCCTACAGTCCTCCGAAGGTATCTCATTTCAGCAGATCTAAGTCTCTGTGTATTCTTCTGTTTCAATGTACATACTTCGCTACCATACAAAAGAGTTGGAAGAGACAGTGTTTTATACACTTCTGATCTTGAATATTGATAGAATTTAGTAACCCTAAAATCCTTTAAAATTTGATATTTTTGCATTTACATCCTTTTCTTCCTCATAGGAGATATTGCATCCTAGATGTGTAAAATTATTCACTGGCTCCAAAATTGTATTGTCAAGTACAATATTATTATTATTATTAGTCATTATTATTATTAGTCTTCATCATTATTATTATTATTATTAAAGTAAAGTAAAGTAAACCCACAGCAGACCCGGAGGCCCTTGGGGTAGTAGGAGGTTAAGGCTCCCACTTTTTCTAGACAATCGGCACTTTATGTCAGCCGGGTTGTCAGCCCTGCGTGACGGCCGCCGTTACCCCCAGAACAAGCGTCTGGTACTCATTTCCGTTAGAGGCTGAGTCGACCCCAGGGCCATAGTGCCGCCAGAGGGTTTGGGTCAGTTTAAAAATCCTGACCCCAACGAGACTTGAACCCTCGACCCTCCGGCTTGTAGCTCAGTGCCTTAACCACTACGCTACGGCGTGCCCCTATTATTATTATTATTATTATTATTATTATTATTATTATTATTATTATTATTATTATTATTATTATTAGAGTTAAATTAAATAGTTTTAAGAATTTGTCTTATAGTCTACAGCATTTTCTCCCCTAAAGTTTTTTATTCATTACCATAATATTATCTTCTTAAACTTGTGCCTCTTCCTCTTACATTCTCCTTGTAGACACTTAACGTTGGTTCACCCAGCTGTCAACATTCTTCCGTGAATTTCATCCACTTAACACCTTCAGTACCCTCCCCTTACCCCAGACAAAAATTCATAAAAGCCTGCCGCTCTTAAAGTGGATGCAGACACCCAGTTCGTTGTCTGTTGCAGCGTTATGCTTTCTTGAAATAAAGTATCGCTTGGAATAAATTGAAAAAGTTGTCTCGCTTTGATAAAATAATCAACTTGTCCAGACTGCATTTACAGTAATTCTGTATCACGCATTTCCCCAGGATGCCTTTTCTCAAGATACATGGTTTCAAAGGGCGGACAATAAACAGTTTCATTGTACGAAAATAAAATATACCCAGTTGCTTTAAGAATCATAATAGTTTCTTTTAAATTATGTTTCATTTTATTACTCTACGATTTTACAAAAACACCTTACACTCCACTTAATCCAACATTTAAAAAATGACAAATTTAATTAAAATTAATTTTACAAGTAAACAAATAGGACAATCAATAGAAATTATATGGAGATGAATAATAAGTGTATACGAATATCATCAGTACTTGCGCCCAATGGAGGGAAATTTGGAAGAAGTGGCTGAATTCAAATACCATGAAAACCTAATTACAAACAGGAACGAGGTGCATACAAAAATTGAACATAGACTTAATTCTGGAAATGCATGCTACTATATATTACGGAGACTCTTGTCGTCCCAACTTCTCTAAAAAAAAGCATTAAACTGAAAATATATAAGACTGTTATTCTCCCAGTTATATTATATGGATGTGAAACATAGACTCTTAATTTAAGGGAAGAGAAAACATTACAAGTATTTTAGAATAAAGTTTTTTAGGAAAATTTTTGGACCAAAGAGAGATGAACAGACAAGTGAATGAAGGAGAATACATAACAGTGAGCTGCATGATATTAATGGAAAACCAGGTATAATAAGAACAATTAAGTCTCATGGATTACGATGGGAATGACATGTGACATGAATAGAGAATATAAGAGGGGCTTGGAAACTTCTTGTAGGAAAACCAGAGGGAAAGCGCTCAGTAGGTAGGACAAGAATGAGGTGGAGAATAACATTAACCATGATTTGAGGGAAGTAGTGTGATTGATTGGAAAACATTAGCTCAGGATAGGAATGTATTTATTTTGTTTTATTTTTTATGTATTTATTCATTTTACCTGACCATAAGGCCTTCTTTTCCACTTCACCAGGGTTAAATAATACATATAATATGGAGAGCTTGAAAACATGCAGCTCACTGTTATGAATTCTCCTCCATTCACTTGTCTATTATATCGGTGTGAAACATGGACTCTTACTTTAGGGAGGAAAGAAGATTACAAGTATTTGAGAATAAAGTACTTAGGAACATTTTTGGACCAAAGAAAGATGAACAGACAGGTGAACGGAGAAGACTACATAACAATGAACTACATGGTCTTTATAGGACGCCAGATATAATAAGAACAATGAAGATGTCTCGTAGACTGCGATGGGCAGGACATGTTGCACGTATGGGGAATGAAAGACTTGCATGGAAGCCTCTTGTAATAATAATAATAATAATAATAATAATAATAATAATAATAATAATAATAATAATAATAGCTTTATTTTACCTGGCAGAGTTAAGGCCTGGAAAGCCAGAAGGAAGACGCCCAGTTGGTAGACCAAGAATGAGGTGGGAGAATAACATTAACTATAATTTGAGGGAAGTAGATTATACAGAGAATGATTGGAAAGCCTTAGCTCAGGATAGGGATGTATGGAGAGCTTATGTCCGCGCCGCCATGAACCTATGGGTTCGATAGTGTCAGTGAGTAAGTAAGAATAAGTAAGTATATGGAGAGCTTACGTCCGCGCGGCCATGAACCCACGGATACGATAATTCTAGTCTGTCTCATCGCTTGAGCGCACAGTAGGGCTTCCCTACTGCTGAAGTCTTTTGTCGTTTTTCTGTAACTTCGATAATGATTATTTTGTATTTGCACTTAAAAAAAATAATAGTTTTAAAAAACTAAAACAACACGCTTTATTAGAAAACCAAACTAAAAGAATAAAAAATTATTTTAATTTCCAACACTCTTGGGATAAATAATTTTACCATCAAAAGCGTGGGGTGCTCTTTATTAATTAATATAATTGATAACAAACGGATATTGGTAAAAGTAAAGTCTCTAAGAAGAAAATTAAAAATCATAAAAAGCACCCCACGCTTTTGATGGTAAAATTATTTATCCCATGAGTGTTGGAAATTAAAATTATTTTTCATTTTTTTTAGTTCGGTTTTCTAATAAAGCGTGTTCATTTAGTTTTTTAAAACTATTATTTATTTTTTATTTTTTAGTTTTAATATTTTACAGAATAAGATAAAAATTTAAATATCTTTAAAATCGATACTACTCGTATTATAGTATGAGCTAAAAGTAATACTCTTCTAAAAACAATACCTCCCAGCCGGATTTGAACCAGCGACTTATGGATTACTGAAATTATATACCACCAGAGTTCAACGCTCTACCAACTAAGCTCTTTTAGCGATTGGCTAAAAAGTCGAACAAGTACGCAACCTATTATAACCGTTTCCATTTTTTTTTTTTGATTTTCTTTTTTGAATGATTCTGTCCAGGATTTTAGAAACAAAATCTGATATTATTGTATTGTCACGGGTCCTTTACATGTGTACAAAGTTTCAAGATGATCCAATGTTTCTAAGTGGGTGAAAATCGTGTTCAAAAATTCCGTTACGTAGATACAAAGACACTTTTTTTGATTTTCTGATGATTCTGGCCATGATTTTACAAACAAAATATAAAATTATTGTATTGTCACGGGTCTTTTACATGTATACAAAGTTTCAAGATGATCCAATGATTTTAAGTAGGTGAAAATCGCGTTGAAAAATTCCGTTACATAGATAGATAGATACAGGTCAAGCTAATATAAAGCGTGTAAAAATGATAAACTTTAAAAACTTGGTATGAAATAACTTTTGAGATATTGACTTTCTATTTAAAATATCGCGGAAATAAAGTTGTGAATTGAAGCAGACATTATTTAGTTTGCTGAGTTACCCCATGTTTTAAAGTACAGAAATTACTCCTAACTATGAAAGCTTGTTGCCTTTGACTCTTGGTATCAAACTTGTATTCTCAGTCAGAGTAGGTCTAGTAGAAAGAAAATAAGAAAAAGAATTTCCTATGCGGTGTTATGTGTGCGAGTTTTAGTATATGAAACATGGTTACTAATATATTTAAGGAATGTGTATGCAACTTCTTATATCCCATTGGAAATTCTGTGCTACCAAGTCATCTACATATAATCGAATTAAAAAAAACGGAAAAACACAATTTATTATTGGAGTATGTGAATAATTACCTCATATATATATATATATATACATATGAAAAGAGAAATGAATGCTTGAGTCGGGATTTGAACCCGAGTCTCTACTCTATACGTTTAGCGGTCTAACCATCTGAGCCACTCAAGTATTCAAATACACACATACATATTTCTTATATATGTAGTATTCTCAATTCACACAAGAGGTAGCGGGAGGTCGTTCCAACTGACATCTAGTGGCCACCATAACAGTTAAGTATATTTTTAAAGAGTATATTTAGATGTTATAACTATATTTTTGACATTTGGCAATGAAGGCAAATGTGATATGAAAATAAAAATGAATGATTCAGTCGGGATATATATATATATATATATATTATATAGCCCCGCTCCGTAACGGAGTGCTTAAGGCAAGAAGCCTTGGCGCAGAGCTGCGCTGGTTCGAGTCCCCAAGTGGGAAGACATTTTCTCATGGAATTTCGGCCAGTATGGGACCGGTGCCCACCAAGCATCGTGAGGTACTTGGGTATCTACAATAAATAGCGATCCCAGGTTGAGAAGACCAGCTATAAAGGCTGGGGGACGTGACATGCTGATCACATGTCACCCCTACACTGGCTATATGATCGTCTACCTCTGTGATTAATACACGTGGATGTGAGGCCAACAGCCGGCTGGTAGAACAAGGGTATTCTATGCCTGTCGCGCTTGGAAACATAAGTAACATTGTTTTACCAAAAAAATGTTAAAAATGCCTTAAAATTGAGCTCAGAGTAACCTAAAATTGCCGTATTTACAATGTAAAGTATATATTAGTCATTGCTCAGACAGTATAGCGAACTTATCACAAAAACCTGTTAACAGACAAGTAAACGCTAAACTAATCTGGTGTACTAACTTGCCATTTTCTCATCCTAACTTGCCCACTTCTAGGATAGAAATATGTTGACAACTGATTTGATTAGAATTTTATTTTATTTAAGAACTATTCTAGCATTTTTGTTAAAAATACCCATATGTTCTGTTCATTTATGACTCTAGCAGGATCGTGTGTTATCATATTGGCCAATATGACGCTAGCGATCCCGTTCTCCGCTCGAATATTCACAGAATAGCCGACCCATTTAATCACATAACTCACTTTTACCCACAAGTGTTGATGTTAAAAACAAATTGATTCTTTATTTACTATTACAAGTTAATTGTCTGAAATTGTTCGTTTAGAGTCTAGATAGTTCAATTGATATTCTTGAGAACGCACCAAACCCAACTGTAATGTTAAACAAATGTGGAATAAAAACAAATGTCCCGTGATTGTGTTAATAATGATTGAAAAAAATTGTAATTCACGGGGCGTAAATCCCTTGTGTATTGTTTTATAGGTGTGAAAGCTGCTAGAAGTAACGGTTATGGAAGAACCGTTTGATTGAATCCATGGAAATACATTTATCGAGTTGCGACAATGGTTTTGAAACAGAATAATTTCTACGCATATCACGTAAAGTAATAACAGCTTGGTTGTTTGTGTAATGCTATATAATTTCATAGAGACAATAACAGCGATTTTAACTGTTGATACTTGGTCTTCACTAATGTGATGTTTCGTCAGAAATAGGCCTAAGTCTCATAATAAATTACCGAAAAGCATATAACCAGCTTTTCCAATTGTATTATTAACTGATATTTACTTTAGTTTTAATGCCCGGCATCTTATCTGGGAGGTCTACGGTATTATTCGTTGTCGCAGAAGTATAGAAAGCGCGCTGGTTTGAGTCCCTATGGGAGAAAAAAAAATTCAGTCCAGTGTATGGTAAGATGCCTTCCAGTATCGTCAGAAATAATTAATATATGTTTATCGTTATCTTTTAAAGGACATGATACCTTAAGAGCAAAAATAGTAATTAATAATACAATTTTAGAGCAGATGAACAGTTTTAAATACGTATCTAGGTTTAAATTTATCATATGTTAAAATTGAAGATATTAATGACAAAATAAATAAATTTAATCTAATGTGTGGCACTATTAAAAGAACCCTTAAAAACACAAGAAAAGAAACAAAAATTAAATTTTATAAAGTAATGGCTGTTCTGTATTGATGTATGGATCAGAATGTTGGACGATCACTAAAAGACAAGAACAAAGATTAGAAGCAGCTGAGATGCGATTTTTAAGAAATATAGCAGGATATACTCTGCTGGATAAGAAAAGAAATGAAGATATAAGAAAGGAACTAAATATTTTCAAACTTACCCGACCGAATAATTTAATAGGCTATAGAAAAGAACATATTGATAGAATGCCAGAAGGAAGATTTCCAAAATTATTGCTAAATTATAAACCGCGCGGAAGGAGAAATGTTGGTCGCCAACACAGAAGATGGTCTGAACAATTTTAACAATTATAGCTTTCATGAAACCGGAACGAGCCAACATGCTTAATCCCTGAAAGATGATGATGATGTTTATCGTTGATCTTCTTCTTCTTGCAAGGATTGAACCTTTATGCTTCGTTTCGGCTCCAAGTATGTGTCCATCTCTTTTGGTGGTCGTCCCCGATCTCTTTTTCCTCCTTTTGGTTGATATTTCAGACTTTGTCTAGCCAATCTGATGGTATCCATTCTGCAGACATGTTCATACCATTTTCTTCTATACTCTTCTATTTTATCTGTCAAACTGAATATTTGTAGTTCTTTACGGATATCTTCACTTCGTTTTTATCTACTAAAGTATACCCTGCCACAAATCGTAAACATTTAATTTCTGCTGCTTCTATTATTTTAATTGACTGTTTATGCAGAGTCCATATTTCTGAGCCATACAATATTGCAGGTACAACCAATACTTTATAAAATTTTAAATGTGTTTCTTTTCTTACTTTCTTTCCCAGTGTTCTTTTAAGAGTGCGAAATATATATTGAAATGTTTGTAAGTTATTATGTATGTCTTTTTCTCTATTACAGCCTAAAAGTGCACCTAGATAATTGAACTATTTTACTTGTTCTAGCGTTTTGTCATTTAGTACTATTTTTGTTCTTTCCATTTCTTTGCCACACTGGGCCATTACTTTAGTTTTTGTTGAAGAAATTTCTAGGTTGTGCGTTGATCTTATTCAAAATGTATGTACAAAACCCCTTAAAACAGCGGAAAAAACAATTGTTACTCTATTGGGAACAAATATGCAAGAAGATTTATTTGTTGTTATTTCTAATGACCAACAGAAGATTACAAAGATTTAGAGTACATAACAAGAAAACTGAAGTAGGAATATGAAAAATGGGGATTAGAGATAAATTTGGACAAAACAAAGTATATGGTAATAGGAGATAAATCAAAAGGTCTCCGTTCAAGACGGACAATAAAAAATAATAGCATGTGACGAATATATATATATATATATATATATATATATTTATTTATTTATTTAGGGTGACTATTTAACTCATGCCCCAAATGGGAGTCAATGACCAATCACATTTCAATGATTTCTGACTTACAACCAATCACAGTCGTGTTTCGCCTAGAATTTACCAACTAAAGTTTATCATAATAAAGAAAGCACCTCCTTTTTAACATTCTGAATAGGCCATACCATTATTTTGCAGTGACTGACTCCCTAAGAAATACGGCTACCAGAATATATATGTAGTACATGAATGTAAACACATAGCGCATGCGGGAGTTAATATAAAAACATTTGTAGCAATTGATTACACCACCAAAAAAGAAACCAGGTTTGCACTTTCTTAAATGTATTTTTTTTTTCAGAAAAAATATAATTTGTCATATTTACATCATAGGGTATCAGAAATGAATTAATATACAGTTTGATGTGTTTCATTTTTTCTCCACTAGAGTACATTCGTAGAATATTGCGTTCCTTTGGCAATAAATAATATGATCTGGTTGCAGTGACGAACAAAAGAAGCAAATGAAGCGTACCAATCGTTTCTCATTTGTTTTCAAACATCGCCGTTTACATTAAATATATAAATATTGTAAAATAACTATATTTAGATAATGATTTGTGAGTAAACAGCTTAATTTTATTCGTTAAATAGTCCTAACAAATGTCACTATCGATAATTTGGAAATCACTCGTGGCATTACTTATGAAAAATTAGTGCAGCGGAAGTCATAATGCTCAAATTAGTGAGAGGATAAAAAAGGTTAATCTGCAATAACAAAATAAAATGCTCTTTTATAGGATCAGAATATCAGTTCTAAAACAAAAACAAACCGTTTTATTACAATAATAAGTGCAATAACACGCGGTGCAGAAACATTGGAATTAAAATCAAGAAGTAAATTAAATTCTACAGAAATGGATTTTTGAGGCGTTCAGCTGGAATTTCTGGAAGATATAAAATAAGAAACTGTGCAATTAAACAAATTATGAATGTTAAAATTCAGTTGTGGATTTCATAACAAACAAAAATAAATAAATAGAATGGCATGGTCATATAAAAAGAATGACAGAACACAGATTCCCAAGAACAATACAGGAATGGATGCCACTTAATAAGTTAGAAGAAGAGGACGGCCGAAACTAACATGGATTGATGGTGTTTTGGGTAGCATGAGGGGAAAAAAGGATTGAACAATGGGGATTGGAATGACGGAGAGATGTGGAAGACAATAGATTAATTGGGCGCAAGAAGATGTTGTAGATACTGTGAAACCTGTTATATATAAATCCATTCCCTACTCGATACAAACCTAATAATGAAATTAATTTACTCAGGCATGTAATTGTTGATAGAATTAAAAAAAAAGTAAAAATTTGTGTCTCTTCCTCGATTGCTTAAGTAGCACAATGGTTTCAGGAAACCTTGGGTTAAAATCCTGGTTTAGGCAAAACAATGTTTTCTTCAGTTGTTTTAACTACAGTAAAAGCTCCTTATTCACGGTTCCCTTATTCGCGTTATTATTTGGGGGTTAATAATTGCGAAACAGTTCCTGTACTCGCGGCTAAAAATTCCTTTATTCGCGGATCTAATCGGTATATTAGAAGGATTAGTATCTCTTATTAACGCATCGGCAACTTTTTTTTTTACTGCAGGCACGTGCCTAGCCTGACATAATAGAAATTATTCAAAATCTCTCATTAATTGATTTTATTTTGATAATTTTAATTTTATTTTGGAACCTTGGAACGTATCCCCTATATGCCTATAAAAATTACCATTACATATTCGCGGCGTATTTGCGGAACATATCACCGCATATAAGGAGCTTTTACTGTATTGCATGCGAATAAAAAGGCTGAATAAATTAATTTAATTATTAAGTTTTGTAACGAGCTTTTATGGCACTGAATAAATTCCCATTTGTAATATCTTCTAAGTAGAACCGATATTTTTTAAAGTGAATAGAAGTTCACTAATAACATACACGGGAATTTCAAATAGAGAATGATTTGTGTCTACTCTTGGATTGCCCAAGTAACACAATGGTTTAGTGCGCCAGCGCATAAAACTGAATATCTTGGGTTCAAGTCCCGGTTTAGGCGGAAAGTTTTTCTCTTTAGTTGTATTAACTATTGCATGCGAACAGCAAGTATGAATAAATTCATTTCAATATTACATTCAAACAATTTGCACAAAAAAACCATAGAATGGCAGCTCTTGGCCTACCAGCCCGCTGCTGGCATCCCATTCACATGTCTCATTCACAGAGTCTTTTTTCTATTCCCAATCTGAACAAATATCTTAGCGAAGCATTTTCCATCTTAAGAAGCAGGAGTAAAGACTGTGGAGATTGTTTTTAAAGACCTGTCAAAAGGAATGATTTTAAGCATGTCTTTGTAGACTAGCAAAAACACTGGGACAAGTGCATTGCATCCAAAGTACATGAAAAGGGTCATCAAAATCTGAGGATCACTAAAGGCATGTTGCCAAAAAAATAACGATCATTGTTTATTGAATAGTTCTTGCAATAGTGAATTATATTCTTGGGATGTACTAAATTATTATTTTATTATGGAAATTACACTAGTTTTACTTCTTGGATATAAACAAGTCTTTATCTAACCCCTTAGAAATGGGAAATAAAGACAGGATTGTTCAAGGTTCTTTGCTTTTAGATGGCTGTGTTTTTTACACCATTAAAAATTAACGCCCCGAATCTGGAGTTCGCTCTTGTGTTTGTCTGCCAATTCTATTTAAATTGGTACTAGAAAATGCTTTACAGCCATTTCGATGTAAACTGCATTACATTCTTATTCGGTTAGTTCTCTAAGTATTTACACCTTCAGTTTAAAATTAGTCTTAAAACTACATCTTCTCAACGTGCATCAAACCAATTTCAAATATACATAATTAATAAGTGGAAAGCAGCGGAAACCTACCACATCTATAATTGCCTAGTAAAGCTGCATAGAATAGCACGGAAATGCTATGATTGCAGTGAAAGACCTGCCCTCGGGCAGAATTAATGTGGATGGATAATTAATAATTACACTACACTCAGATTCAACCCAGGAAGTTACTGTGTGTTAGGGATAGGGAATTGGGTTGCCATTTTAACAATATTTTCTTGAGAGAAATCCTTACATAAAACTGCAACACAGCAGCTGTAGCCGCTACAACTTCATGTTGGAGTCGTATTCAGAACTCCCACGATAGAATAGCAGCAACAGGTACATAGTTGTAAGTTGTGGCCGTCCAAGCCACCCTCTCTTGAAGGAAACAACTTGTCACTGAGCTCTTGCGGATCTGTACTATCCTGTATGAAAGTGTCGACTCTCATATTTACTATAAAACTAGTTTGCATGCCGTAAAAGAAAAATTATGTTTTTAAATGTATACTATAGATTTGGAAAAAGTAGGCCTACTGCTAACCTTGCTGCTCCACCCTCCTTAACAAACAAATACCGTTATTATGAATTTGATAGGGGAACACTGGCATAGCCCATAGTAACTTCCTAGGTTGAATTAGAGTGTACAATGGCGTAGCCAAATGTTGAGCACTATCCTTCCTTTGTTAGGAGCTACTGTAGGGGTTTTCATGTATAGAAAATAGTATTGCTCTTATGGGAATGCTGTTGCCACTTGACACCGCGGGCTGAGTGAAAAGAGATGGAAACATATCTCCCTCTTTTCCTCCTAGCATAGTACAACAGCAACGTAATTTTTTGGCACAATTATATTCACTACTGCTACTAAATCTAATTCGTGATCATTCTAATATGGTTACTGAAGAACAATAATTAACATTTGGAATTTTATAAATTGTAATCTCAGAAAATCCAGTAGCTTCAGAACGTTCTATACCACAGTGTTATATTAGTTGCATCTCTTTTTTGATCACGGCTGTACGTGTCAAAACAAGTTTCGTTGATAGGGGTTGGACCAGCGGAATATTCTCTAGCCGCTGTTCCAATAATTGAGTTCACCCCCTAACTTTTATTAAATAATTGTGTAATAATTATACGATCCATAATGATATTTTTTCATAAATCGGGCACCCACTTTCTTGGCAAAGCTATTTAACTTAATTATTTATAAAAAATAAATTAACTAATAAATAAATCTGAAATAAAAACACGTTTACTAAAAAGAGTTGCTCCATAAGAGCAATACTATTTTCTAGGCGTGAAAACCCGTATAGACCAAGTTGATTTAGTTGCGCGTATTTGCCCATATATGTCATGAATGGTATGCGGTCAACATACCGACCCAATGAGACATCTAGCAGTCAAATAAGGTTTTACTAGGATGATGAGGTCGGTAAATTTTGTTATATTTACGTTTACTTCCAGTCCAATTTTCTTAGTGTTACCAAATAGAGCGAACGTATTGGCCCTTAGTATCTCCTCGCTATCGCCTAATAATACTACATCATCAGCATAAACTAACAGTTTATTAATATCATTCAATTGTAGGCCTTCTTCTTCCTATAAAGGTTGGATGGCACGCTCTAGTACAAAATTGTAATTTATAGTATAGAAGATAGTGCATCTCTTTTTTTTTAAACCTATTCTGAATTTCAAAATTATCCGAAAACTGTCTGACTGAGCCTAAATTATTTAACATTATTTACACCGGTCATGAAATATTTCATACAGTATGTCCATAATTCTTCTGAGACAGCGTTCTCCATTTTGAAGAAAGACCTCCTATTTTCTGACAGCCATGTGACTTCTATGTAAATTCTTTTTGGTTAATATATAAAATATAAACTATTTGAAATTTTATTGAGCTATTTAAGATATCTGTGACCAATCAAGTTAAATAAGACCTCGAAACTCGTGGATGCAAGGAATAAGAACTGGAATGAGAACAAGATGACTGGAGGAAATGGAGTGGATGGATAGAAACGGGTGGAGAAGGAAAATAAAATTTTAGGCACAGAAAGATTTGGTAAACATTGAAAATCTGTATATAAATAAAAAAATATATTATGTTACAACTTCAAATATTAACTGCCTTCCAGAATGTTTGTGTATTTTATATTTTTTAATAATATACAAAAAGCAATTATCTTTACAATACATAATATTATAGGCCTATAATTTTATATGTACAAGAAATCTATACAGTGTATAGGCCTACATTGTTAGATAAGAAATATAATGAAGAAATAAGAACAGAGTTAAACATCTACAATTTTATAGATAGAATTCAAAATTCAAGATCTAACTGGGTCTAGTGTGTAGAAAGAATGATTTCCACAAATTTTCCTTCACTACCAACCCAAAGGAAGAAGAAATATTGGGCGTTCCATAAGTATATGGAGGGATATGTTCTCTTGATGTGGAAACAGGTCTATGGCATAATTCAGTGACGTAAAAGAAGAATAAGAAGACATATTCTTCAGATATATGATCGCGCGACCATAAACCTATGGGTTCAATAGTGCCAATGAGTTAGTTAATTATCGGGTATGTAACTCAGGCCCGATAACCAGGAAGAAGGCATGAGTTATCGTAAGTAATGCCACGAGTAATTTCCAAATTATCGATAAATTCACGACTCACGAAGTGAGGAGTGAATTTATCTAGAGAATTTGGAAATCAAGAGTGGCATTTGTTAGGACTATTTAACGAATAAAATTAAGCTCTTTACTAAAAAAATAATTATTTGAATATAGTTACCGGTGTTTTAAAATATTTATATAGTTAATGTAAACGGCGATGTTTCAAAACAAATTAGAAATGTGAGGTTATATATATTCACTGCAACTCGATCATATTATTTATTGCCATATAGTATCGCAATATTGTAAGAATACACTCTAGTGGAGAAATAATGAAACACATCGAACTATTATAATCAACATTATAGGTTAATCATTTATATTTTGAATAAACAACTCAGTAAAATCACTGAATCTATTAATTATTTGCTATATTCAATGTATTTGTTGGAGAAAAATAATGGTCTAACCTGTTCAGAATATTAAAAAAGGAGGAGCTTTCTTTATCACAAAAGCAGGAGCTGATAAAGAGAAATCGATAAAGAGCGAGGTGAAACACAACTGTCATTGGTGTAAAACAGAATTCATTGAAACGTGATTGGTCATTGACTACCATTTGCGACATGAGTTAAATAGTCATGGCAAACACTTTGCACTCATGTTAAATGAAATAAATTTTGAACATGTTAAGTATATTTAGTTTGTGAAAGGAGCTGTACGTTTTATAACATGTGGTGTGGTATTCTTAATATTTGAATAGAAACTTAAAGAACCTGAATTTTCATTTAAATACTGCATGTATTATCATTCCCGGGCGCCTGTGTTTCTGATATAAGTACACCATTATTGTCACCTTAAATTAAAAATAACATTGCAGTCCTTTCTCTTTAATGTTGCAGCTAAACAACCAGTCTTTCAACTTCTACTTTGTTTCTGGACAGTCAGAGTAAAGTTGTATTTGGAATCTTCTTCCTTTGAACTTGCAGGAAAATTAAAAAAAGAAGACTCCAATAGCGAGTTAGGTCTAGAATTCCCTTACCGCCAACATGGTGAATGAACAACCCTTAAACAATTTCGGCCTACTAATAAAAATCACATATAAAGGCAGTCTGTTGTGTAAATATAATATTAAACGAATATTCAATATATAAAAAAAGTATTGCTTAAGAAAACATTATCGATTTAGAATTGTTAAGAAATTTAAAGCTCGGAAGTTATTAGATAAGTTTCCCCCTAAGGAAAGAGGGTAGGTTATGAATAGAAATTATGTAAGTTAGCATTACAGGGTTTCTTGTCCCAACTTCTCTCAAAAAAATGTTAAACTGAAAATATAAAACTGTTATTCTCTTAGTGATATTATATGGATGCAAAACATGGACTCTTACTTTAAGGGAGTATTTGGGATTTGGCGCTGGGTTTTAGTGTATTTCGTTATAAGCTGCAGATAATTTTTTGGGCACGATTTTCGTACATTACAATGCTTCTATTGAACAAATTTCAATGTAGATTTCTGCTTGTAATGGTTAATAGTTCCCGTGTCAGTATGAATTTATGAGTAATGTTAAATTTGTCTTAAATATTCGTGTTGTCTCGGATGTGGCCTTGGCATTGATCTAATCACTCATCCGAAAAGACAGTCTATGGCTTTGTGTGGTTAAAAAAAACATGTAGCCTACTGTATGTGATCCAGAGTTTAGAATCGTCTCCTGAAATGTGTTATGTCTAACAGGCGTGAAACAGGTAAAAGTTCCTATAAAAGGAAAGGGTAAACTAAGCCAGATGTTCATACATAAAAATTCAGCCTGCTTATGATTATGACTTACAAACTTCTAAACCCCTCAACCGATCTTCATTAAAATCTATACATACATGTTTTCAACTACGCCTTGCGTTTAGCCTCTATCATGCTCTAAAACCATTAGGTGTAGGAGTTTATTGAAACGAAAATTAAAACGTCGCTCTAGCGGTCGCAATTTTCGGTGTTTCACAACGAAACTCAGTATATATGATATTAAAATAAACCAGGTAGGTATTTCCAAAACTCAAAGAAATCCGACTGAATACTATTTCAGTCTATTATGTTTATTTTGGAGATATTATATTTTTAATTGTTTTTTTATAGCTTTAGAGAAAGTTCCGATACGGGGTCTACCGTTAAACTTTTAGAAAATTCATGGCGAAAGATCGCTAGTGTTATAAGCGTCTCTGAGTTTTTGCTGTTATGGTATCAGCATTTAGTGATCGATCAAGATCAATTTATGGATTTTAGTATATAGTTGTGCTGGAAGAATTAGTGTCTTTGCGGCCTTCTCTATTGTGGAATTATTGGAACTTCATCTTGCAGCTTAATTTGTGTAAAATAGGAATTCACATTCTACGTATTGTAGCATATAAAAGTGTATGTTTAATAAATATCAGAGTTCTTTTCTTACAAAAAATGATAAAATCAATACAGTCCACTAAAGCAGGACCGTTTAAGAGCTTCGACGGCCGAACTCTATCAAGAATAGATATTACCAATTGTGATTCGACAATTGAGTGAACCAAACAATGTTACTTCAAGACTAAACAGGACAAAACATCGACCATTAGAAGTGAGAGTTTACTTGAAATCCGAAAATAAGAATAAACATTGACTCTAGTAACCCGCGATCTTTATTTCGTCGCAGTATATAACTTTGTATATACAAATTTTCAGGTAAGGCGAGTGTTTAGCTGATATTATGCACTACAAATATTAGGTGTAGGAGTTTAATTAACTCACTGGCACTATCGAACCCATAGGTTCATCACCGTGCGGACATAAGCTCTTCACACACCCCTATTCCGAGCTAATATTTCCAATCATTTCCTGTATAATCTACTTCCCTCAAATCATGTTAATGTTATTCTCCCACCTCATTCTTGATCTACCAACTGGGCGTTTTCCCTCTGGTATTCCTTCAAGAAGCTCCATGCACCTCTTTCATTTCCCATTCGTGTTACATATCCTGCCCATTGCAGTCTACGAAACTTAATTGTTCTCATTATATCTGGCTTCTTATAAAAATCATGTAGTTCACTGTTATGTAATCTTCTCCATTCATTTTGTCTGTTCATCTCTCTTTGGTCCAAAATTTTTCCTAAGAACTTTATTCTCAAATACTCGTAATCTCTTTTCCTCCTTTAAAATAAGAGTCCATGTTTCGCATCTATATAATATAACTGGAAGAATAATTTCATATATTTTCAGTTTAACGTTTTTTGAAAGCAGTGGGGATGACAAGAGTCCCTGTAATTAATATGCATTCCCAGAATTGAGCCTATGTTTACTTTCTTTGTGCATCTCATTCTTATTTGTAAATATTGTTCCTACGTATTTGAATTCAGCCACTTCTTCAAAATTGCCTTAATTTGTCATTATCTGTCCATTTATCTGGGCGTAACAGTGCACGCCGAGCATTAGCTAGTGAAGAAATAACGTAATCGAAACAGATCATTGTAGTATATATTTAAAAAAAAACTTGTCACTATCTCTTGCAGAGAATGTATTCAAGTTGAAGAACCCTGGAGAGATTTATAAGTTAGAAATCCTCAGCTGTGTTATGTTTATTTGAAGGACCTCACACACGGGTCTCATTGTGAGGTGCTATTGGATACAATTTAGTTCCTTCAGGAGCGTCAAAATACATTGCTGGTGGCTTCTTTCATCCAACTTCTTTTTCAGATTAAAATTTAAGACTGAAATGTTTCACATAAATGAATTACCATTCAAATTGACTATCACAACGCAGCGGTCTCCGGAATAACATCGATTCCTGGTTCAGGTGTTCAGAGTTTATTTAATTCTAAGCCAATACTTTTTCAATTGTAGCACAACTGTAATTATTAATTATACCCTAGTATGTACGGCATGTATACATCCCATAAGTCCCGCTTGGGGACATTGGTGCTCCCTAGCGTCAGTTACCTAGTTAAACTTACTTACCTACAGATTTCAACTGGTATGACGTCTAGAAGCCCGTTCCTCAATCAACCAGCTGCTGATCTCATATACACACATGCCATTTACAGAGGTGGACTGTATAGAGATGACATGGAATAAAAATACTACCAGCCTATATAGAGATGACATGGAATAAACATACTAAAATATACTGCGATGGCAGGACACGTGGCACCAATGGCGAATTAAAGACGTGCATGAAAGCTTCTTGTAGGAAAAGCAGAGAGAAAACGCCTAATTGGTAAACCAAGAATGAGGTGGGAGAATTACATTAACTTCGATTTGAGGGGAGTAGATTATACAGGGAATGATTGAAAAGCATTAGCTCATGATAGGGATGTATGGAGAGCTTATGTCCGCGCGGCCATGAACCTACGGGTTCGATGTTGCCAGTGAGTAAGTAAGTAAAATATATTTTTTTTAAATGCCCCAGGTTTGTCTCTCGACATTCCTGGTTTCTCTCCTGGCATGGCGTACTTGTAACCCACTTCTGAGGTTGGGGCGCCTGGAAGGCGGGGTTACGTTGCTCCAATGATATGATGGATGATGATGATGATGATGATAGTGGTGCGCCAGGAGAGTCCCTAATCTTAAGCTTAACCTAAGATGAATATGAATGATGATGATTGCGATGGCCATATGATTTCGGGGACCGTTTGGGCCTTACAGTTTTCCTGACATTTGTCTTACAGGTGAGGAAAACCCCCGATAAAAACCTTACCCAGAAAAGTAAGTGAGGAAGTAAAATATAATATGTAATAATAGTAGACGTAATAATAATACTCCAAACTCCAATCGCGACAGAAGGCCTTTGGCCTACCAGCCGGCTGCTGGGCTCACATACACATGTGTTAATCACAGAGGTAGACGATCATCTTGCCAGTGTAGGGGTGACATGTGGTCAGCATGTGGGGTCCGCCAGTCGTTATAGCTGGTCTTCTCAACCTGGAGTAGCTACTTATTGTAGCTACCCAAATGCCTCACAATGCTGGGTGGGCACCAGTCCCATACTGACCGAAATTCCATGAGAACATTTCTTATTTCATGGGGACTCGAACCAGCACAAGTCCTGTATCTCTGCGCCAAGACTTTTTGCCTTAACCACTCGGCTACAGCGCGGGACTAATAATAATACTAATTAATAATAATTCATCCATCCATAGTAATTCTGCCCAAAGGCAGGTCCTTCACTGTAATCATAGCATTTTCATGCTGTGCTTGCAGCTTTACCAGGGAATTGTAGGTGTGGTAGCTTCCCGTTGCTTTCCACACCGGTGAAGGATGATGATGATGATGATGATGATGATATTGATAAGGATGATGATGATGGCCATATGATTTCGGGGACCGTTTGGGCCTTAAAGGTTTCCTGACATTTATCTTATAGGTGAGGAAAAACCCCAATAAAAACCTCACCCAGAAAAACCGGGGATTGAACCGGGCCCGCTGCGTGACAAGGCAGCACGCTACCTCGAGACCACAGCGGTGGACTAAATAATAGCCTAAAAACAATATCTTCATGGTGTGACAGGTCTAGAATGCTCTTGATTTATCATCAAGCTACTAACCTCACATCCACATGAGGACATTCATGCAACCCGTATAGAGTTGATAACATGTGGTCATTAGCTAGAGTCCTCCACCCATTATAGTTAGTTTTCTAACCTCAAACAACTAATTATTGAATCTACCCAAATTCCTCATGATCTTTGGTGGGCACCGGTTCCATATTAGCCGAAATTAAATGAGAAAATTGCTACCCTAATAATAAAAATAATAAAATAATAATAATAATAATAATTATTATTATTATTATTTAATATAATAATTATTATTTATTATTATTATTATTATCATCATCATCATCATTATAAGGATAATAACTAACTCACTGACACTATCGTAGGTTCATGGCCGCGCGGACATAAGCTCTCTATACATTTCTATCCTGAGCAAATGTTTTTCAATCATTCACCGTTTAATCTACTTCCCTGGAATCATGGTTAATATTATTTTCCCACTTCATTCGCGGCCTACCAATTGGACGCTTTCCCTCTGGTTTTCCTACTAGTTTCCAAGCCACTCTTTCACTCTCCATTTGTGCCACATGCCCTACCCATCCCGTTCTATGAGATTATCTGCTCTTATTATATACGGTTTCCCAAATTAAGGAAAATAGTAATAGAAACTATTTGTACGAAAACCAGAGGAAAAGCGCCCAGTACATAGGCCAGGAATGTGGGGGAAGAATAACATTGACTATGATTTGAGGGAATATAGTTACTAAGGATTATTGGAAAGAATTAAAAGCGCAGCATTTAATGGATAAAGTCACGAATTATAGACATAGTGGATTGATCACATGAATGGAATGAGTAAGGAGGGATATTCACTGTTAGCAAGGAATTATCAAGTAAGAGAAAGACGTGATGTCGGAAGACCTAGAAATAATTGGGCTCATGCATTATGAAGTCGGAACGGGCAGTTGCCTAATCCTTGGAGTGATGTTGTTGATGATGATGATGATTGGAAAACATTATCTCAGAATAGGGATCTATCAACAGATTTTATATCCGCGCGGCATTGAACCTACGGGTTCGATAGTGCCAGTCAGTTAGTTTACTAGTAGCACTAACAATAAAGTTTAAAAAATGACGCTGCATATATCGGTAATAAGTAATAACAATTTACATATTTCCAAGTAGCAAATAAATCTCAGCCATACAGTACATTGTTTCGTTAGAAAGATCCATAATTGTCATACGAAGCATAAATATGTATGAACATTTTTAAGTTCTTGCTGTGACATATAGTGGTGTTTTGACTCCGTACCGTTAGTTGTAATGGGAATGAGAGAAATACTTCATTGGTCATGGTAACCGCGACCCTCCTCAACAGGTAGTCGTGAATGGAGGAATCTGCTATTCTGTATCAAATACAATACTGTCACATCTCTTCAAGCGTGTTAAATCTTCCCAACACATAAATATATCCGTTATGTGATTTTCTATTACGTCAACCGCAGCTGTGACTCTAGAAAACTTTTTCAGACTCATAAATAGAGAATTCAATAAAATGCTTAACGAAAAATCAATTTGACCTTTTCATATTTTATGGATAAGAAATGACTAATCGATAGGCTTCAGAACTGAACTCTTGAATATTAAAATGGGTTTTGTCCACTATCTGGTTCATTTACAAGTGACAGCTTGTAGTGATAGCACAAGAGTAAATTTAAGCTAATAGTTGTATTTTTATAATGTAACCAAGTGTGCATTAAACAAATAAAATCTTTGTTCTTTGTCTTACTATAATTTTTATTATTCTAATTTAAAACAAATAAAATATTTGTTCATTGTCTTACTATTTTTTATTATTATTGGAATTTTCCTCATTTTGAAGACGTGGCTGAATTCAAATATCTAGGAACAATAATCACAAATAGGAATGAGATGCACAAAGAAATAAAATAAAACTCCTGGCCCGACGGCCTAGAAGGCCCTTAGCCTACCTGCCGGCTGCTGGCCTCACATCCACATGTGTCAATCACAGAGGTAGATGATCATCCAGTCAGTGTAGGGGCGACATATGGTCAGCATGTTGGGTCCCTCAGCCGTTATAGCTGGTTTTCGCAACCTGGAACCGCTACTTATTGTAGCTACCTAAATGCCTCACGATGCTGGGTGGGCACCGGTCCCATACTGGCCGAAATACCATGAGAAAATTTCTTCCCCCATGGAGACCCGAACCAGCGCAAATCCCGTAATTCTGCGCCAAGCCTTCCTGCCTTAACCATTCAGCTACGGTGCGGGACAAAGAAATTAAATATAGGCTAAATTCTGGAAATGCGTGCTATTATGCATTACAGAGGCTCTTGACGTGCCAGCTCCTTTCAAAAATGTTAAACTGAAAATATACAAAACTAGTAGTAGTAGTAGTAGGACTTTATTAGACAAAAAGTAAGATATTTACAATATTATTTACAAATATGGGTCGCACGAACAGTAAGCCGTACGTGCTGTTGACAGTCCGTTACAATAAAGTAATAATTGGTACCAGTGTAAAGAAAAATAAACAAAAAAAAGCAATAACATTACAATTACATAAAGAAAACACAATAATATTACAATTAAATAATAACACAATAGCATTATACACTAAAAAAACATTAACATTACAATTACATAAAGAAAACACAATAATATTACAATTAAATAATAACACAATAGCATTATACACTAATTAATTTATATATAATTGTTAAGAATTAATGGTATTGCATTTTGATAACATATATTTTTCATGAATGAGTGTTGTCCTTATTTTCCGCGTTTTGTCCACAAATTTACCGAGGTTTATCCAATTTTCTGGATTTACCAATAACTCGTAGCATGCCAATCTTTCCCGATTGGAATTTAGAAATCTTTCCGGTAATAATTGACGTCTCCAATATTCTAAATCATTACATTTTCCTAATATATGTATCTCATCTTCAAAGTTCCCGCACATTGGACAAATTCGCATATCGTGATCGTCGCTAATTTTTAGAAATTTCCATGCCCCTAGCCTAAACCAAGCAAGCCCTGATCTCTCCTTAAATCCTAGGTTGAGTATATACGATTCTTTTTCCCAGACGTATTTTAGGTCTCTTTGTACACACAGTGAGCGTTTCCCTGTACATTCGGCGAAAGTATCTTGTTGGTTTATATCTAAGTACCTCCTCCTTATTTTTCTCCACACGTTCTTGTGATTTTCAGTCCCTTTTTCCCATATCCAGCCCATCCCGATCTTTTGGAGTTCTCTCCTAACCAAAATTTAACATCTATGTTTTTAATTTGATGGTCGTAACAAATTGCTCTAAGCATTGTTTGTTCACCTTGGATTACTCGCAACCAGTATTTGAGTACACGAATTTTACAGTTTATGTCGTCCTGGAATGACCCGAATTCATATAAAATTCCACAGTTAGAAACGGCCTTACTAAGTCCTGTAATATATTTTAGAAAATGCGTATATACCTTATTAAGTACTTCCGTTCTTTGGAAACCCCAAATCTCACTACCATAGTGCATTACTGGCCTGACCATCGCTCCATCACATTTTTTATAATGTGCAGACTGGAATATCAGGCACTCGACCCAGAATACCGAGTACACTGTTAAGTTGTCCCCTCCCTTTAATAATGCTATATCAATATGTTTTTCCACTTCCCGTTCATTTTCAACGTCGTACAAGATATTCAAAATGTTTCACGTTTTGAAGTACTTTTATCTCTGTATTTCCATTCCTCTGCTTCTACCATAAACCGCCCATTTTTTAAGGTCATTGTTTCTGTCTTACTAACATTTACAGTCAATCCCCAATTCCTACAGTATATTTCCAGTAGGTCAAGACCTCTTTGCAATCCCTTGATTGTCTTGGAACAGATAATAAATCATCTGCATACAACAGGACCGGGACTTTAACATTTCTTATCTCCGGAGCCTCAATTTCTCCTTCTAAGCTTACGTCTACAATATCATCAACGAATAGATTAAATAGCATTGGTGATAAAATGCAACCTTGTCTCACACCCCGATTGGCTTCACGCTCTCTGTAATGTGTCCTTGGTCTACTTTTATACAAAATTTAACATGTTTTTATAAATTGACATAAAGCATATATCATTTTATGAGACAATCCTTTCCGATTTAATTTTCCCCCAAAGTGCGCTTCGGTCCACAGTATCAAATGCCATCTTAAAATCAATGAATGCACAAAATAATTTACCCCCCTTCATTTTCAGATTGTCATCAATTAATGTTCTCAGAACAAATACGTTGTCCACCGTGAAGTACCCTTCTCTAAAACCTGCCTGATATTTTGAGAGCCTGTATTATTCTACCAGTTATATGTATGATTGCGAAACATGGACTCTTACTTTAAGGGAAGAAAGGAGATTACGAGTATTTGAGAATAAAGTTCTTAGAGGAAAATTTTTGGACTAAAGAGAGATGAGCTAACAAGTGAATGAAGAAGACTACGTAACAGTGAACTACATGGTCTATATAGGAAGCCAGATATAATAGGAACAATAAGTCTTGTAGACAGCGATGGACAGGACATGTGGAACGAATGGGGAATGAAAGAGGTGCATGGAAGCTTCTTGCAGAAAAACCAGAAGGTAAACGCCCTGTTGGTAGACCAAGAATGAGGTGGGAGAATAACATTATCCATGATATGAGGGAAGTAGATTACACAGGGATTGATTGGGAAACATTAGCTCAGAATAGGTATGTATGGAGAGCTTATATCCGCGCGGCCATGAGCCTATAGGTTCGATAGTGCCAGTGAGTTAGTTATCACTCTTCTTTATTTGTACTCCATCAATCTATATATCAACACGTAAAGAAAAACTTTGCACCCATTTTTAAGCAAATTACGCGCACGGAGGAGTGTGATATTTGGCATAATTGAAGTTCATATAGAGAAAAACAAAATTTATGTATAATATGTGTTACAAATAAATTAAATTAAACAAAATAAAAACTAAAGGAAAGTATACTCTCAGCAGCTTTAGAACCATTTGGGACAGAAAATCTAGAAATAAAAAGAAATAATGAATGGTTTAATCACGATATTAAAAAAAATAGTAGAAGAAAGAAAGAAAGCACAGATGGAACGGTTATCAGATCACTCAACAACAACTCGAAATGAATATATCACTTTAAAACATAAGACAAAGGTGGAAGTGAGAAGAACAAAAAATTAGTACTGGGATAATATAGGCTCGAATATAGATAATTCGATGATATGCCAGATATAAAGAAGCTAGAACATTCAAATTCGGAATCAAAAGGAAGAAGATAAATATCGTTGATAAGACCATCGAATGGATGCAACTTAGAAAGGTTGCTTCAAGAAGTAGAATGATTTTCACACTTCAAGTTACGAAGTAGAATATAAATTTGCACTCCAGAATACAGAAGGGGAAGTAAAAGCTTTGAAAGAGCAAAAAATGGGAGAGCATCAGGACCAGAAATATTCAATGGAACCCTAAACATGGAGAGATATTTTAGTAATATTTTTAACAAACCTTTATAAAATGAAATTGGAGACAGATCCAGAAGAATGGAAATTTTCGTACATTACTCTATTTTTATTATAAAAGGTGACAAAAAACTGTGTTCCATTATAGAGGTATAAGCTTTATAACCTTCAAACAGCTAGAATTTTTTAGTAAATTATAAATTTTTAACTTAAGGAATAAAAGATACTTAAGAGAAGACAATGTGGATTATGAAGTGTAATATCATGGTATTGATAATATTTTCTGTATTAGACAATTACAAGAGAAATCCTAAGCAAAAAATAAAGAACTACATATGAACCATTTATTGAATTTAGGGATGGACATATGAATAATGTACCTCGACAATTGTTATGGATGCATGAGAAATATGAATATCGTGATAAATGGATTAATTTGTTAGGACAATTGTTATGGATGGCAATAGAAATATGACTACGAAAGGAGAGCAACAATATGTTAGGGGATCTAGTAAACAAAAGCTAAAGTAAAAATACAGAATAATTAACAGAAGAATTCCATGAATAAAGGCTTAGCAGGGATGCAGTTTGTCAACATTCTTTATAAATATTTAGACCAGGATCTTAACTTATGGTACAAAAATGTTCTGAAATGGGTATTCCTATAGGAGGAAAAGTACGCATTCTTGTTGTTTGCAATATCAAATAATTTTTGCAGGGGATGAAGGATATGAAAATATGATAATAAACTAATGGAAGAATATAAAAATGGGGAATAATATAAATTTACAGAAAAACAGATATATGTGTTGGGAAGGAGTGCATGACCTCATATTTGAAACAAGGAAAATAAAAAAAAAAAGTGAATTTTTTAAATATCTTGACAATAATTACAATTTAGGTACCTGTGAGAGAGATGTTACAGACTAAAATTGCATGGCAAAAAATGCAACTAAGACATTACCATAAATAATTGGAACAAATTATTACAAAGGAAACTAAAATGAAAATATAAGAGCTCAATACAGAAATATTTTGTCAATGGAAGTGAAAACTTGGTCTTCGACGGAATTACAAAAGAATAAAATTAGAACAGTTGAATATGATTATTTTAGAAGAAGCCTCCAAAAAACAAGGCAGGATAAAATAAGAAATTAATTCCTTTGCAGAGAAATGAATGTCACCACATCTGTTGTTAAGAGGATTGAAAATCAAACGCTTAAATGGTATGGCCATGTACAAAGAATGGAAAATGAAAGTTGGCCAAAAAATACACTGCTCAAAACAATTAGAGGAACACTATGAAATATGCAAATATTTTTCATTGGATAAAGGTACAAACATGAAATTAATAAAGTACGTTATTTGTGGTTATTTATTTTTATTTATTGCGTCAGTCAGTAAAAACAAATGAATAACGCTGACAATTAACTTTTCAAAAAATTCCGCTATGTAAGCAATTGAATCTTGTGCTTATTTTTCAAAGTTAAACAACTCGTATATAGAGTTATTATCGTGTATGGCCTCCACGACCTTCGATGACACTTTGCAACCTTCGTGGCATGCCTCCCAAATAATATTCTGGATTTCCTCTGCGGGATATATCTCCCATTCCTCCTTCAGAGGCATCTCCAAGTTGCTGCAGAGTTTTGTGGAGCTTGATGTCGGTTCCTCCTGACCTTCCTGTCTATAAGATCCCACAAGTGTTCAATAGGGTTGAGGTCTAGGCTGACCGCTGGCCACTCCATTACCTCAATTTCATTCAGCCTCAGGAAATCCCTGGTGACAGCCGCAGAATGTGCCCTGACATTATCCTGCATAAACAGAAATCCAGGGCCTACTCCAATGGCAGCAGGTACTACGTGCTCTTCCAGAACATGCTCGATATACCGGACAGCATTCAGTCGCTGGGGAACAAGTACAAGGTCCGTACGATTGTTGTACATAACTCCGGCCCACACCATTATGGAACCTCCTCCGAATCTATCAATTTCCTGTACAGCCTCTGCAGAAAATCTTTCTCCTGGCCATCCCCACACCCTCAATCGACCATCACAACGTGTAAGACGATACCTGGATTCGTCCGAGAATAGCACAGACTCCCACTGGTTCAGGTTCCAATCACCATGGTTTTCAGCATACGTACGTCTTGCTGCCTTATGCTCATTTTTTAAGCGTGGTTTTTTAACGGGCCTTTTTGGACGAATATTCTCTTTCCTTAATCTGTTCCTTATGGTTTGGTCTGAAACCCGGATTCCGGAAGCCATATGAAGGCATTCTGCAGGTCTTTTGCAGTTTTGTACGCTGTCGAAGAGCAGAAAGAACAACGTATCTGTCATCCTGGGGGCTTGTTTTAAATTTACGGCCCTGGCCACGTCTTCTACAATACTGACCTGTCTCTCTGTGCCTGTTGCGTAACCTGGACACCATGGAAGGAGAAACCACAAGCTCTCTAGCCACTTGTCGTAGAGATTGACCTTGTCGTAAAAGATGTAGAGCATGATACACTTCGAACTCATTTAAATGCCTCATTTTGTCAGAGACTTCAATAAACAAGGCAATAATCAACATTCGTCAATATAGCAACATCAGGAAGCTTACCAATTAGAAGTGGCCAGTACCTTCCAAAATAAAAAAAAATCTCTATATTTGTTATTTGAGGTAATTTCTCTGTATTTAGGCCATGGATCTTTAAAATTTGTATCCAATGATAAAATTAATAATTCAATTTACATATTGTCCATCTTTCAGCATCACAGCTTTAAAAAACAATTACTTATTCAATTTATTACAAGTGTTCCTCTAATTGTTTTGAGCAGTGTATATACCAATTTTCATCCCTGGAAGAAATAAACGTGGCAGACCAAGATATAAATGGAAAACCTACGTCAGAACCATAATGAATGATAGGAATTTGGAAGAGGGAGATTGGAATTATAGAGATAAATGGAAACTGAAGACGGCAAACCTATAAGTGGGGGAGAGCCGAAGAAGAAGAAGAAACAAAATAAAATGTCTCTAAGGAATTTGTGTATTACTCATTAATTTGTGTACTCATTCATTTGTTTACGTTCTTACTGAAAGTGCATTGTTGCAAAAAGAAAATTGTGCAGCAGCAATGTGAATTGACTTACTCTGGCGTATTTATTATTAGTGGTTTAGAATTAGTGAGTACATTTTATTATCTAAATTTAAATTAAGCCCTATCTAATCTTGGTTTCAGTAATTTCATTACATTTCTTTTTCAAATTTAGATATTTGCACCTACTTCCATTGTGCCTCGACATAGAACATTGATGGGTCCGAGTGAGAGACAAAGAAGAAGGGATATATTTCCTTACACATAATAATAGGCCAAATGCAAATTTAAATAGTATAGTACACCGCTGTGGTCTCGGGGTAGCGTGCTGCCTTGTCACGCAGCGGGCCCGGGTTCGATCCCCGGTCGGGACAGTTTTTCTGGGTGAGGTTTTTATCTGGGTTTTTCCTCACCTCTAAGGCAAATGTCAGGAAAACTTTAAGGCCCAAACGGTCCCCGAAATCATATGGCCATCGCAATCATCGTCATTCATATTCATCTTAGGTTAAGCTTAGGATTAGGGACTCTCCTGGCGCACCATTATCATCATCATCACCCATCATATCATCGGGGCAACATAATCCCGCCTTCCAGGCGCCCCAACCTCAGAAGTGGGTTACAAGTACGCCATGCCAGGAGAGAGACCAGGAATGTCGAAAGACAAACCTGGGGCATTTGAAAAAAAATAGTAGGCCATATACAAATATCAACTGACGTGTTATTGTTTTTTTTAATGTGGCTCAGCCAAGCTATACCACATATTTCCTATAGTTCGTATTTTTAAAATAAGTATAAAATTAATGCATAATGACGTATTTGTGACAAACTTAAAAAAACTAATGACTTGTGATCGATTTTCGACCGCTGGACGACCACTAGTATATATAATTCATCTAGGTCATTTGTTAAATACTGTTTTTTCTTTGTTGATTTTCAAATCCAATTTTTTTACAAAATACTTTTTACTATTTATAATATATTAGTTATACCAGTATTCAGATTATTTTTTTTTTTTGCAAATGCCCCAAGTTGTCTTTCGACATTCCTGGTGTTCTCTCCTGGCATGGCGTACATGTAATACACTTCTGAGGTTGGAGCGCCTGGAAGGCGGGGTTACGTTGTCCCGATGATATGATGGTTGATGATGATTATGATTATAATGGTGCGTCAGAAAAGTCCCTAATCCTAAGCTTAATCTAAGATGAATATGAATGATGATGATAGCGATGGTCATATGATTTCGGGGACCGATTGGGCCTTAAAGTTTTCCTGACAAATGCCTTACAGGTGAGAAAAAACCCCGATAGAAACCTCACCCAGAAAAACTGTCCCGACCGTGGATCGAACCCGGGCCCGCTGCATGACAAGGCAGGCTACCTCAAGCCCACAGCGGTGGACTCAGAAGAAAATTCTGTGTTCTGGAAATATGACCTATTTTATTACTGAAGGGCTTATCTTTTCTCAAACAGAATGCAGAAACTTGGTCAGATATCAGTAGTATAGTTCATGACAGGAGTCACAGTTACGTCATTGCCTCAGCCCAGAGGGCCCGGTTCGATCCCAGATCGGGACAAGTTTCCTGGGTAAAGTTTATTTTCTGAGTTTTTCCTCATGTGTAAGATATTGTTCGAAAACTTTGAGGCCAAAATAATCCCGGAATACCATTTAGTCATCATAATCATCATCCTATCATATTCCCCTGTCGGTCATGGTGGACTAGTGGTTATGTTCCTTGCCTCTGTCCCGAGTTCAAACCCGGTCGGAGTCAATCGATTTTTTTAGGATGGAAATATCCAAGGAGCAAGTCCTGCGGGGTACTTCAATCAGTGGTTCCCGAGTCTGAAGATTTTCGGGCACTTAAAAACACTTAAGGCTAAATAAAGAGGCCTGTAAGCAAAATGTACCTTAGTTGGTATGTTGACCGCATACCATTCATGACATATTTGGGAAATAAGAGTAACTAAATTAACTTGGTCTAGTAACTCCTAACAAAGGAGAGGATATGGCCCAACATTGGGCTGTTACGCCATTGTAGATGTTGATAGTATTCCTCTTGTTTAGTATGAATGAATAAATGGTATGTCGTGTTAAATGTTCGTGTAGTCTCGGAGGTGGCTCTGGCATTGAGCTGATCACTTATCCAATATGCCTTCCATATTATTGTATGGTCAAATATGTATGATCCGGAATTTATTTATTTAACCCCCGAAAGGACATTACCCCATGAGGCGCGGTGGCGTAGTGCCATCAGCTAGTAGATATCTCGTGCCGTAGTCGAGCGATTTTTAAAACACGATGTCTTGGTGAAGAGTTACGGGACTTGGGTTGATTCGAGTCCCCATAGGAAGAAATTTTCACATAGAATTTCGGTTAGTTTGGGGCCGAGCCTACTCAGTATCTAGAGGAATTTGGGTAGATATAATAAATAGTGGCTCCATGTTGGATAAACCAGATATAACGGTCTGGGGGACATGACATTGTTTAACATCTGTGATTAACACAGGTAGCAGCACCCTGGCAGGACAAGGACCTTGTAGGCCTCTCGCTCCCTGATGAAGTATTTAGGTGGGTCCAGGATTTTTGGTTGGGTTTTGGCTTGGATCGAGGATTAATATTTAGGTAAATTGCGGTAGAGCTGTGGATTCTCTTCTCAGGGGTCAGAGGTTAGTATACAGGAGACGATTCATAAAAAAATGTTTTTGCTTGAAGAAAATAATTAAAATTTATTTTAAATTTGAATGTCCAAGAAGGGTAAGTAAATTTCGGTGGCTATTTAACTCATGCCCCAAATGGGAGTCAATGACCAATCACGTTACAATGATTTTTTATTTACAACCAATCACAGTCGTGTTTCGCCTAGAATTTACCAACTAAAGTTTATCATAATAAAGAAGGCACTTTCTTTTTAACATTCTGAATAGGTCATAGCATTATTTTGCAGTGACTGACGCACTAAAAAATACGGCTATCAGATTGTATATATAGTGCATGAATGTCAACACATACCGCATGCGGGAGTTAATATAAAAACATTTGTAGCAATTGATTATACCACCAAAAAAAGAAACCACTGTTTGCACTTTATTAAATGTATTCTTTCCCAAAAAAATATAAGTGTTATATTTAACATCATAGGACATCGTTCTCTATGATCAGAAGTGAATTAATATACAGTTTGATGTGTTTCATTTTTTCTCCACTAGAGAGCATTCTTACAATATTGCGTTACTTTGGCAATAAATAATATGTTCTGGTTGCAGTGACGAACAAAAGAAGCAAATGAAGCGTACCAATCGTTTCTCATTTGTTTCCAAACATCGCCGTTTACATTAATTGTATAAATATTTTAAAATAACTATATTTAAATAATGATTTGTGAGTAAACTGCTTAATTTTATTCGCTAAATAGTCCTAACAAATGCCACTCTTGATTTCCAAATTATCTAAATAAATTCACTCCTCACTTCGTGAGTCGTGAATTTATCGATAATTTGGAAATAACTCGTGGCATTACTTGTAATAATGTTCTTCACTATATATAAATATATCCTTCTTATTAAATGTCATTGATTAATTTAGTTTTAAATTAAAAAAAAAACTTTTCTCTATCCTTGAATCGGAGAGATTATTAAATTTCACTTCAGGAGCTATTTTTGCTTCCACTCAGATAAAAAGTGGACACTAGAATGAATAAATTAAACAAGTTATCCACCGCTATGGTCTCGAGGAAGCGTGCTTCATTGTGACGCAGCGGGCCCGGGTTCGATCCCCGGCCGGGACAGTTTTTCTGGATGAGGTTTTTATCAGGGGTTTTCCTCACCTGTAAGACAAATGTCAGGAAAACTTTAAGGCCCAAACGGTCCCCGAAATCATATGGCCATCGCAATCATCATAATTCATATTCATCTTAGATTAAGCTTAGGATTAGGAACTCTCCTGGCACACTACTACCATCATATCATCGGGGCAACGTAACCTCGCCTTCCAGGCGCCCCAACCTCAGAAGTGAGTTACAAGTACGCCATGCCAGGAGAGAACACCAGGAATGTCTGGGGCATTTGAAAAAAATAAAATATATATATATATATATATATATATATATATATATATATATAAAGTTTATAATTACGTCACATGACATTATTCTTAATTTAATTTAATTTGTTATTTAATTTGTAATTTTACAATTAAAATTAATCTTTAAAATTACAATCTAATTTGTAAAAGTTAGTAATTTAATTAGTTAATTTTAGTTAATAATTTTATTTGATATAAGGTTAAATCCGATTGTACATAATAAGAAAGATAAGTGCTTTTAATTCCAATCAGAATTTAGGATACTTTTTATGAGAGTATAAAATTATTCAGATTTTATGTTAATTTTTAATAGAAATATTTAAAATGTTGACAACAATGATTTAAGCTAATATTTAAAAGCATTATTAAGAAAATCTATATCATAAGTAATGCCACGAGTGAATTTATCTAGAGCATCGTTTCCCAACCTGTGGTTCGCGAATCCCCAGGAGGTTTGCAAAATATTTCAAGGATTCGCCAAAACTTTTCCGTAATGGCGGGTTTCGAGTTTAGATGTTGCAGCATAATAATAATAATAATAATAATAATAATAATAATAATAATAATAATAATAATGATATTAATATTATTATTTTAAAATTAAATTAACCCTATAATACCTCTTGTTGCATATGTGTAACATCGGGAATATATCACATTATTTCCACAATACATTAATATTTACCGCGAATTCCTGATTTACAGTTATGTAACAACGTTAGGATTGTATTTGATTTCGCTGCAACTAAGCCTACATGTTGTGTAACTTTTAATACGTAACTAGAGTAACTTTAGGTTTTAACCGTTAAGGTTAAGTTAATTTAACGTTATTAAACATTTTGCTTGGAATTAAAATGTATGCATGTTTACTGTACATATGTATATTTGAAAGTCAGTGGTTCACCCAACTCAGATCGTTGTGGAAGTGGTTCGCGAGTCGAAAAAGGTTGGGAACCGCTGATCTAAAGGATTTGGAAATCTAGAGTGGCATTTGTTAGGACTATTTTAACGAATAAAATTACGCTGTTTACTCAAAAGTCATTATTGAAATATAGTTACCGGTATTTTAAAATATTTATAATATATTTAATGTAAACGGCGATATTTGAAAACAAATCAGAAATGTGAGGTTATGTATATTCACTGCAACTTGATCTAATTATTTATTGCCTATAGGTTCGCAAAATTGTAAGAATGCATCCAGTGGAGAAATAATGAAACACGTCAGACTGTAAATTAACATTATAGGATATTAATATATTCTTAGTAAACAACAGTAAAATCAAGGAATCTGTTCTTTATTTGCTATAATTCAATGTATTTATTGGAGAAAAATAATGCTCTGAGCTGTACAGCATATTAAAAAGGGGGAGCTTTCTTTATCACAAAAGCAGGAACTGATAAAGAGAAATCGATAAAGAGATCGAGGTGAAACACGACTGTCATTGGTTGTAAAACAAAATTAATTGAAACATGATTGGCCATTGACTATCATTTGGGGCATGAGTTAAATAGTCTAGTAAATATTTTTATTATTATTATGACATTTTTATCTGACAATAACTAATAAATTTAATTATTTAGTTTTTTATTTAAAGTTAATATTTATTTATACAAAGCATATTGAAATATAAAATTATTAGTTACACTTTGGTTTTATTATTTTGATAATATTACAATTTTGTTTTATCCCTTGGAATTGTTTTCCCTCATAAAGATCATAGGGCTATAAATCGTGGTGTGAGACAAGGCTGCCCCCTATCCGCAACACTATTTGCGATTTATATCAACGAAGTAATATGTTGCTGGAACAAGAAATATAAATTTGGAATAAGAATATCAGTAAATACTAAATTAAATAAACTATTGTTTGCAGATGACCAAATAATAATTGCAAATTCAGAAGATAATCTGCAGAAAGGTCTATATGAACTTAACAAAATTATAGAAGAATATGGATTGAAGATATCTATAAAGAAAACAAATTATGACATTTCAAGGTGTAGAAGTCAGAAGTAAAATTGTACTTGACAATAACATTTTGGAGCAGGTGAATAATTTTACAAATCTAGGTTGCAATATCTCATATGAAGAAGAAAAGGATGTAAATGCAAAAATATCTAAATTTTTAAGAATTTAGGGTTAATAAATACTATCTTTAAGCCACAGTTAGTCCAAAAACATTCAAGACTAAAAATGTATAAAACATTGACTCTTCCAACTCTTTTGTATGGTAGCGAAGTATGGACGTTGAAACAGAAAGATATACAAATAATTAGATATGCTGAAATGAGATACCTTCGGAGGACTGCAGGAGACACACTACTAGATCACAAAAAAAATTAAGACATATTAGAAGAATTACACTTGGTACTTTAGAAAACAAAATTTCTGATTATAAATCAAGATGGATGCAACATGTTCATCGAATGGAAGATCACAAGATATCCAAACAAATGTTAAGATATCAACCTGCAGGAAGAAGACCAGGACGTCCATTCAAAAGACAATGCCTAAAATTCGTGAATGTACTATGATGATGATGATCTAAAATATTAAACTTTTCCTCTCTTACTCGATTTTCTCTTTTGGATTTTTTTTAATAGAATGAACAAAACCTTGGAGCTAAACCTTTCAAACGTATGAAGCTTACTCAATTTATTGACGTCAAAGCAAAGAATTATTTATGATTTTAAATAAACATTAGATTTTTCATATAGCTTTATTTGAAATCCTCCATGTTTCATTATACCGAAATGAATTTTCTTTATGGAGTAGAGCTCACGACCTATTTTACAAAGCATTTTAATATTAGGTATCCTTCTCGTGGGGAAATACTGTGGCTTTCTAAACGAAATCAGTAAACGCTTTCTAGTGAAACCTCTCTTAGAGGATAACAACATTACTGAATCACGTGGGAAATAATGAGATCAAAAATACTTTATTAGTTTTAAAGGTTTATTCATTTGCATGAGCCCATACTGGTGTCCTAAAATACATTATATAATGGAAATGGACAGTTAATGACAAACGAGGGAAATTTTGAAGAAGTGGCTGAATTAAAGTACCTAGGAAATATAATTACATCATCTTCATCTTCAAGGTATAATTACAGTAAGAAACAAATTAAACATAGGCTCAATTCTGGAAATGCGTGCTATTATACGTTAAGGAACTCTTCTCGCCCCAACACCTTTCAAAAAACGTTAAACTGAAAATACATATAACTGTTATTCTACCAGTTATAAGGATGCGAAACATGGGCTCTTACTTTAAGGAAAGATAAAGAATTACGAGTAATTCAGAATAGAGTTCTTAGGAAAAATTTTGGATCAACGAGAGAAGAACAGATAAGAGAATGGAGAATACTACATAACAGTGAGCTACATGATTTTTATAGGAAAGCAGATAGAACCTACTGACAAACAAAAATTTGATTTAGTTGAGGACTCCAACTCCATGGCGCAATAAGCATTAAAGGACCTTGGCGTACCATCTGGCTGCTGGCCTCACTTCCACATGTATCAATCACAGAAGACGATAATCCAGCCAGTGTAGGGGTGACATGTGGTCAGCATGTAGGGTTCCCCAGCCGTTATAGCTGATTTTCTCAACTTGGAGCCGCTACTAATTGTAAGTATCCAAATGCCTCATGGTACTAGGTGGGCACCGGTTCTATACTGGCCGAAATTCCATGAGAAGAAAAATTCCCCCATGGAGACTTGAACCAGCGCAATTCCAGTAGTTCTGCGTCAAGGCATATTGTCTTAACCACGGGATATTAGTTGAGGACGCGGGACTTTAGTTGAGGACTGCTGATAGAATTTTATATTTTTAATATTTTAATCAATAATCTAACGGAAGTATATAAAACATGGGGACTGAATATAATTTTACAGAAAACAGAATATATGTGTTTGGGAAAGGATGTGGATGACCTCATACTCGAAACAGGGAAAATAAAAAAAAATATGCATTTTTTAAATATCTTGGGTCAATAATACAAGTTTAGGTACCTGTGAAAGAGATGTACAAACTAAAATTGCAATGGCAAAAAATGCAACTATGACATTACATGGAATAATTTGGAACAAAAATATTACAAAGGAAACTAAAATGACTATTTAACTCATGCCCCAAATGGGAGTCAATGACCAATCACGTTTCAATGATTTCTGTATTACAACCAATCAGAGACGTGTTTCACGAAATAATTATCAACGTTAGGATTATCATATATTAAGCAAAGCTCCTCCTTTTTAATATTCTGAACAGGTCTGACCGTTATTTTGCAGTGACTGAGCCTATAACAAATACGGCTACCAGATTGTATATAATAGTGCTTACATGTCAACATTTGTAGCAATTGATTATACCACCAAAAAAAGAAACCACTGTTTGCACTTTCTTAAATGTATACGACATCAAAAATGAATTAATATACAGATTGATGTGTTTTCATTTTTTCTCCACTAGAGAGCATTCTTACAATATTGCGTTCCTTTGGCAATAAATAGTATGATCTGGTTGCAGTGATAAACAAAAGAAGCAGTAGAAGCGTAGGCTACCTATCGTTTCTCATTAGTTTTCAAACATCACCGTTTACTTTAAATATAAAAATATTTTTAAATAACTGTAGTTAAATAATGATTTGTGAGTAAACAGCTTTATTTTATTCGTTAAATAGTCCTAAACAAATGCCACTCTTGATTTCCAAATTCTCTAGATAAATTCACTCCTCACTTCGTGAGTCGTGAATTTATCGATAATTTGGAAATCACTCGTGGCATTACTTATGAAAATTTATAACAGCATAATACAGAATATTTTGTCATATGAAAGTGAAACTTGGTCTTTGACGGAATTACAAAAGTATAAAATTAGAAAACAGTTGAATTTGATTATTTTAGAAGAAGCATCCAAAAAACAAGACAGTATAAAATTATAAATTAATTCCTTTGGGGAGAAATGAATGTCACCACATCTGTTGTTAAGAAGACTGAAAATCAAACGCTTAAATGGTGTGACCATATACAAAGAATGAAAAATGATCCGATTGAGGGTCTTTCCACTTTTCAGCGGTTGCCCTTTTACCAGCCGGCTGCTGGCCTTTCACATCCACATGTGTCAATCACAGAGGTAGATGAACAACAGCCAGTATATGGGTGACATGTGGTTAGCATGTCGAGTCCCCCAGCCGTTATAGCTGGTTCCTCAACCTGGAGCCGCTACTTATTGTAGCTACCCAATTGCCTCACGATGCTGGGTGGGCACCGGTCCCATACTGGCCGAAATACCATGAGAAAATTTCTTCCCCCATGGAGACTCGAACCAGCGCAAGTCCCGTAGCTCTGCACCAAGGCTTCCTACCTTAACCGCTCGGCTATGGCGCGGGAAAAATGAAAGATGGTAAAAAATATATACCAATGCTCACCCCCTGGAAGAAATAAACGTGGCAGACCAAGATAGAAATGGAAAACCTACGTCAGAACTATAATAGATGATAGGAATTCGGAAGAAGGAGATTGGAACGATAGAAATAAATGGAAACTGAAGACGGCAAACCTGTAAGTGGGGGAAAGCCGAAGAAGAAGAAGAATCAATATTCTCATCGTGGTTTATCATGAATTATAAAAGTATCGATTCTCAGGTACTATTTTTATATTTTTAAATTTGGAAATAGCTTGAAATAAATGCTATAGAACAGTAATTCATAAACTGTGCTTCGCAGACCCGTTATATAATGATCAGGGGTTCCACATATGCCATGCACTTTAAGTTTCCTTCTATGAAACTATACAATTCCGAACCACTATACTGGAGAAAATAATATTATGTGTATCAAGAGCGAAATGAATATATTTTCCCAGGTTCACAACTATTTGAACACACGCTGTAAAATATCCAATAGTGCCAGTGAGTTAGTTTGTTATTTTTCATTTTCTCAACTCGGAGTTGTTTGATTTTCGTAAAAGTATTTTGAATGACGTCCCAGATTAACATAAACTAGTGTTCGCCCATTGGTCGAAATTCGACCATAAATAACACGTCACCACACTTATATTATTTTAGATATCGTTAGTTTTATATTGTATTAGACATTGTTAGAGTTTTAAATTGTATTTTATTTTATTTGGCATTGTACTGGACGTTTTATTATTCCATCCGTAGTAATTCTGTCCGAAGGCAGGTCTTTCACTGCAATCATGGCATTTTCATGCTATGCTTTGCAGCTTTACTAGGGAATTGTAGGTGTGGTAGCTTCCCGTTGCTTTCCACACCGGTGAAGAATGATGATGATGATGATGATAATGATAAGGATGATGGCCATATGATTTCGGGGACCGTTTGGACCTTAAAGTTTTCCTGACATTTGTCTTACAGGTGAGGAAAAACCCCGATAAAAACCTCACGCAGAAAAACTATCCCAACCGGGAATCGAACCCGGGCCCTCTGCGTGAAAAGGCAGCACGCTACCTCGAGACCACTGCGGTGGACGTTTTATTATTATATATGTATATAAAAATAAAATCGGTTAACAGACAGAGGAGAAAAATATATTTAACTTTTTTGTATCGAAGATAGAGCAAAAAAAAAAAAAAACACCAGAGCTCGTCAATAGCTACTAAATATCGGTTTAATTAACCATAATCATAATTTAATCAGACATTTTTATACCTCACAAAATGTGTATATTTATGTTGACTGAAACTGATGATGGAGATGATAATAATCTAAATTAGCACCCAGCATCGTGAACAATTTTGGTAGCTACAATAATTAACAACTTCACATTGAGAAAACCAGCTATAACGGCTGATAGCCTGACATGCTGACCACATGTCACCTCTACACTGACAGGATGATCGTCTACCTCTGTGATTAATACATGTACATGTATGACTTATCTATGGTTTAAATGGGAGGTGGATTAGAGTGCCTTACAGTTAAAAACGGCAGATATATATTTTTTTGACATTACCTTTATTCATCACAAGTTTCTCTGGAAAAAATGTATCTCTCGCACTATAGAGATTTCCCATAAACACTGCCTTACAGTTAAAAATGGTAGAACTGTTTCCAATTTTTTTATTGATAACACTAAAGCTCATCAATAGCAAAAACATAGTATGTTGATAAACAGAGGAGAAAATGGTACGGTACTTAACAGTTTTGTCTTTGTACATATATTCTTCAATTTACGAAAGAAAAATGTTGAGAATCGAGAATCATGAAATGTACGATACTTTCATGACAGTGTGTCATCCTGGAAGTAATGTTAATTTTTAAAACACGCATTCGGCTGGGTATCACGACCAAGCCAGATGCTATAAAAATACGTCCCTCCTTCTGGAAGACATTTGATAAATCGCAGTGTCCTGTCATCGTGAACAATGATTCCTAACTTGTTGGGTGACTCATTCGCCGCCTCCGATATGTACCATCACATTTCTTTAATTTAAACCACTACAATAAGTGATTTGTTGCAACACATGGGCCAGAAAGCAATATGTTATCCTTGTTGAACATGCAATTAATAGCAGTACGGGCAATTATTATTTTTCAGTACTTTCACGTTGGGTTACATTTTTAGGATTCTCTCCTGACTTGGAGAAATTATAATCACTTCTGAGGTTAGGGGCCTGGAAGGGTGGATAATAAATGATAACGAAACAACATGGCAGTCCTTAAAGCTAAACTTAACTTACGTAATTCGTAATTTCCAGACAATGGGCGACCATAGGAATCATTCTTAAAAAAAACCCTGAATTTTAAGAAGGTATCGAACCCAGGACCTCATGGAGTGAAGTCAGAAGATCTGACCTTAAGACCATGAGGATGTATTTTATATTTATTTACTAGCTAATACCCGGCGTGTGCTGCTACTCCTAAATAAATTAAAATTAATGCGCTTTTATGTTTAGTTGAATAAGTTGAAGGAAAAATAATTATTAATTTATATTTTTTAGATATCCCGGCGTTACCCGGGAATCTACTTATTCCGATCTTCTTGGCATAAATGAGCTGAAAAACAAAAATTAATGTACTTCTTATGATTAGTTGAATAAGTAAATTGAGAAATAATTATAAATGTACATCGTAATTATTTTAAGATTCCCCCTACTGATTTCCCGATGTTGCCCGGGAATCTACTTATCTCGATATTCTTGTCATAAATGAGCTAAAAGACAAAATTCGTTATTGTGAGTTATCCGTAAAAGAATACCCGTCATGTGCTGCTATGCTTGCACAGGGATCTACTGTACGTACTTGTCTCGAATATCCTGGCATCAGTGAAAGACAAAAATGGTCATTGTGAGTTATCCGTAGGAGATAAACATATGCTATCGCGAGCTTTTTGAGATATTCAATTCTGTATACATTAATGTTGTGTATTTGTTATGGTTTAGGCAACGTAAGCCATTTAAGCGCCCAAAGAGCTACTTTTTTTCATGTTTTCCACAACGAACGACGATTTTTAAGGGTGTAGGAGTTATGTATCACAACTCCCTTATAGCCTATGTTCATCCCGGGAATCCCTTGAACATTTTGCAAAAAGCCCCATCACAATTGGATCAACGGTATGGCCGCGCATAAAGTACGAACAAACAAACAAACCAACAAACAAACATTCATTTTTATATATTAGATAAACAGGTTTATAACGTAATAAGACATCTTCCTGTGCTTAAAGCGTTTTAAATGTTTATCTTCTTTCTCCATTATTCTCTATCTTCCTATTCCAATTCTTCCAGACCTATCTCCCTCATACCTCTTCTTATATCTTCCATCCATTTAAATCTAGGTCCATCCATTTAAAATAGGCCAGCTCCCTATTCATAACTAAAAGAAGTAATTGCTAAAAGCCGGAAGGATTTAACTATTAGCATGTATTTTTTATGAGCTAAATAATTGAGAATATTTCATTTGTGATAAATTAAAAATCCAAAATGTCCAACACTGTGGCCTCGGGGTAACGTCGTGTCTTTGCCTCGAACATAGCGGGCACAAATTCGATTCCCGGTCGAGGGAAGTATCTTGGGTGAGAGTTTTTCGGTTTATTTCCTCACCCGTAAACAAATGTCAGGAACCTTTACAGCCAAAATTCTCTTCAAATACCATTTGGCCTTTACAATCAAAACAAACAAAAACAAACTCCATGGTGCGACAGAACTAGAAGACCCTTGTTCTACCATCCCTCTGCTGGCCTCACATCCACATATGTTGACCACAGCTATAGACGATCATCCTGCAAGTGTAAGGGTGAATGTAGTCGGTCCCGCAGCCACTGTAGCTGGTTTTCAAAACTTGGAGTCGCTATTTGTTGCAGGTATCCAAATTCCTAACGATGCTGTATGTTTTTTTATTTAAGAGCTCCACCAACATCCCCCTGGGTTTCCTCGGGCTTAGTGCCCATATCCCCAGGTCTGCTCTTGCCCCTATTTATTATCTAGCGTGATTTCTTTATTTAATTCATTATACTTTTACAGAGTGCGGCTAGTTGAAACTTAATCTTAGGTGTTTACAGTTATATTACATTATGGTTGGCACCTGTCCCATACTTTCTGCAATTACATAATAAATTTCTTTCCCCATGGAGGCTCGAACAAGCGCAAGTCTCATAGCTCTGCGCCAAGGTATTTTGCTTTAACCACTCGGCTACTTCGCGGGACATTCACTCGCTCATTCACATTAAACATTGTATAGGTCTATATTATAATGATGGATATATGGTCAAATTATATTCTGGAGGATATTTGGGCTTTAACGTTTCTTGATATTTGTCTTAAAGTTAAGAAAAACTCCGAAAAAATCATCACCCGAGAAACTGTCCGGAGTGGTGTCCAGTGTGTGCAAAACAACGACGCTACCCCGAGATTGCAGCACTTGTTGCAGCGGTGGACAAAATATGAATTGATTATAAACTTATAGAAGAAAATTATCGATTGTTTTATTTATACAATGATTAAAATGTACTAAAGTATGTAATGTATTAATTGTGGAACTCTAAAAAATGTTATTTATTCACTCCGCATTTTTTTATAATACGTGTTCCTATGTGAAATAAAATTTTGAATATAAGCCTAAATTTATTAGGACCTCGTTCGAGATAATTAAACTTTATGTTAGGGACATACGCATTAGTGAAGGGAAAAAATCATTATCATCATCGCTATCCTCTTATCGTGTCCTCCTCTCGGAAGGTCGATTCCAAATATGCTTTACTTATTTTTTAGTTCTTCCCAATCGTATCTAATTTCTTGTAAACTTCTTTTCACTTGGTTAATCCGTCTTTTTATTGGTCTACCTCGTTTTCCTTGTATCTTGAGATTTAACAGTCTTTGGTGATATTCGTTTTAAATGTCTAAATCATTTGTCTATTTTTTTTCTATGTCTCTTGTTAATTTTTCTACATTTAATGTCTCCCTGATTTTGTCGTTTCTTATTCTATCCCTCCTTGTATTATGCACCATTCCACATAAGAATTTCATTTCTGTAGCTTGGATTCTGCTCAATTCCTTCTTTGTAGGCCCCAATATGTCCAAGTCTCAGATGCTTTGACCAGAAACGAGCGAACTAAAGTGGCTCCAGTGAAGCCACGTCAGGCCTAGAAAGTCGGTGGTGGATGGAACAAATCATTATACAAATCATATTTCATTAAATGTTACAAAGTTGTAACCCTCTTTTTTTCAATTCTATTTTTACGTGAAAAAAGTTCCCATGTCTCATTAACAATCATTTCCCATGTAAAACTTAATCACCAGGTAAGAGATAGGCTAATTGGCCAGATCCTTCAACCGTTGGATTGAGACCGTAACAGGCCGCTATGTCTATCTCATGAAAGGAAGAAGAAGAAGAAGGACTTAATAAAAAAAGAGGACACAAACGTCTTTTGAGCTACAATTTAAATTATTAAAATTACTTATTGATAATTTTACGACATAATTGACTCTTAGGCTACTTTAAGGGAGAAGTAAAGGTTACGAGTATTTGATAATAAAGTTCTTAGGAATTGTTTTAGAACCAAAGAGAGATGAACATACAGGCGAATAGAAAAGACTACATAACAGTGGACTACGTAATGTTTACGTGAAATCTGTTATAGGCCTACATTAAGAACGGTTGAGTCTCATAGTCTGTGACGGGCAGGACATTTAGTACGAATGGGAAATGAATGAGAGGCATAGAAACTCGTTGCAGGGAAACCAGAGAGAAAGTGTCCAGTTATGAGGTGTGAGAAGAATAGTAACCTTGATTTGTGGGATGTAGATTATACAGAGGATGATTGTAAAATATTAGCTCAGGATAGAGATGTATGGAGAACTTATGTCCGCGCAGCCATGAACCTATGGGTTCGAAGGTGTCAGTGAGTTAGTTAGTTAATGGCAAATGCATTCAATTGAAGATGTAGATGGATTCAATGAAGTCTGAATGATAGATTCGAAAATTTAGAATGTGCCGATGATGTTAGTTTATTCGTACACAGATTCTCTGACATAGAAAGCAAATTATGAGACCTAAACGAATCAGCAAGCACATTTGGTTCATGGCCGCGCGAACATAAACTCTCCATAATCTGTATCCTGAATTATTTTTCCAATCATCCCTGTATTATCTACTTCCCTCAAACCATGGTTAATGTTGTTCTCCCATCTCATTATTGGTCTACGGACTGAACATTTTCCTCTGGTTTTCCTACAAGTAAGCCTCCATGCAACTCTTTCATCCTCCATTCGTGCCACACGTCCTGTTCATCGCAGTCAATGAGACTTAACTGTTCTTATTAGGCCTACTATTGTAGATGCTGATGATGGAAGACTGTCTTCTAAAATACCTACATTTTTAATGTTTATAATTATAATTTATTATTTGATGATGTTTTATAAACAGAAGTTTGTTTTAGTTGAGGACGGCTGATTAGCAAGTACGAATTTTAGAATTTTAATACATTAGTACCTGAGATCTCAGTCGTCTTCAACAAGAAGAAATACTGTAAAATATGTTTAGGCTTTTCATAAGCAGAAGATAGAACATATGTTTCCCAAAGGCCTCCAGAATATTTTACAGCATTTCATCTTTGAGGACGACTGTCTCGGCAACTAATTTTATATTTTCAACTTTTACAAAATTTATCGGATCATCACAATTTAGAAATAAGGTCACAAAACTCTTCACTACTTTATATACCACAGCACAGGACATGCATATTCTCAGAATCTTACACAGTATCTATGACTAGAGCACTAGTCATGTCAGGCACTGTCAATCACTATCATTATTTAAATACAAATTAACTTATAGGGACTATCTTAAGTTCCACACAATGAAAATAAGTGTTAACTGTATAACAAACTATATTCAGCACTTTGTATATAGCTATAAATATTCATCTAGGAAGGTTTACTTACTTAATTTAATTTAATAATATTTTTATTTTATTTTATTCCATGTTTTATTAGTATTAGCTAATATTAGACCACATTCCCATTGTCTTTTGTTTAGTCTATATTTTAATAATATTTTGAAATTATAATAAGTACCGGTATGTAATTTTTGTATAATTTTACTATTCGCTGGTTGAGTGGAAGAAAGGGCCGTATGACCTTAACTCTGTCAGCTAAATTAAAGCATTATTATTATTATTATTATTATTATTATTATGATTGTTATTAATATTATTATTGTTATTATTGCTATTATTGTTTTTGTTGTTATTATTATTATTATTATTATTATTATTATTATTATTATTATTATTATTGTCCACCGCTGTGGTCTCGAGGTAGCGTGCTGCCTTGTCACGCAGCGGGCCCGGGTTCGATCCCCGGTCGGGGCAGTTTTTCTGGGTGAGGTTTTTATCGGTGTTTTTCCTCACCTGTAAGACAAATGTCAGGAAAACTTTAAGGCCCAAACGGTCCCCGAAATCATATGGCCATCATCATTATCCTTACCATTATCATCACCACCATCATCATCCTTCACCGGTGTGGAAAGCAACGAGAAGCTACCACACCTACAATTCCCTAGTAAAGCTGCAAGCATAGCATGAAAATGCTATGATTGCATTGAAGGACCTGCCTTTGGGCAGAATTACTATGGATGGATGGATTATTATTATTATTATTTTTATTATTATTATTATTAGTTCAAGAATGTTTGGTGACAAATTTTAAAAGTATTGTGAAATATGCTGTAGTGAAAATGGGAGGGCAGAGAGAATTGTCCATACAGAGTATGAAGAACAAAAATTATGCATGTGGTCCTCATGACTAAAAAAACTTACAATGTCCCTAGAGGAAATCAGCGTTGCTAATTTTTATACCCATATAGATGGTATTGTTTGTAGAGATTTTTTTTTCACATGAAAACTAGTAGTGGTTGTTTTTCTCACCAAATAACTTAGATTCACGCTATAATGTGGAGCTCTAGCTTCTGTGACATTGACAACCGGAAAAAAAACCTATAGATTCCTGGGTAACAATAAAAGTTAGAAGAAGATATATGAGTAACTTTGGCATGACAAATACTCTAGTTGAGAGAATGGTTTATAGACCCTAATTCCTTGACATTCACTGCTCTCGTCAGCGGTCTTTTCTTTTGGAAGCAACTTCCTTTCACTCAAAACTTTTAATTTGGATAGTTTCAAGTCTTTATGTTCAGTTTTTTGTTTCCTTTGTGACCATCACTGTGTGTTCCAGAATATAGCATGACGAAATATTTTACTGCCAGCCATAGAATAATGGTGTTAACATGTAGGGGAGTATTGAAGAGATAAATTCTTAAAACAAAGATTTTGTCGTATGAAAATTAAAATTATAAATAAAATTACATTAGGACTATTATTTTTTTATTATTAGAATTGTTATTATTATTATTATTATTATTATTATTATTATTATTAACTATGAAAAATTGCTGTAATAATAATTACTATTATTATTAATTTATCTTCTTCTTCATTCTTCCATTTTAGGTTAAAACCTGTTCTTTCTTCAATTCTTGTTGTCTTATCTTAGGTCGTCATACTACCGCTTTCTGGGACATCCCTGTTGTCTTCTGCCCCTAGGTAGATTATCCCTTGCAGTCTTTACAATTCTGTTGCTATCCATCCTGCTTATATGCGCATCCAATTCTTGTTTTCTCCTATATACCCATTCTTTAATATGTTTGACTGCATATGTTTCACTCCTTTCTCTAGCCCATAAAGTTTTTCCCACAATTTTACGAAGTATTTTCATTTCATAAAAATATAAGTAATAAAAGTAATGTTAATATATATCATACAATTGTTAAAAGCATCATTGGTTATGGAGCAGAACTTTGGCCATTAACAACAAAAACAAATGGATTTTATACTAAGAGTAGCAAGAATGTCAAGAAGAGAAAAAATTAGAAACTCAGTTATAAGGGAGAAAATGAAGATTGAAGACGCTATTTTACATTATATTAAAACTCAGCAATTAGGATGATACGGACATGTCAAGCGAATGGAAGAGGATCGGCAACCAAAATGTGTTTTGGAATGGAGACCTGAGGGAAGACGAGGCAGAGGAAGACCTAAAACCTCCTGGAGTCAGGGAATATATTTATATATGGAGGAGAAACGTCTACAACCTGGGAATTGGATGGACCGACAAAATTGGCTATTAAGAATCGGTCAGTGTCAAAGACATTAATCAACCGATTATCTATCTTTTTTCATTTCTGTTGTTTCCAATGATCTTTTTTGTTTTTACGGTATCTATTATTAATTTGTCTATATTAATTTATTCAACAGGTTTGAAATGTAAACATCATCTTCCTGTGCCCAATATTAAACTTTGATAATATTCTTCCATTCATCTCTATCTTCCCGTCAGCATCTTGCAGCCCCTGTCCTTGATCAAATTCATAATTCCCTCTATCCATACCTCTATCCGGCTTACTTGTTTTGGGATTTTTGGCATTTTTTTTATTTTTACAATGAGCAGGGAGCTGGTCTACTGCATCAACCCCGTAATCTGAAGGACAAGAAGGTTTTTTTCTTAGCCTTTGTCAAATCAATGACGAACTATATGGCAGCAGTACCTGTAACCCCAGATAAAGGGGCCTTACTGGATACTATCAACGGTATCAATTGAACCCAGTTTTTAACGAGATTATTACTCCTCACCCTCATCCTTTTTCAACCTGGCTGGGGACAGGCTTTGGCGGGTTTATTATTATTATTATTATTATTATTATTATTATTATTATTATAAATAAACAATACTTTCAATTTATTTATTATCAGCGCTAAATATTACAATGCATTTGTGCTCATTTCAAGATTCTATAGCCAATCTCCACTTGTAATTTTCCACTCGCCTTTCTCCAAGCCTCTTTCTTTTATTATTCTGACTATTCCTTCTGTACATGTAAGTTTCGATCTTCCCTTTTTTAGTCATCCTGTCGGATTGCATTCGTATATCTTCTTCCGTCATCCTTTTCATATACCAGAAACATCTCAATTGTGTTGTTTTGATAATTACGATACTACTAGGAATGTAACAAAATAAGAATCACTTTTCTAGACAATCGGTATTTCATGTCAACCGGATTGTCGGTCCTGCGTGAGCCTTCCATTATCTCCAGAATAAGCACCTGGTACTCATTTTCGTAAGAGACTATGCCGATACCCAGTGACATTGTTCCGCCAGAAGGTTAGGGCCAGTTTAAAAATCCTGCTAAAACTGGGACTCGAAGTCCGCCTTGTAATGCATTGCTTAACCAACTACGCTACGGCGTACCCCTAATAATAATAATAATACTTACTCACTGGCACTATCGAACCCGTAGGTTCATGGCCGCGCGGACATAATCTCTCCATACATCCCTATCCTGGGCTAATGCTTTCCAATCATTCCCTGTATAATATACATCCCTCAAATCATAGTTAATGTTGTTCTCCCACCTCATTCTTGGTCTACCAACTGGGCGTTTCCCCTCTGGCTTTCCTACAAAATAATAATAATAATAATAATAATAATAATAATAATAATAATAACAATAACTAAGAAGGACCAAAGGATGCATAAAATTGGACCACATAAGAAGTGAAGAAATGAGAAGAGAATTAGAAATATATTCAATAAATTATAGAATTCAACAACAACGCGTCGGCTGGGAACAGCATGATCAGAGAATGGATGAAACAAGATTGCTCAAGATAGCATATCATTATAAACCAAAATGATTAAGGGATATAGGAAGACCTAGGAAGAGATGGAAGGAATCATTGTGAATTCGGAACAGGTGAATCGCCTAAACTTTGAAGTGAAGTTGATGATGATGATTTATATTAGGTATATAGATAATTTTTATTGCCAGAACGTAGTAAAATGTATGATAACGTCAATTAATATATTAATTACTGTGGTGTCTCAACTAGTCAATGCTAAAATATTAATATAGCCTGTAAACAGGGTTCAGAGTCAATACTGATGTAATTGTTGTTTATAATTTTCAAACAAGAAGATTCTTTATACTATCTGTAAGAGTTTTGAACATAATCACGAATCCACATCATAACTATTATGAGTTTTACTAAATTTATATTTATTTAAATATATTGTTATTCCTCGTATGATAGTTATGAAATATATATATATATATATATATATATATATAGTAATTCTGCCTGAAGGCCGGTCCTTCACTGCAATCATAGCATTTTCATACTATGCTTGCAGCTTTACTAGGGAATTGTAGGTGTCGTAGCTTCCCGTTGCTACCGGTGAAGGATGATGATGATGATAACGATAAGGATGATGATGGCCATATGACTTCGGGGACCGTTTGGGCCTTAAAGTTTTCCTGACATTTGTCTTACAGATGAGGAAAAACCCCGATAAAAACCTCACCCAGAAAAACTGCCCCGACCGGGGATCGAACCCGGGCCCGCTGCGTGACAAGGCAGTACTCTGCCTCGAGACCACAGCGGTGGACTATATATATATAATCATCATCACCCTTCACCGGTGTGGAAAGCAACGGAAAGCTACCACACCTACAATTCCCTAGTAAACCTGCAAAGCATAGCATGGCAATGCTATGATTGCATTGAAAGACCTGTCCTCGGACGGAATTACTATGGATATATATATATATATATATATATATATATACGTGTGTGTGTGTGTGAGTTTTTATGTAAAGTAAGCTACTAAATACGTACTATGAAGTCAGAGTAAGAATTTCTAATTTTATAAAAAGTGGTTTATCATCGAGTTCTATTACTATTGCACTGATTTTTTATTTTTTTCTATAGAATAAAAAGTTTTTTTTGACGATCATCTAGCCAGTGTAGGGGTGACATGTGGTCAGCATGTCGGATCCCCAGCCATTATAGCTGGTATTCTCAACCTGGATTCCCTACTTATTTTAGCTACCCAAATGTCTCACGATGCTGGGAGGGCACCGGTCCCGTACTGGCCGAAATTCCATGAGAAAAATGTATTCGCTTCTTGCCTTAACTACTCGGCTACGGCAAGATTTCCCATATAAGCTTTCAGTAAGGAGTCTAAACATAAATACATTTTTATTTTGTTTGCTAGCAATATGGTTAAAATGACATAATAATAATAATAATAATAATAATAATAATAAACAGGTATATCTTTAGAATTAAGGTACACAAGTAGCAAGTTAACCAAGAGGACAAACCAATGAAGAAATAGGGAATATATCGGACAGAAGAGAGGAAGAAAACCCATAGTAAAAAAATTAGGGACATAATAATAATCATCATCATAAACAGAGATATCTTTAGAATTAAGGTACACATGTGACAAGTTGACCAAGAGGACAAACCGAGGAAGAAATCGGGAATATCATGGACTGAAGAGAGAGAGACGGCCCATAGTCAAAAAATGAGGGACATGTGGAGTAAAAGGAAACGCATCTAAGTGCTTTGCATAGACCTACATGGGCTCATTCGCAATACTAATACTAATAATAATAATAATAATAATACAGATAAAGTTTTTTTCTGATACTTATAATTCAGAGGGATTCGATCTTAATTTTATACTGGATGAAATCCTTGTATATTGGAACAACAAGCATCATTTTTTAAATGTTTTAAAATTGCTTGCAAATAATGCGTAATTTTTAAAAGTTAAATTAAATAAATATATATGTAATGTTCGTTAATTTTTAAAAACAAAGATTTGGGTGTAAGTTTTGGCATAATTACGTTTTGAGGATTATATTTAATGTACACCCTGTTTTTCACAAGTGTTGGAGGGTAAGAAGACACATGGAATGCCTTGCCACCTCATTATGCCTGTGTCTCAGCTATTTGGGTTATTCCGGATGGCTTGATATCGCTCACATAGAAAACCTGATCTAATAAACTGTTCTTTCCTCGTGTTAAATAGTGGAGACAATCTGAAGCAAGGGGAATTTAAAATCACATCTCGCTACCTCCACACAAAAGGTGAAATGAAATTATTCACTTCTATACTGGGCCTACTCGTTATTTCTCAGATGGAACATAATTCATTATTATTATTATTATTATTATTATTATTATTATTATTATTATTATTATTATTATTATTATTATTATTATTATTATCATGCTGTGGAAAGCAACGGGAAGCTACCACACCTACACAATTCCCTAGTAAAGCTGTAAGCATAGCATGAAAATGCTATGATTGCAGTGAAGGACTTGCCTTTGGGCAGAATTACTATGGATGGATTATTATTATTATTATTATTATTATTATTATTATTATTAGACGCTTAACTAAATCGGAAAATAATCAGAAATACAATTATCAGACAACACATGAAAGTTCAAAATTCAATATTAGATTTTGTGAGATACAGACAGCTAGAATGGTATGGTCATATACGTAGAATGCCAAAGACGAGATTACACAGAAAAGCTTTAGAATGAATTCCACGTGGGGAAGGAAAGAGAGATCGACCTAGATTTAAATGGATGGATGATATCAGAGGTGGTATGAGGGATATAGGTCTGGAAGAATTGGAATGAGAAAATAGAGAAGAATGGAGAAAGAAGATACAAATTTAAAACGCTTTGGACACAGGAAGATGTTTTTTTTTACATTGTAAACCTGCTTGTAAATAAATTATTATTATTATTATTATTATTATTATTATTATTATTATTATTATTAATATTATAGTAGAGTTTGTGGAAAGCAACGGGAAGCTACCACACCTAAAATTCCCTAGTAAAGCTGCAAAGCATATAATGAGAATGCTAAGATTGCAGTGAAAGACATGCCCTCGGGCAGAATTACTATGCATGGATAGTAAAGTTGAGAAATGTCTTCACTGTCCAATTTTTTTCCCCTTGTGCTGCTTAAAATACCATCAATCTACGTTACTTTTGCCCGTCCTTTTCTTCTTCTACGCGCCGTAGCCCAGTGGTTAAGGCAGGAAGCCTTGGCGCAGAGCTACGGGACTTGCGCTGGTTCGAGTCCCCATGGGGAAGAAATTTTCTCTGGAATATCGGCCAGTATGGGACCGGTGCCCACTCAGCATCGTGAGGCATTTGGGTAGCTATAATAATTAGCGACTCGAGGTTGAGAAGACCAGGTATAACGGCTGGTGAATGTCACTCCTATACTGGCTTGATGATCATCTCCCTATGTGATTAACACATATAGACGTGAGGCCAGCAGCCAGCTGGTAGGACAAGGGCCTTCTAGGTCTGTCGCGCTTGGAGTATCTTCTTCTACCAGGTTGTCCCTGTTCTAGTATTTTTCTTTTAGTATTTTTTCTCTTCTAGTATTTTTTGTTCGTTTTTATGAAATTAACAATTTCAACATTTTTTTTTTCATCTTCTTCTCTATCAAAGTTTAACCTCTCACCTTATAAGCACTTTTACGTACTCCATGCCACACGGGGCCATATGGTCACTGTATTCCCACCATAACTTAAACACACGATCGAGAGAAAAATTAACTACAGCTTTAAGTCTATGGAATATTCACCTGAAAGGTCCGTCTCCTCCTCAACTTAATTAATCATTTAACTGTAGCGCTTTTGGGACTTGTCCCATCATCGGCAGGATTCAAAACTGGTGTTTCACTGAAGATCTGGTAGAGGGGGTTGCATGTATTGGGTTCGTTTTCGTTTATCAGGCTGTCGTTGTTGTGAGCTGCTTTCATGATTTCAAAAAACGAAGACGAACCCAATACACGCAACCTCCTCTACCAGATCTTCAGTAAAACACCAGTTTTGAATCCTGCCGATAATGGGACAAGTCTCGAAAGCGCTACAGTTAAATGATTAATAAAGTTGAGGAGACGGACCTTTCAGGTGAATATTCCATAATTTTATATTAATTTTGAATAATACCTCAACGGAACACATCATGAATCTTATAAAAGCTTTAACTCTACATCGAACTTCTCACTATTCCTCATTCTTCCTTGTTTCAGCTACCCGACTCTGGAATTCCCTTCCCTCGTATATCAAGGACTTTCCGACTCAAAAACAGTTTAAAAAGCTCACTAAATATTTCCTTAGACAATATAATACACGTTTCAGAATAAGTCAGTTAACCTCTTGCACGTGGTTGCAAGGAAAAAATCAGTTTGGTTGAAACTGGGGTTTGCATACCTTCAGAATATAATCTCAAACACTACTGCTTAAACAACAATGGAGGTCACTTTGAACAATTTCGGTAGTTGTTTTTTTGTGTAGATGTTGTAAGCTACAGAAAATAATATATTTGCATTTTCTGTTAACTGACTAAGATGACATGAAAACCGCTTTCTCAGGGCGTAACAGCTTTTCTAGGACTAATACCTGGCAGGATGATGGTGATGGTTAACTGACTTATGCTGCACCCTGTATATAACCGTGTTTCATCATCATCGTCAACTGCATTACGGTATGGACCATAAGATCCGTTCCAGCTCCAATCAAAACTGATCTCGCCACCTTTTTTACAGGTATTCCTGGGTTTTTTCTTCCGCGAGGATCGTAGGTGTACTCGTATATTGTTCTGATAATTGATGTTTCTGGCATATGTTGTATACGCTCCTTACAATTAATTTGTTGTTTTCTTATTATATTTATAACGTTGTGTATTTTTGTTTCAGATCTAAAGTATTTACTTATCAAATAATGTATTTGATATGGTATTTATTTGAGCAACTTCCATTTGTCTCTCATATACATATGGTAAAGCTGGTAAAGTCATCACCTTGTAAAACAATATATAGGCTCATTTTATTATTCTTTACTATTTTACACTTTCTTTACCATGCCAATTACTTAATTAAATTATAGATTATTATTATTATATTATTATTATTATTATTATTATTTATTATTATTATTATTATTATGGGCATGTACGACAAATGAAAGAAGAAAGGTTACCCAGAAAAACATTGGAATGATGTCCACCTGGAAGAAGGAAAGGAAGACCTCGAAACTCGTGGATGCAAGAAATAAGAACTGGAATGAGAACAAGAGGACTGTAGGGCATAGAATGGATGGATAGTGACAAGTGGAGAAAGAAAATAAAATGTCAGGCACAGAAAGATGTAGGCCTATATAAATAAATACAAATTATTATTATTATTATTATTATTACTATTATTATTATTATTATTATTATTATTACAATTATTTTTTCCCTTATTAACTCTATAATGTGTAGCCTAAGCCTATTACGTATTATTAATCAACATGTAGATAATTCATAATTATTGTTATGATATGTAAAATTTAACCCTGGTGAAGTGGAAGAGAAGAACTCACGGTTTAAGTATAATATTAAATATGATGAATATGATAATCTGTTTTAGAAATTCTAACTGAGCACCTCCAAAACTCCATATCTGCAGATTTTTTTGTTTTTGTTTTTGCTGAATTTAATTCATATATTTTTGCACGTATATCATTGAATCCCTTATTAATGTATAATCATTTTTTTTTCTAGGACCATTGGTTAATTTTGATATTGGAGATTAATAATAATAATAATAATAATAATAATAATAATAATAATAATAATAATAATAATAATAATTGTAATTTATTTATTTATATACAGAATATTAATGTTTACACATCCTTCTGTACCTAAAGTTTTATTTTTCTTCTCCACTCGTCTCTCTCCATCCAATCCATGTCCTCCAGTCCTCTTGCTCTCATTCCAGTTCTTAATTCCTGCATCCACGACTTAATTGTAATTACAATAATAATAATAATAATAATAATAATAATAACAATATGGATATATTAAATAGAGAATGCCATCAAAGTTTTAGAGAGAAGACTTACAATTCAATGGTATTACTAAGCTTTAGATTGGTGGAATGATGATATCGAAGAATTAACCAAAAAAGAAGAAAAAATGCTACTTAGAATGGTTGGCAAATAAAACAACAGAGAATTGGATAGAATACAAGAGAACAAACGCCAAAGTTAAAAGGAAAGTGATAGAAGAAAAAAAAAACAAATTATGGAAAAGCAAATGCCAAGAAATAGAAAGTTATATAGGAGGATCACAATCATCAGAAGTATGGAGATTTCTAAAAACTCTGAAAACCAACCAAAGATCCAGCAAAATAAATTTGTTAGTAAAATCTGACGCAGAAAAACATTACAAAGCTTTACTGTCAGAAACTAGAAATGAGTTTATGGAAACAATAGAAAATCCAACTATAGAAATGAACGCCCTGGAATTTGATACAATAGATATAGAATTATAAATTCAAACCCTAAATAATAAAAAGGTACCAGGGCCGGGAAACATACCCAATGAGTTAATTAAATATGGCCCAAAAAATTTAATAGGTAGATTGAGGGACTTGTTTAATAAGTGCATTGCAATACAGAAGATTCCTGATGAATGGAAAATAAGCTACATTGTACCAATATACAAGAAGGGCGATAGAAGAGACACAAAAAACTACAGAGGACTAAGTATAAATAACACATTATATAGAATATTTACGAAGTTATTAAAAACAAAGTTACAAAAAGATATTAAAGACAAATTAGGAGAAGATCAAAATGGATTCAGACCAGGAAGGTCATGTGTTGACAATATATTTGCAATACAACAGTTAATTGAAAAACAGACTGCAGTTGGAGAAGAAATCCATTTGACAATGATTAGATTTAGAGAAAGCTTATGACTCAATTCCGAGGAACAAATTATGGGAAGTATTGGAGAAATACAATATTGATAGAAACCTAATAGAAATTATTAAACAAATCTATAAAGATAACTCCGCTTATGTTAAAATTGGAAATATAATGTCTAATCCTATAAAAACCACAAAGGAATTGAAACAAGGGTGCAGTCTATCAACAGTTTTATTTAATATTTATGTAGAATTTATATTAATGAAATGGAAACAAAGCTGCAAAGGTATGGGGATCCCAATAGGCTACAGATTTTAGCTGACATTACAATTTGCCGATGATCAACTGGTTTTAGCGCAAGACAAATTTGATATGGAATTCATGATAAAAAGGTTGAAAAACACATATGAATCATGGGGTCTCACAGTAAATTTACAAAAAACAGAATATCTGGCAATAAATAGCAATGAAAGAGAAAATTTAATATTGGAAGATGGAATCCAAATAAAGCAAGTGAAACAAACTAAATATTTGGGAATAATTATGGATAACATTGAAGGTATAGGCAAAGAGAACATAAAACATAGAATTGAATTGAGTAGCAAAATAATATCATCGTTAAATTCCATATGGTGGGATAAGCATATTTGGAAAGACACAAAAAAATATATTGGTAAAACATTGGTGGAATCTGTTGCAATGTATGGAAGTGAGGTATGGACATTCAATAAGTACTACAAGAATAGACTAATAGCTCTAGAAATGGATTATTTACGAAGAAGTGCCAGAAAGTCTAAATTAGAACGTGTCACAAATAAGGAAATTAGAAACATAATGGAAGCAGAAGAAAGAATAATTGAAAGAATTGAGGAGTAGGAATTAAAGTGGTTTGGACATGTTTTAAGAATGGAAGATGAGCGATGGCCGAAGCAACTATATGAAATGGCATCCGAACAGAAAGAAGAAAAGAGGGAGACCAAGGTTAACATGGAAAGAAAACACGAAGACAGTAATGCAAGCTAGAGGCCTAAGCATCGAAGATGCCAAGACCGTAGGCTTTAGAGGTTTGGCACGGGAAGACGGCAGCAGCTGTAAAAATCCGAAGATAGATAGAGATAGATTATACTGATGATGTAGTATTATTAGGAGATAGTGAGGAGATACTAAAGGCCAACAAACACACTCTATTGATTAACTAAGAAAATGGGACTGGAAGCATACATCAATATAACTAAATATATATTCACAAACAGAAATATATTATGTAATGGAAAGGCACATTTAATGACAAATGAGGGAAATTTTGAAGAAGTGGCTGAATTCAAATACCTGTCTAACTAACTAGCACTATCCAACTCGTAGATTCATGGCCTCTCAGACATAAGCTCTCCACACATCCCTATCCTGAGCTATTGTTTTCCAATCATCCCCTGTACAATCTACTTCCCTCAAATCATGGTTAATGTTATTCTCCCATCTCGTTCTTGGTCTACCAGTTGGGCGTTTTCCCTCTAGGTTTCCTACAAGAAGCTTCTATGCATCTCCTTCAATCCCCATTCGTGTCATATGTATTGCCCATCACAGTCTGCGAGACTTAACTATTCTTGTTATATCTTGTTTCGTATAAATATCATGTCGCTCACTGTTATATAGCCTTCTCCATTCGACTGTTTGTTCATCTCTCTTTGGTCCAAAAATTTTCCTAAGGATTTTATTCTCAAATACTCTTAATCTCGTTTCCTCCTTTAAAGTAAGAGTCAATGTTTCACTTCCATATAATATAATTGGGAGAATAATAGAAAATTCAAATACATAGGAACAATAATTACAATAAGAATGAGATGCACAAGAAATTAAACATAGACTTCCTTCTGGAAATGCGTGCTATTATGCATTAAAGGGGTCCCGCGCCGTAGACGAGTGGTTAATGCAGGAAGCCTTGGCGCAGATCTACAGGACTTGCGCTGGTTCGAGTCTCCATGGGGAAGACATTTTTTATGGTATTTCGGCCAGTACGGGACCGGTGCTCACCCAGCATCGTGAAGCATTTGGGTAGCTATAATAAGTAGTGGCTCCAGGGTGAGAAAATCAGCTATAACGGTTGGGCGATTCGACATGCTGACCACATGTCACCCCTACACTGGCTGGATAATCATCTACCTCTGTGATTGCACATGTGGATGTGACGCCAGCATCCGGCTGGTAGGCTAAGGGCCTTCTAGGCCTGTCGCGCCAGGATTTATGCATTACAGGGACTCTTGTCGTACCAAATTCTCTCAAAAAATGTTAAACTGAAAGTATATAAAAATGTTGTGTGGATGTGAAACATAGACTCTTACTTTAAGGGAAGTTAAAATACGAGTATTTGAGAATAAAGTTGGTAGGAAAATGTTTGGACCAAAATAGATGAACAGACAGGTGAATGGAGATGGCTTCATAACAGTGATCTCTATAGGAAAGCAGTTATAAGAACAGTTAAGTCTCGTAGACACGTGGCACGAATGGGGAACGAAAAGCTTATTGTAGAAAAACTAGAGGAAAAACTCCCATTTGGTAGACCAAAAATGAGATGCAGAATAATATTAATCCATCTATAGTAATTCTGCCCGAGGACAGGTCTTTCACTGCAATCATAGCATTTTCATGCTATGCTTGCAGCTTTTCTAGGGGAATTGTAGGTGTGGTAGCTTCCCGTTACTTTACACACCGGTGAAGGATGATGATGATAGCCATATGATTTCGGGGACCGTTTGGGCCTTTAAGTTTTTCTGACATTTGTCTCATGGTGAGGAAAAACCCCGATAAAAACCTCACCCAGAAAAACTGCCCCGACCGGGGATCGAAACCGGGCCCGCTGCGTGACAAGGCAGCACGCTACCCAGAGACCACAGCGGTGGACATATTAACCATAATATAAAGGAAATAGATTATACAGAGGATGATTGGAAAACACTTTCTCAGGATAGGGATACAAGAAGATCTTATTTCCGCGCGGGCATGAAACTAAAGTTTCGAAAGTGCCAGTGAGTTAGTTAGTTATGAATGTAATAAATCTCGAAATTAATATAATTTTGAACGAGATACTTTAGGAAATTTAGAATTAAAGCTTTTTTCCTTCTACAAAATGTTCAAAAACTTTTTTTTAAGAAAGGGGACAGAGAAACTTGGATTGTCCATTAAAAATAACCTTCAAAATCCACAGCCCTTTTAAACATTATCCTTTGTAGAGTACTTGAACTCGAACCTTGACAAGGTTACTGAACTTATCGTATACTAAAAATCATTGTAAAGGGACTGTCATAAATTTAACCAGAAGCTCCTGGTTCTGTTATCGCAAAGCGTCATTTTGCTGCAAGAATTTATAGTTCCAACCATTTAAGTGCAGTGCCCTTCAACATACAATTATCCCATACCCTTCAAAACCAAAACGCAATCAAATGAAAAGGGTCCTACCTGTAATTTTACAGTGTAAATTAATTTACTGGGGCGTTGTTTTCAACTTTTCTTGATTTTTTTGTAAAATGTTACATTGTAAATAACATTGACCATTCTCTAGGCCTTCCTCACTCAAACATATTTAAGATGGAATAGCGTCTAACAATACGAATCAGATGAAGAGGGGGCGAGAGAGAGAGTGAGAGAGGGGGGGACTGTCATTAAAAGAATAGGATACTAGGTTTACCATCCACATTTTTCAATGATTTAGTCCCTTAATGAGTATAATTTTCGTCACAATTACTCGAGAACGTAAAACTATACATTTGTTGAAGTTTTAATTATATAGTACATATTCCCCTTTTTAATCATTTCCCAACATGCAGTTATACATAATAGTGTATATTTGTTTTATTTTTCTAACAACGGAATAGGGCTTAAATTAAATATATTATTGGCTATTTATTTATTTATTTATTTAAACTAATGGCAGGTACATTAGTAATAAAACAATTATCCCAAATTGGTCATTCACATAACTAACAAACTAACTGGCACTATCGAACCTGTAGGTTCATGGCCGCACAAACATAAACTCTCCATGTATCCCTATCCTGAGCTAATGTTATCCAATCATTTCCTGTATAATCTCCGATTGAGGGTCTTTCCACTTTTAAGCGGTTGCCCTTTTACCAGCCGGCTGCTGGCCCTTCACATCCACATGTGTCAATCACAGAGGTAGATGATCAACAGCCAGTGTAGGGGTGACATGTGGTTAGCATGTCGAGTCCCCCAGCCGTTATAGCTGGTTCCTCAACCTGGAGTCGCTACTTATTGTAGCTACCCAATTGCCTCACGATGCTGGGTGGGCACCGGTCCCATACTGGCCGAAATACCATGAGAAAATTTCTTCCCCCATGGAGACTCGAACCAGCGCAAGTCCCGTAGCTCTGCGCCAAGGCTTCCTAACTTAACCGCTCGGCTACGGCGCGGGACCTGTATAATCTACTACCCTCAAATCATAGTTAATGTTATTCTCCCACCTCATTCTTGGTCAACCAACTGGGCGTTTTCCCTCTGGTTTTCCTATAAGAAGCTTCCATGAACGTCTTTCATTCCCCATTCGTGCTACATGTCCTGCCCATCGCAGTCTACGAGACATAACTGTTCTTATTATATCTGGCTTCCTATAAAGACTGTTATGTAGTCTTCTCCATTCATCCGTCTGTTCATCTCTCTTCGATCCAAAAATGTTCCTAAGAACTTTATTCTCAAATACTCGTAATCTCCTTTCCTCCCTTTGAGTAAGAGTCCATGTTTCGCATCCATATTTTTAGTTTAACGTTTTTTGAAAGGAGTATGAAGTCAAAAGTCTCTGTAATGCATAATAGCACGTATTTCCAGAATTGAGCCTATGTTTATTTTGTTAGTGCATCTCAATTGTGAATTGTGTGGCGGACAGTGCGACCGATATCATATACCGAAATGCCCAACAAACACGAAATCGCTGAAAGGCTGCAGCAAAGACTAAAGAACAATCGATGCCCATTAGGGCGAACCTTTCTTCTTATTATTATAGGAACAATAATTGCATTTAGGAACGAGGTGGTAAAAGAAATTAAACGTGGGATTCACTCTGAAAACGGATGCTATTAGACATTACGAGAAATCTTCATATATCAACTTCTGTAAAAAAATATGTGTGTTCTAATGCCGCCCAATGCCATTTTCGTGCTTCGGATTCCGCGCTGAGCTTACAAATGGCGAGACCACTTTACGTTGACTATTTAACTCATGCCCCAAATGGGAGTCAATGACCAATCACATTTCAATGATTTCTGACTTACAACCAATCACAGTCGTGTTTCGCCTAAAATTTACCAACTAAAGTTTATCATAATAAAGAAAAAGCACCTCCTTTTTAACATTCTGAATAGATCATAGCATTATTTTGCAGTGACTGACTCTCTAAGAAATACGGCTACCAGATTGTATATATAGTGCATGAATGTCAACACGTAGCGCATACGAGAGATAATATAAAAACACTTGTAACAACTGATTATGCCACAAAAAAATTCCACTGTTTGCACTTTCTTAAACGAATTATTTTCCAGGAAATATATAATTGACATATTTACATCATAGGACATCAGGAATTAATTAATACCTATAACGTTGGTTATAAATTTCTCCAGTAGGGTGCATTCTTACAACATTGCGATCTTTTGGCAATAAATAATATTATGATCTGGTTGCAGTGATCGAAAAAAAGAAGCAAATGAAGCGTACCACTCGTTTCTCATTTGTTTTCAAACATCGCCGTTTACATTATCCCTCTTACTAATAATCCATATATAACTTTTATACAAGGTTTATACACATCTCAGTTGAAAATTCTTACTAATAAACACTGTATTAGCTGTTCAGTGTAGAAGAGGTGTACAACTTTACATGGGAATCGTTATACATGCCTCCACCCTTGTTTAAGGATTCTACTAACTAGACAAAATGTCCGACATCAAGATCAACTGACTGTTTTCTTATGATTTTGATGAAAGTTTCCTTAAATTTAACCCAAAATGCAACACTTTAATGACTGTTTGATGGATGCACAGGGCATAAATAATATTATTAAAGCTCTGGGTAGGAAAATAAAGCATCATAAAATGCCTTTCGTTACACTCATTCTCGATTAGGCCTAAAATATTTAAAATTGAACATTGAATCACAAAAGGATATGTTCTACAATAATTGCTGTAGACAAGATTTAACCTGAATGTAGTTTAAATGTTTCATAATATTATTTTAAGAAAACTTTCTTGCATCTATAATACATAACACACACACCGATATAAAAATGTATTTAAGTATAGAGGTACTATTATTGCACCATGTTGTATGTTAACTTAGTAGTCCTGCGGTTAGAGTTTCTGACTGCCATGCGTGAGGTCGCAGGTTCGATTCCCGGTCGAACTATAGTGATTTTTTTTTTCGCTTGAAATGATATTTTGTTGTCGGTAACATTTCCTACTATTTTGAACGTTTTCTAACGCATCTTAAAATACTGCATATAATTCATAAGTAATGGGCAAAGCTTTTATAATAATAGGTATAATTGCAGCCAATGGCCATGTAGAAAGAACTGTTTTCATGTCTTACAAAAGTCTGTTATCGATGTTCCTATGTTTTTACACTGTAACAGGTGATATCGGTCGCAGTGCGACCCACATAGTTTGCACTTGCACTTTTCTTCTGGGTTATGGTGCTTCACTGTTGTGCATATCATGTGTTTGGAAACCATGGACCGCGACTCTCGTCACGGTGTGTCTGAGGTCGTATCTGGCTGCTGTCCATTCCCTGTAGATCATCGCATCCGTTGCGTAGAATTCAGGCCATATCTGTTCTCTCTTCTCGTTGAGTTCCCACAGCAGTTCTTTGTAGGCATCTGTTGCCGGCACGGGAAGGTCCAGGTGATCTCTTCTATGAAGAATGGTTCCTTTGTCAGTATGTATGTTAGGCGTGAAGGCGTGTATTTTGATACGCTTAGCGCTGTCTTTAAAAAGTGTGCTTTGACTTTCTCTATTTTCTCTAGGTTTGCCTTATTTAGGTTCTTCCAAATCACTTCTATTCCATAGGTCATGATTGGTGCTATTTTTAAGCGGAAGATGGTCATTGCTGTCTCCAGGGATAGTTTACTCAGGCTTTTAATGCTGTTCGTTGCTATTCTGGCCGCTAAGGCGCGTTCTTTGATGTGCTTATCGAAGGTGTCACCTCGGCTCTGCAGTGTGATCCCCAGATATTTGAACTGGTTTACATTTTGCAGTGGGTCTCCCTTATACCGAATGCAGTCATTCGCTGCGAGTCTTCCTCCTTTCCTGAAGGTCATTTTTTACTGTTTTCTTTCTCATTTATTTCTAGGTCGTTCTTTTCGGCCCATGCTACGAGTTTGTCGAACGCTGTTTGAGCTTTTTTCGATGTCTTGGGATGTAATCACCATGTCATCAGCGTATGCCAAGATTTGGACGTTTTCTGTTTCTATCTCTGTGGGTATTCTTTGCTGTTGCTATTATGAAGAGTAGGGGACTCAACGGGTCACCTTGGAGTACGCCGTTTGTGTTGATCTATTGCTCTGTTTTTGAAACTCCATCGTCTATCTGCACTTGGTTTCTGGAGAGGATGTTCTCAATTAATCTAGTTACTTGATTTCTCCCTGCTGCTTCTTCTATTCTTCTTATTATCAGCTGCCTGTTTAAGAGGTCGAAAGCCTTTTGTAGTCTATGAAAGATGGCATGTTAGTTTTCCTCTAGTTTGTTCTAAGGCTATTTCGATGATCTCTTTGTAGACATTTTAATTGATTGTTGTTCGTCGATTTCCCTTTTACGAACCCGAACTGTTGGTATTAGTTTCCAAGAATTGGTCGAAAATTCTTGACGTTAGATGGCAGCACATTAATCTGTGAAACCAATTCTACGTTTATTTGACAAAGCGTGAAGTGAAATATATATAAAAATTAAAACAGACTTATTTTTTTCGTACCTCCTCAATTAGGGAATCTCTATTAATTCTTATCCATATTCATTTTTCGTACACAATAATCACTAGTTGATGTTGTTGTATTTCTTTAACATAACTGCGGATTAATATTTGTTCTGATACTTTCACTATTGTATGACGAATATGTGACGTATTGTGTATAACTGCTGTTTTGTTATATAGCTCCGGCACAACGTTTATTAGTAAGGAAATTATACGTGATCTACATAAGGCTTATATATTGTATAACTAAACAACTGATGAAAGCCTGTATTAGAGATTTTTATTAGTAAGACCGTAAATATATAAATATTTTATAATAACTGTAGTTAAATAATGATTTGTGAGTATACAGGTTAATTTTATTCGTTAAATAGTCCTAACAAATGCCACTCTTGATTTCCAAATTCTCTGGATAAATTCACGACTCACTTCGTGAGTCGTGAATTTATCGATAATTTGGAAATTACTCGTGGCATTACTTATGACAATTTAACTCATGTCCCATATGGGAGTTAATGACAAATCATATTTCAATTAATTTTGTTTTACAACCAATTACAGACGTGTTTTACCTCTCTCTTTAACGAATTCTCTTAACCAACCCTGCTTTTCTGATAGATAAAGCTGCTCCTTTTTAATATTCTGACCAGATCAGAGCATTATTTTGCAGTGACTGACTTTCCAACAAATACATTGAACATAGCAAATAATAAACATATTCCTTCGACCTACACATTTGATAGCTGTGTGTTCAATAATTGTGTTTTTAAATAATGATTTTACTGAGTTGTTTACTAAAAAATAAATTAATAACCTATAATGTTGGTTATAATAAACAGTTTGACGCGTTTCATTTTTTCCCACTAGGGTGCATTCTTACAATATTTGATACTAAGTAATATGATAAATTTGCAGTGGATGAACAAATTAAACACAACTAAACGTTTCTCATTTGTTTTAAAACATCCCGTTTACATTAAAATTGTAAGCCCTTCTTTCCTTGAACGAGTTCTAGGCGCTCTCCTCCTATAGGGAAGAGATTGAACCATACTAATTTAGTTACACTTGTTTTTGTATAGATGTCATTAGAGTGGTCCGTGGTCAGCGTTCCGCTTCATACTGACATCTAGGAAACCAAGGTAGTACTAGGACGGAAAAATTCGGTAAACTTTATATGAGGCCTTTTTATTCAGGCTTGAGGATCTGTTACGAGCCTGAAAATCTTCAGACTCTGGACCCATGGCTTAACGTCCCCCCCGGAGGACTTGCTCCTTGGATATTTCCATCCTAAAAAAATCCATTGACCCCGGCCGGGTTCGAACCCGCGATCCTCGAGACTAAAGACAAGGAGCATAACTACTAGTCCCCGCGACCGATATATTAAATATATAAATATTTTAAAATAACTGTATTTAAATAATGATTTTTGAATAAACATCTTAATTTTATTCGTTAAATAATCCTAAGAAATGCCACTCTTGATTTCCAAATCCTCTAGATAAATTCACATTACTCACACACCAAACAGGAGTCAATAGCCAATCACCTTTCAATGAATTTTGTTTTACAACCAATCACAGTCGTGTTTCACCTCGATATTTATCAACTTAAATTTACCATATTAAAGAAAGCTCCTCCTTTTTAATATTTTAAACAGGTTAGAGCATTATTTTGCAGTGACCGACTCCCTAAGAAATACGTTGAATATATCAATGTATATATTAAGGTATAAGAATCCTAGAATGCATGTGGCTCCCAGATTGTTTATATATATAACCAGCTACCGCATGCGGGATATAATAGAAAAAATTGTAGCAATTGAATATACAGCATAAAGAGAAACCACTGTTTGCACTTTCTTAAGCGTTTTATTTCCCAGGTTTTACTTTCCAGAAAAATATAATTGACATATTTACATCATAGGACATTAGAAATTAATTAATAACATATAATGTAGGTTTCATGTGTTTAATTTTTTCTCCACTAGGGTACATTCTTACAATATTGAGATCCTATTTGGCAAAAAATAATATGAACTGGTTGCAGTAGATGAACAAATGAAACATAACAAACGTTTCTTATTTGTTTTCAAACATCGCCGTTTATATTAAATACATAAATATTTAAAATAACCATATTTAAATAACGATTTGTGAATAAAGAGGCTTAATTTTATTCGTTAAATACTCCTAACAAATCCCACTCTTGATTTCCAAATTATCTAGATAAATTGGAAATCACTCGTGGCGTTACATATGATGTTTACCTGTATCGTGTACAGAGAGGATTAGGCCTATAGGATGAGTGTACTGTACATTTATTTATTTTCTTTTTTTACTTCATTAAACACAATGCGTGCATTTGCTCTTCACCAGTCTTTTGTTACAGTGTTTAGTGATTGGGTTCTGTTTTCACACTTCGCTAGATGATGTTTGGGGCATACCGGAGGAAGACTCAAACCGGCAACAAGAGTATTCTGGATGTACATTGGACATCTGGATAGGGGCACCATGGAAGAAGACATCGTAGCCTATGTATATGGCAGAAAAGGGAATCAACAGAGTAAAAGAATGTTTCACCATCCGATCGAGAGGAAGAAATAAAGCATTTAAAATCAGCAATTCCATATGAAGACAAACAAACAGTGGACAATGAAACTTTTTGGCCTGAAGGGTTACTCTTCGCCCCTTTGAGTTCTAATATGAAAGGTCAAAACTCATCAACTCCTGCCGCCGCAACAAACCACGAATACCGCATAACACACAACAGTCAGTAATAACATTAAACATATAAAAACAATAATTTGGAACGTAGAAGGGCTTAAGTCAGTAATGGACATGACCCCTCTACTCACTTTCCATGATAATGACGTACTGTATATTTATGTGTTTGTGTAGTATATAATGTGGACCAAGAGAGCGGAGAAGGTGAACCTTAATGACGGCACATTCCTGTCGAAAAGCATCAAGGGTACCGCCTAGCTTTATGGTTAAAGATTATTATTTAAATAAATCTGTTATTCTTCCAGTTAAACTATATAAATGATCTCTTATTTAAAAAAAAAACAAGACTATAGACTCGGAAAACTGAATTTTGAAATTTTGAATTTAGACCGGAATTTTTGCATTATAAATCCCGGACACAACCTCTAGACAGTATTTTTGCAGTTTTTGAAATTTCGAAAATGTTGACATTTTTTGTAAAAACACCAAGACTATTGACTTGCAAAACTCAATTTTGAAATTTTGGATTTAGACTGGATTTTTTGCATTATAAATCCAGGACAGAGCTCCTAGATAGTATTTTTGCAGTTTTTTGAAATTTCGAAAATTATGACATTTTTTGGAAAAACACCCAGATTATAGCTTTGGAATACTCAATTTTGAGATTTTGGAATTAGACCGGACTTTTCGCATTATAAATCCCGGACACACCCTCTAGATAGTATTTTTGAGTTTTTTAAATTTCGAGAATTTTGACAATTTTTGGAAAAACACTAAGACTATAGCCTTGGAAAACTCAATTTTGAAATTTTGAATATAGACCATATTTTTTGCACTATAAATCCCAGACACACCCTCTAGATAGTATTTTTGCAGTTTTTAAAATTTCGAAAATTTTGACATTTTTTTAGAAAAACACCAAAACTATAGCCTTGGAAAACTCAATTTTTAAATTTTTGATTAGACCAGATTTTTTTCATTATGAATCCCGGACACACTCTCAAGAGGGTATTTCTGAAGTTTTTGAAATTTCGAAAATTTTGACATTTTTTGTAAAAACACCAAGATTATAAGCCTCTGAAAACTCAATTTTGAAATTTCGCATTTAGACGGGATTTTTTGCAATATAAATCCCGAACAGAGTTTCTAGATGGTATTCTTGCATTTTTTTAAATTTCGAAAATTTTGACACTTTTGGAAAAACACCAAGGCTATAGCTTCAGAATACTCAATTTTGAAATTATGGATTTAGACCGGATTTTTTAAATTATAAATCCCGGACACACCCTCTAGATAGTTTTCGAAATTTCGAAAATTTTGAAACTTTTTGGGAAAATACCCAGATTATAGCTTTGGAATACTCAATTTTTAAATTTTGGAATTAGACCGGACTTTTCGCATTATAAATCCCGGACACACCCTCTAGATATTATTTTTGAGTTTTTGAAATTTCAAAAATTTTGACAATTTTTGGAAAAACACTAAGACTATAGCTTTGAAAAACTCAATTTTGAAATTTTGAATATAGACCGTATTTTTTGCACTATAAATCCCAGACACACCCTCTAGATAGTATTTTTGCAGTTTTTGATATTTCGAAAATTTTGACATTTTTTAGAAAAACACCAAAACTATAGCCTTGGAAAACTCAATTTTTAAATTTTTGATTTAGACCAGATTTTTTTCATTATGAATCCCGGACACACCCTCTAGAGGGTATTTGTGAAGTTTTACAAATTTCGAAAATTTGACATTTTTTGTATAAACACCAAACTATAAGCCTCTGAAAACTCAATTTTGAAATTTCGGATTTAGAGGGATTTTTTGCATTATAAATCCCGAGCAGAGTTTCTAGATGGTATTTTTGCAGTTTTCGAAATTTCGAAAATGTTTGACACTATTTGGAAAAACACAAAGACTATAGCTTTGGAATACTCAATTTTGAAATTTTGGATTTAGACCGGATTTTTTAAATTATAAATCCCGGACATACCCTCCAGATAGTATTTTTGCAGTTTTCGAAATTTCGAAAATTTTGAAACTTTTGCAAAAACGCCAATACTGTAGGCTTGGAAAACTCAATTTTGAAATTTTTGATGTAGACGGAATATTTTGCATTATAATTCCAGGACAGAACTACTAGAAAGTATTTTTGCAGTTTTTTGAAATTTCGATAATTTTGAAATTTTTTGGAAAAACACCCAGATTATAGCTTTGGAATACTCAATTTTGAAATTTTGGAATTAGACCGGATTTTTCGCATTATAAATCTCGGACACACCCTCCAGATAGTATTTTTGCAGTTTTTGAAATTTCGATAATTTTGGCAATTTTTGGAAAAACACCAAGACTATAGCCTAGGAGCACTCATTTTGAAATTTTGGATTTAGAACGGATTTTTTGCATTATAATCCCGGTCAGAGCTTCTAGATGGTATTTTTGCAGTTTATGAAATTTCGAGAATTTTGACCTTTTTTTAGGAAAAAAACACCAAAACTATAGCATTGGAAAACTCAATTTTTAAATTTTTGATTTAGACCAGATTTTTTGCATTGTAAATCCCGGACACCCCCTCTAGAGAGTATTTCTGAGTTTTTGAAATTTCGAAAATGTTGACATTTTTTGGAAAAACACCAAGACTATAAGCCTCGGAAAACGCAATTTTGAAATTTCGGATTTGGACGGGATTTTTTGCATTATAAATCCCGAACAGAGTTTCTAGATAGTATTTTTTCAGGTTTTGAAATTTCGAAAATGTTGAAACTTTTTGGAAAAACACCAATTACGATAGGCTTGGAGAACTCAATTTTGAAAATTTGGATTTAGACGGGATATTTTGCATTATAAATCCCGGCACAGCCTCTAGATAGTATTCTTGCAATTTTTGAAATTTCGGAAAATTTGACATTTTTTTGGAAAACCACCGAGACTATAGCCTTGGAAAACTCAATTTTGAAATTTTGGATTTAGACCGGATTTTTTGCATTATAAATCCCGGACACATCCTCTGATAGCATTTTTGCAGTTTTTGAAATTTCGAAAAATTTGTCATTTTTTGGAAAAACATCAAGCCTTGGAAAACTAAACTTTGGATTTAGACCGGATTTTTTGCATTATAAATCCCGGATAGGTCCTCTAGAGAGATATTTTGCAGTTTCTGAAATTTCGAAAATGTTGACTTTTTTGGAAAATTACGAAGACTATTGCCTTGGTAAACTAAATTGTGTAATTTTTGATTTGGACCGGATTTTTTGCATTTTAAATCTCGGACACACCCTCTAGATTGTATATTTGCAGTTTTTGAAAATTCGAGAATTTTGACATTTTTCGGAAAAGCACCAAGACTATAGTCTAGGAACGCCCATTTTGAAATTTTTGATTTAGACCGGATTTTTTGCATTATAAATCCCGGACAGAACTTCTAGATAGTAGTTTTGCAGTTTTTGAAATTTCGAAAAATTTGACGTTTTTTTAGGAAAACAAGAGTATAGCCTAGGAAAACCCAATTTTGAAATTTTGGATTTAGACAGGATTTTTTGCATTATAAATCCCGGACACACCCTCTAGATAGTATTTTTGCCGTTTTTGAAATTTCGAAAAAATTTGAAATTTTTTGGAAAAACAGCAAGACGATAGCCTTGGAAAGCTGAATTTTGTAATTTTGGATCTAGACCGTATATTTTGCATTATAAATCACGGACCACCCTCCACATAGTATTTTTTGCAGTTTTTGAAACTTCGGAAATTTTAATATTTTTTTTGGTAAAACACTTAGACTATAGCCTTGGAATACTCAAATTTGAAAATTTGGATTTATACCGGATTTTTTGCATTATAAATCCCGGTCAGAACTTCCAGATAGTTTTTTTTTCAGTTCTTGAAATTTCGAAGCTGGGGGACTCGACATGCTAACCACATGTCACCCCTACACTGGCTGTTGATCATCTACCTCTGTGATTGACACATGTGGATGTGAAGGGCCAGCAGCCGGCTGGTAAAAGGGCAACCGCTCGAAAGTGGAAAGACCCTCAATCGGAATCGGAAATTTCGAAAATTTTGACATATTTTGGAAAATCACGGACTATAGCCTTGGAAAACTCCATTTTGAAATTTGCATTTAGACCGGATTTTTGCATTATAAATCCCGGACAGGGATTCTAGTTAGTATTTTTGCAGTTTTTGAAATTTGGAAAATTTTGACATTTTTTGAAAACTCAATTTTGAAATTTTGGGTTTAGACCGGATTTTTTGCATTATACATCCCGGACACACCCTCTATATGTCGGGAAACTGGACCAAGACACGACAGAAGACGATGTTGTAGACTAACTAAAAGAAAACGGAGTGAAGGGAGAAATAAAATGCGACCTGGTGAATGAAGAACCAGGAAGCAGAGCATTTAAAATAGGCATCTCAATGCAAGTCCTAACACTAATCCACGATGGTAATTTCTGGCCAGAGAACTTAATTTGCCGACCCTTTAGGCAACCCTGGTGGTTTAGAGGCCCGACATCCAGGGATTAACATAATAGCATGGAACGTAGAGGGCCTCAGGGGAATTCTGAATCTACTCCCGAAGAACACCTTTGACGGTTATGATATTGGAGTGCTAACGGAGACAATGGTAAAAGAAGATACAGAATTGTTCATCCCGAATTTTTACAACTTTCACGCATACGCGAAACAGTGCACGAAAAGAGGAAGACCAACAGGCGGGGTATTGTGCATCAATAAACCACAGCTGACCACCTTCAAACTACTATTAAGAGAAGAGAACATGTTAATAGTCGGGACAAAGATTGGAGTTACGGTAGCAACATACTTCAACCCAGATCATACTGCAACAGACACAATAGACAAACTAGGGATGGCCCTCGATCGCAGTGGAGATAAGGACAAGATAATCATTGCGGGAGACCTAAACTGCGCGATAAACAGACAAGACAGAAAATGCAAAGAAGTAATGGAATATCTAGTAAGCGAAGGCTTTACAGTGCGCAACAGACGACAAGACTGGACATACATAGGTCACAATGGAGCCAGTACAATAGACCTAATAATCACGAAAAACATCAACACAAGTCACACTGCCACTACAATAAAAAAAGAGGAAGCACTCATCCGTAAGCATATCCCGATGAAAATAAACGTAGACAGCGATAAAACTAACAATAGAGAAGAAAAGCCATATAAAACGCTCAGCAAAACCCTGGACATGGAAATAATCAGGGAGAAAATGACAAAAAGAACAGGTTGAAAGAGCGATAAGAACAGGAAATATAGATGAAGCAGCTCAATGGCTGACATCAAGTATAATAAGTGGAGCCACCACACAAAACACAAACAGAAGATCGAGGCCATGGTTTGACAGAGAGTGTTACAAGCAAAGAAAGTTGACTCTGGAAACACTACATAAAACTAGAGGACAGTTAGCAACAGCAACCATCGAAGACTACCAACGAGAACGGTGGATATATAAAAACCTCATAAGGACGAAGAAAAAGCAACACCTGAAAAAAGAACAAAGAAAAATGGTAGAAGAAGCAGAGGAATACCAATAGCGAGCTCTGAGACCAAAAAGACAAAAATACAGCCCAACATACCAATGGAAACATGGAAAGAGCACGTAAAGGAAGTAATCTGCTCAAAAGAAACAAGACCCGCAGGCAATACACGTAGGTCCCCACAGGGTGGCGAGATCTTCTCCTCAGACGAAATAACGAGAGCGATACAAAAAGTGAGGAACAACAGAACACCAGGACCAGACGGAATAAGAAACGAGCATATAAAACAAAAAGCACAAGAACACCTACCGATTTGGACTTAACCTCCTAAATAAATGCATAGAATTAAGAAATATACCCGACGAATGGAGAAAGTCAGAAATCAAACTCCTGTACAAGGGAAAAGGAGACACATCGAACCCAAATGATTATAGAGGAATAGCGTTAGAGCCAGCGACATTGAAACTCCTAACAGGAATATTAGTCAAAAGGCTAGCAGAGAAACTCGACCCAATACTACCAGAAGAACAGTTCGGCTTCAGGAGCGGACGATCCACGATCACGGCAGTAGAAAACCTGATAGACCAAATAAAGCAGACGTTAGAAAAACCCAGAGGAAAATTATATGTGGTCTTCGTCGACTACTCGAAAGCTTTCGATTTGGTCAACAGAAATATACTAATAGACAAACTGGAGGAACTAATTGGCAGAACAAGTACGACGACTTTGATATCTAATATTCTTGCAGAAAACCACATCCAGATATAAGACGGAATAGGTAAATCCGATTGGATACCACAGACGAACGGCGTCCTCCAAGGAGATCCGCTTAGTCCTATCCTTTTTAATGTCCTCACATACGATGTGACAAAAGGAATGGAAGGAACGACTACGTACATCTACGCCGATGACATGGCCATCGCAAGACAGATGTGGACAAACTACAGTCAGCACTAGACACACTAGACGACTGGGCGGAGCGAAACGACATCAAAATCAACGAAAAGAAGACGGAACTCGTAGTGTTCAGAAAAGGAGGAAGACTCACCGAAGCAGAAAACATAATATGGAATGGCAACCTACTCAAGAGGACAAACAATTTCAGATATCTATGTATCACAATCCAGACAACTGGGAAAAGCTTCAGGATACACATAAGATCGAAAGCAGTGGCGGCCACTAGAGCCATGGATGAAATCAGAAACATCTCACAACTATCGATCAGCACAGCTATGGACCTGTTCCGGTTAAAGATACTACCCGTCCTGACGTATGGCCTAGAAACAGTGGGAGAGTACCTCACGTACAATCAGTTGGAAGAAATAGAGCGGGTGAAAGCTAGATATCTGAAGAGAGCTCTAGGAGTACCACAGAACTTCAAGATCGAGGCTAGTGTATGAGCTCACCAGGGAGCATTTTTGATAGAAGAACTAAGATGCGAGATAATTCTCCCAGCGACGAATGACGCCTTCAGAAAGCTCCTACAAGACCTGTACAAGAAGAAAAACAGCATACCCGAGGAATTCTATACAAAGTGTGCAATGCAAGATACGACCTGGACGGAAGCTAATCATAGAATGCGACACGTGACGACAAGATTGGCAATCCATGGCTTCCACCACAAGATGTGCAGTAACAAGACCTCCCACGAACCAAATGACAAGTGTGTGTGCATATTGTGTCTAGAATTTTGTGACATATATCACATTATAAAATGTAAGAAGAGACAGAAGTCAAACGCGTATAGTAAGGTCAAGTAATGTAATTACCTCCATGCGCAGAGTGTGCGCATTTCTACTTACTATTTTTGCAGTTTTTTAAATTTCGAGAATTTCGACATTTTTTGGAAAACCCAAGATTATAGCCTCGGAAAATTCAATTTTCAAATTTTGGATTTAGACCCGATTTATTCATTATAAATCCCGGACACACCCTCAAGAGAGTATTTCTGCAGTTTTTGAAATTTCAAATATTTTGACTTTTTTTGGAAAAACACGAAGACAGTAGCCTGGGAAAAATAAATTCTGAAATTTTGGATTGAGACCGGATTTTTTGCATTATACATCCCGGACACAACCTCTAGGTAGTATTTTTGGAGTTTTTGAAATTTCGAAAATGTTGACTTTTTTTGGAAAAACACCCAGACTATAGCTTCGGAATACTCAATTTTGAAATTTAGGAATTAGACCGATTTTTTGCCTTATAAATCCCGGACACACTCTCTAGATAGTATTTTTGCAGTTTTTGAAATTTTGACATTTTTTGAAACAACACCAAGACTACAGCCTCGGAAAACTCAATTTTGAAATTTTGGATTTAGACCGGATTTCTTGCATTATAAATCCCGGATACACCCTCCAGAATGTATTTTTTGCAGTTTTTGAAATTTCGAAAATTTTGACTTTTTTTGGAAAAAGACCAAGACTACAAGCTTGGAAAACTCAATTTTGAAACTTTGGATTTAGACCGGATTTTTTCCATTATAAATCCCGCACAGAGCTTCTAGATAGTATTTCTGCAGTTTTTGAAATTTCGTAAATTTTTACATTTTTTTGAAAAACATCCAGAATATAGCTTTCGAATACTCAATTTTGAAATTTTGGAATTAGACCAGATTTTTCGCACCATAAATCCAGGACACACCCTGTAGGTAGTTTTTCTGCAGTTTTGAAATTTTGAAGATTTTGACATTTTTTGGAAAAACACCAAGACTATAACCCTTGGAAAACTCAATTTTGAAATTTTGGAATTTAGACCGAATTTTTTGCATTATAAATCCCGGACAGAGCTTCTAGATAGTATTTTTGCAGCTTTTGAAATTTCGAAAATATTTGAAAATTTTTGGAAAAACGCGAAGACTATAGCCTTGGAAAACCCAATTTTGAAATTATGGATTTAGACCGAATTTTTTGCATTTTAGATCCGGGACACAGACCCTAGATAGTATTTTTGCAGTATTTGATATTTCGAAAATTTTGATTTTTTTTGGAAAAACAGCAGGAGTATACCTTGGAGAAAACTCAATTTTGAAATTTTGGATTTAGACTGGATTTTTTCCATTATAAATCCCGGACAGAGCTTCTAGATAGTATTTTTGCAGTTCTTGAAATTTCGAAAATGTTGACATATTTTGGAAAATCAAGACTATAGACTTGGAATCCTAAATTTTGAAATATAGGATTCAGACCGAATTTGTTGCATTATAAATCCCGGACAGAGATTATAGATAGTAATTTTGCAGTTTTTGAAATTCCGAAAATTTTGACATTTTTTGGAAAATCACCAAGACTACAGCCTCGGAAAACTCAATTTTGAAATTTTGGATTTAGACCGCATTTTTTCATTATAGATCCTGGAAAAACCCTCCAGAGAGTATTTTTGCAGTTTATGAAATTTCGAAATTTTTTACCTTTTTTGGAAAAATACGAAAAGTTTAGCCTTGGAAAACTAAATTTTGAAATTTTGGATTTAGACCGGATTTTTTATTATAAATCCCGGACACACCCTCTAGATAGTATTTTAGCAGTTTTAGAAATTTCGAAAATTTTGACTTTTTTGGAAAAAACACGAAGAATATAGAAATGGAAAACTAAATTTTGAAATGTTACATTTAGACGGAATTTTTTGCATTATTTTCACGGACACACCCTCTGTATAGTACTTTTGTAGTTTTTGAAATTTCGAAAATTTGGACTTTTTTGGAAAAATCCCGAAGACTTGCAAAACTCAATTCTGAAATTTTGGATTTATGCCGATTTTTTTGCATTATAAATCCTGGACAGAGCATCTAGATAGTATTTTTGTAATTTTTTGAAATTTCGGAAATTTTGACATTTCTTTTGGAAAAACACCAAGGCTATAGGCTTGGTATACTCAATTTTGTAAATTTTGATTTATGCCGGATTTTTTGCATTTTAAATTCCCGGTCAGAGCTTCTATATAGTATTTTTTGCAGTTATTGAAATTTCGAAAATTTTGACATATTTTGGAAAAACACAAAGATTATAGCCTTGGAAAACTCAATTTCGAAATTTTGCATTTGGACCGATTTTTTTTGCATTATATAAATCCCGGACAGAGCTTCTAGATAGTGTGTATGCAGTTTTAGAAATTTAGTAAATTTTTGACTTTTTTGGAAAAATACTGAGACTAAATATAGACTTGGAAATCTCAATTTTGAAATTTTGGATTTAGACTGGATTTTTTGAATTATGAAACCCGCACAGAGCTTCTAGATAGTATATCAGCAGTATTTGAAATTTCGTAAACTTTGAAATTTTTTTTGGAATTACACCAGATTTTTCGCATCATAAATATAGAACACAGCCTCTAGGTAGTATTTTTGCAGTTTTTCAAATTTCGAAAATTTTGAAATTTTTTGGAAAAAAAACCAAGACTGGGAAAACTAAATTTTGAAATTTTGGATTGACACCGGATTTTTTGCATTATAATTCCCGGACACATCCTCTGGAGATAAATTTTGCATTTTCTGAAATTTCGAAAATTTTGCATTTTTTTGGAAAAAACACCAAGACTGTAGCTTTGGTGTACTCAATTTTGAAATTTTGGCTTTAGACAGGATTTTTTGCATCATAAATCCCGGACACACCCTCTAGATAGTATTTCTACAGTTTTTAAAATTTCAAAAATTTTGAAACTTTTTGGAAAAACGCCAATGCTATTGGCTTGGAAAACTCAATTTTTAGATTTTGGATTTAGACCGGATTTTTTGCATTATAAATCCCAGACAGAGATTCTAGCTGGTATTTTTGCAGTTTTCGTAATTTCGAAAATTTTGACATTTTTTTTGGATAAAAACAACACTTCGGAAATACAATTTTGAAATTTTGGATTTAGACTGGATTTTTTGCAATTATAAATCCCTGACACATCATCTAGAGAGAATTTTTGCAGTTTCTGAAATTTCGAAAATTTTGACATTTTTTTTGGAAATACATCAAGTCTATTGCCTTGGAACACTCAATTTGGAATTTTGGAATTAGTCTGATTTTTTTTGCATAATAAATACGGGACATTCCCTCTTAGGTAGTATTTTTGCAGTTTGTACCATTTCGAAAATTTTGAAATTGTTAGAAAAACACCAAGACTGTAGCTTCGCAAAACTCACTTTTGAAATTATGGATTTAGTCTGGATTTTTTTATATTATAAATCCCGGACACACCCTATTTTTGTAGTTTTTGAAATTTCGAAAATTTTGATTTTTTTTTAAAAATAGCAAGACTATACCCTTGGAAAACTCAATTTTGAAATTTTGGATTTACACCGTATATCTTGCATTATAAAACATGCACACACCCTCTAGATATGATTTTTGCAGTTTTTGAAATTTGGGGTTTTGACTTTTTTTGGAAAAAACGCCAAGACTATAGCCTTGGAGTACTTAATTGTGATATTTTGGATGTATACCGGAGCTCTTGCATTATAGATCCCGGACAGAGCTTCTAGATAGTATTTTTGCAGTTTTTGAAATTTAAAAAAAATTGACATTTTTTGGAAAAACGCTCGGACTATAGCTTTGGAAAACGGAATTTTGAAATTTTGGATTTAGACCGGAGTTTTTGCATTATAAACCCCGGACACACCCTCCAGATAGTATTTTTGCAGTTTTAGAAATTTCGAAAATTTTGAAATTTTTGGAAAAAACACCAAGATTTATAGACTTGGAAAACTCAAATTGATATTTTGGATTAGACCGGTTTTTATATAGATCTAAGATAGAAGTTTGTAGATAGTATTTTTGCGTTTTAAATTTGAAAATTGTGACATTTTTTTGGAAAAAAACACCCACGATTATAGATTTGGAATACTAAATTTTGAAATTTGGATTTAAAACGGATTTTTTTGGCATTTTAAATCACGGACACACCCTTATTTTTTCAGTTTTTGAAAT
>JASPKZ010007457.1:0-87500 GCA_030220185.1 Diploptera punctata
ATGTACCTTCCCTTTTTATAGGCACTTTTACAAGCACCACGTTCAGTACAAGAGGCTTTAAAGGAACGCCATCTATTGGGGAAAGGAAGTTGTAAACCTGGACCACTACACACAGATTTTTGACCATAAAAATTGTTTGAGGGCCTCACGAGATGAGAGATCAGCTTAATGCCAGTCCAACTACAAGCATATGTAATCAATTCTATATATTACGGATGTATTTTAATACCCTCTTCAATAAGGCATTTATTAACCATCCTTTAAATTTTGTTTGAGTATTCTCTTAGCATTAATTCTTTGTGTGTCAGAGTGAGTTTCATATTATAAATTTTTTTTTCTGAATTTGTTTCATTTTATATAATTCCAAATGTATAAAATTTCCTTCTTCAGTTTGGTATTAATCTATTCCAAATTGTTTAGTCTGTTATAATTTCCACTTCTATTATTTTTTATTTTTAGGTGCCAGAATTACTTTATGTCCTGATAATACGTATACATTTTGTTATCGCTCTCCTTTTAACTAAAACTGGGTAATGTACATATTCTACATGTATTATTCCTGTAACTGAACTGCATCCGAGCACGATCTCTTTCTCATTCAGGTGTCAATATTGTGTTCAACGTTTATTTCTGAATATAATGTATTGTTATTCTTATTCTTATAATCATGTTTTTAATGTTTCCAATAATCAGCATTTTTCTACATAATAATAATATATAATAATAATAATAAAATAATAATAATAATTATTATTATTATTATTATTAGTATTATATTATTGTTACTGTTATTATTATTAATTTCTTATTATTAAATATTTTATGCTTATTATTATTATTTTATTATTAAATAGTATTTATTATTATTATTATTAGGGGGCACGCCGTAGGCGTAGTGTTTAGGCACTGAGCTACAAGCCGGAGTGTCGCGTGGTTCAAGTCCCTCGGTGGGGGTCAGATTTTTTTTTTAAACTGACCAAAAATCTTCTGGCGGCACTATGGCCCTGGGGTCGACTCAGCCTCTAACGAAAATGAGTACCAGGCGCTTGTTCTGGGGTAAAGGCGGCCGTCACGCAGGGCTGACAACCCGGCTGATATCAAGTGCCGATTGTCTAAAAGTGGGAGCCTTATCCTCCTACTAGCCCATGGGCCTCCGGGCCTGTTGTGGGATCACTTTACTTTTACTTTACTTTATTATTATTATTATTATTATTGTTATTAATTAATTAATTAATCTATTTATTTATTTATTTATTTATTTATTTATTTATTTAAACTGATAGAGATTAGAGTATAAAGATCTTCTTCCACTCAGCCATGATAAAATATTTAATACTAAAAAATTATATAAAATAACATAGAATGAATAATAAGCATAGTACATATTTAAACAAATTAAAATTAATTAAGTGTCGGCCGCGTGATCTAGTGGTTAGTTCCTTGCCTCTGGTCCCGAGAGAATGCGGAATGAAACCCGTCCGGTGTCGATGAATTTTAAGATGGAAAATCCAATAAACAAGTCATCCGGGAAGGACTTTAATCCGTGGTTCCCGAATCTCAAGATTTTCAGACTCGTAAAAGAACCACAAGCCTGAATAAAATGGACTATGTGCAAAATGTACCTACCATTTTCAATCCAGTAATACCATAGTTACCAACTAGATACCTCATCGATAATCTAGTGATCCCCCACCATACGCTGATATCTATGGGCAAATGAACGTAAGTAAAATTAACTTGGTTAATTAATAATTTCTCAATAAGGAGCGCCCTAATCCCGACATAGAGAAGGAAAGATCCTAACAAGAAGAAAATTGATAAAATCAATATTATTATAGAATTAAAAATCAGAGACAATCAATTTATACACTGAAAAATAATTGGGGGAAAGTAGAGAGAAAGCGATCAGTAGGTAGGCCAAGAACGAAATGTGAGAGTAAAGTTAACCATGGTTTTAAGAAGGTAAAATATACAGAAGATGTCTGGAAAACATTTGCTCAGGATGGGGATGTTTGGAGAGCTTATTTCAGAGCTATCATGAACCTCGTGCTTAGATAATGCTAGAGAGATAGCTGTAATAAGATACTAAAATATAATAATAATAATAATAATAATAATAATAATAATAATAATAATAATACTTTATTTATTCTGGCAGAGTTAAGGCCATAAGGCCCTCTCTTCCACTCAACCAGCACAAATACAAATAAATCTTCGACAAATATAGATATACACTGTACTAATTATAAACTTTAAAAAATACAATAAATGTTAGCAATGTAAATGTCATGTACAAAACAACATTTTATAGGGTAATACACAATAATGATACGATAATAATAATAATATAAATATGATACATTATACGGGAAACACCAATTCAATATATTATATATATATATTATATATATATATATATATATATATCTTACACTGGATTAATAATGAAGTCGAGTTAGAGCAAATATAAGTTTAGATTTCTTTTAAAAGAGTGCCAATGTCCCGGCAGCCCCTTATTCTTGTGGTAGGGAATTCCAGTTGCGAGAAGTGGAGATGGTATATGACATGGAGTGATGTGATGTCCTATGTTGCGTATGTATATTAAGTAAGAGACTATGTTGTGATCTTGTGTTTAAGTTATGGTTTGAGGATAGATACTGGAAACGGGATGATAAATAATTGGGAATCGAGGTATGTAGGATCTTAAATAGGAGAATTAGACAGTGCGATTTTCTTCTCTCTTTTAGATGTAGCCATGACAATTCGTGGAATAATGGAGAAATGTGATCGTATTTTTCGAACATTAAATATGAATCTGATACACATATTATGGACACGCTGCAGTTTGTCCGACAATCCGTCACTTATGTCAGTTAGTAGAACGTCACAGTAGTCAAATGCGGCCGTCATCACTAAAGTTTGGATTAAATTCTTTTAAGAGTTTGTAGGAAGAAAATGTTTTTAAGTCGCTTTAGGGAATGCATTAATGGAGAAGATCCTTTGTTAGTGTTTGTTTTACTTGTCTCATGCCATTTTAAATTAAGAATCTAAGTAAAATCCCAAAGTTTTTTAACGACGTCGGTATAAGGAATTTGTTTCATTATCTAATATGACAGCCGGCATATTGCCATTGTTTATGAGGTGTAATAGCCTTGGATGTTCCGATAATTATTGCTTGCGTTTTGTTTACATTTAGTTTCAGCCCATATTGTCTTGGACCATAAAGATATATGCCTGAGGTCAGTTGTTTACTTTGTCAATATATCTCATTAATTTCGTCAGGCCTAAAGTGTGTGTAAATCTGTAAGTCGGTCGGCGTAAAGATGATGCTTGCAGTTTTGTAGTTTCTTGGTCCACGTCATTAATATACATCGAGAAGAGAAGAGGAGCGAGGACGCGAGGGCCGCCTTGAGGTACCCCTTTCCTCACCAAGCGTCCAGGAAGAAGAAATGCGATTATTAACAGAAACCTGATTGCTGACGATTAGTGAGGTAAGATTGCAAACCAATCAAGGCAGTTTTCCGACAGATGTAGTGTCTTTAGTCTCGCTAGCATTAAGTCTATATCTACTGTGTCAAAGACTTTGCTGTAGTCGAGTAGGACTATTGCGGTGGAGGTTTGCTTTGTGTCCATTGAGTCTCTTATGTCCTCTACAATGTTCAAGTAGTGCAGTACTTGTGTGATGTCCTGTTCTAAAACCAGACTGATGTTCATCAAGTAAGTCGTGTGTGGTGAGGTAGTCTGTTAAATGTGAGTGTATTATGCTGTTCCAGGGCTTTCGATAAACAGGCGAGAATACTAATTGGTCTATAATCATCGAGTGTTGTTGGGAGTGTTTGATTTCGGTGTAGGACGAACTAGAGCCATTTCCAGAGTCTGTGGTAGGTCCCGGTCATTATAGAGGCATTAAAAATGTGGGTTATTGTTGGGAGAATAATGTCTATTATTTTTTGCAGGAGAGTTATTGTTATATTGTCTATTCCTTGTGCTTTAGATTTAATACGTAATACTGCTCTTTTGGCGTCATTAGGTGAGATATAGGAAAAAAAGAATTTGTCTCGGGTAGGTTGGGAATATGACATTAGTTTCATCTATTGTCTGTTGTTTTTTGTGTGAGGTGTTGTCAGAGAGGGAGGCGGGTTTAAAATGGTCATTCAACTCATCTAGTGGGAGGTCAGCTGTTTCTACACCTGTAGTTTATTTTGACAGAGGCCTATTGATTTTAACATTTTTCCAACATGTCAGCTGAGTTTGACATAGATTGTGTAATAATAGTATGGGCATATCTTAGTTTTGCATTCCTTACAGTCTGGTTGACTTTATCCTCAGATGTTTAGTAATTGCAAAAAAAATATGTATGGACTCATCGTATTGTTCTAATTTAAAACTATTAAAATAATTACTAGTATACTTAATTTGCTTTTTACCACAGTCAAAACTTTGATACCGACTGAGACAAAACGGGAAGGTCATGGAATTTTCACCCTCTCCTCATTTCGCGCCATAGTGATTATGCTCATGCTACGATTTTTTACATCGTCATAATGATGAAATGTAGTATCTATTATCCAGATGGCAGTGAAATGTTATTCTATCTAATGAATTTGTTTTATTAACGTTTCTACTTCAGAGTTACAATTTGTAAACTATTTACAGAAGAGCTTTATATCGTAATTGCTTCAATAAATGTATACCTGTAACACGTTGTACACTAACTGGCTACATTAAGTTGTATATCTCCAGTTAATATACACGTTCTTACTTCAAGTACATGAGATAATAGGTGAACATTTTTAATTTATTAGAGAATGAAGCAAATAATACAAACAAACAAATTAATAACATTTATTCAAGATTTATACACGTATCTGTTGAAAATCCATTCTAATAAAACTGTATTAACTATGCAGTGTATAATACGTGTATATCTATCGGTGAAGATCTGTACAAAGTTCTGAACAAATCCGTTAATGAGAAGAATCTTATTAGCTTCACTCTTCACAATTCCATAAACAATGTGGTAATAGGGATAGTAGTACACAACAGTAGCAATTAATGTATACAGACAAGATATTTGTATACAACACTTAATGTATCCATAGTAGAAGTAGCCCTGTTGTAATGTGAATAGAATTGCACTATTATTGGGTACATGTAGATTTCAAATAGAAAGGCATTTGTTCCTGCATCTGGATTGCTTGAGCAGTAAAATTTGTTAGTGCGTAAGCGCGTACACCTAGAGATATTTTATTCCTATCTAGAGATACCGAAAATGAGCTTCATCAATACACATAAATTCTTCTTTATATACAGCAGTTTTCCTACGACTCATTGTAAATTTTACTCCTACATAAATCCCTATTCCCTGCATCATTATCTGTAAATCCTCTCGACACCATACTACAATCCACTCCATGAATCCATTGTTCTTTTGGTCTCCCTTTTCTTCTGTAGCCCGCCGCTTCAAAATTTAATATCATCTTAGGTATTGTGTCATCTGACATCCTCTATAAGTGGTCAAACCATTTTAGTCTTCTTTCTTCATTAATATCTAATATATATATATATATATATATATATATATATATATTCCACCGCTGTGGTCTAAAGGTAGCGTGCTGCCTTGTCAAATAGCGGGCCCGGTTTCGATTCCCGATCGGGAGAGGTTCCTGGGTGAGGTTTTTTTCTCACCTGTAAGACAAATGTCAGGAAGCTTAGGGCCCGACAGTCCCCGAAAATGATCCGGCCATAATCATCATCATCCTTCACCGGTGTGGAAAGTAACGGGAAGCTACCACACCTAAAATTCCCTAGTAAAGCTGCAAAGCATAGCTTTAAAATGCTATGATTACAGTGAAAGACCTGCCCTCGGGCCAAGACAGAATTACAAAATGGTACATAAATTCATAAAATAATAGTGTATGGAAGGAAATAAAACTTACTTCTCATTCACACACATGTTTACGTTAAGTATATTATCCTGAAGAACAAAGTTAAAACTATACACAGCTCTCATTTGTCCAGTAGTCATTTATAGGGCGGAAACTTGGACAATCAAACTTAAAGATGAAAGTAACTTGTATATTTTTAAAGGAAGGCAGTGCGGCGAAACATTGTCCAATTCACGATAATGGAATCTGGAAAATAATAACTGTAAAGGAGAGAGATCAGCTATTGGAATGAGAGAACATTGTGAGGTTCATCAATGCTATTAGGCTGAGATGTTGTGAGAATGAAGGAGGGAAGGATTCCTAAAATGATTATGGGTGCGAGAATGGAGGGAGAGGAAGACCGAAGAAACGGTGTATTTCAAGTTGTTATAAGATTGGGTGTGAGGAGGTGGAGGACAGAGTGAGATGGAGAGAAGCCAAGGCTCACTTTGGACCGTAGTGTTATGGTGATGATCACGTGTGTGTGTGTGTGTGTGTGTGTGTGTGTGTGTGTGTGTGTGTGTGTGTGTGTGTGTGTGTGTGTGTGCTAACATTATAAGGCTAGCATTTTTTATCGACACTAAACTTGGCATATAGCAATCAAATAAAGAAGGTAAGGTCGAGTTCGTAAACCAACGAAATCTGATCATTAGAAGTATGAGTTCACCTAGCACGAATACTTAAAAATAGCTCTAACGATCGCCATTTTCGATGTTTTCCCATTGAAACAGAGTAAATGCTATTTAAATAAAAATAGGAAGATATTCTCCGAAAATCAGCGAAATAAAACTATTAGAAATTGAAATCTACCTGAAACCAGAAATTAAAAAACGCTATTTCTTTTCACTGCGATCCGAGTCTTTTAAATAAGCTAATAAATTAACTCGCACTATCGAACCCGTAGAGCAGATAGGAAGCTGGGTGAGTTACGCGTACGGGGTGAATCATGAATATGGCTATACATTTGACCGCGTTGTGTGATGAAAATATTACCATTACAGGAAATATGAAATTACCGTTGCAAAGGCAATTATTCAAATTATAACAATGGAATAAAACAAAACAGTGTAGAACTTACGTCATTAATCAAAATGGCATTGAATATGCAACAGAAAATTACAATTGCTGCATGGGCAATAACGTATGTTAATGATCGTGAAGACGCAAGACGGGCAAGACATGAGTTTAACGTAGCATTGCAGCCGCCGACTGTGGGGAAGTGGAGAAAACGACTGGTGGAAACGGGAAGGATGCAGAAAATCAAACCTCCTGGAAGGCCTCGCATTAGCACGGATTCAGAAACAATGAAGAGAATTGTGGAGGCGTTCGACGCTAGCCCACAAAAATCAACCCGCCAAGCTGCACGTGAGCAGTGATTTGTTTTGTTTTGTTCTATTGTTGTAATTTCAAGGATTCCCTTTCCAATGATAACATCACATTTCCTTTAATAATAACATTTTCGTCACAAAATGCGATCAAACGTATAGCCATATTTCTGAATCACTCTGTATGTACTACAAGCGGTGCTAGTGTAGATCTAGCCTGCTGACATCTATTGTCAGACACTTGGTACTATAGAACAGCAGCACCATCTGATGTACAAATGTTGAAACGGGGAATACAACAGCACCAGTGTCAAAATATGAAATTGCATAATACAAGAGCGCCATCTCTTAACGAATTATGAAATTAGCGTGTATTCAGCCTTTTTTATCTAAAATATTTACATATAATTAATTATATATTATATCATAAGTTTAATTATACGTAAAATTATAAATATATTATACACATCTATCTATTTAGTATCTATCTAGTAATCATGCCCATGCCCCAGGGCATGTCTTTCACTGCAATCATAGCATTTTTATGCTATGCTTTGCAGCTCTAATAGGGAATTATAGGTGTGGTAGCTTCCCGTTGCTTTCCACACCGGTGAAGGTTGATGATGATAATGATAAGGATGATGATGATGATGGCCGGGTGATTTTTGGGGACCGTTGGACCCTAAGCTTCCTGACATCTGTCTTGCAGTTGAGGAAAAAAACGAAAAAACCTCACCCAAGAGCCTATCCCGATCGGTAATCGAACCGGGCCCGCTGCGTGACAAGGCAGCACGCTAACTGGAGACCACAGCGGTGGACATTATACACATAATTATAAATATATTTTACATTTAGTTATACATAATTTTCACAATGGGGGAGAGGAGAATGGAATGCAACATAATGGATAATGCAATATGAAATAAAAAACGTTAAATTTATATTTATTAATTTTAAATTAAGAAAATATGTTATGAGTTCTTCCAGACATACAACCGCCCTATTTTATACATCACATATACACATGTATACACTGCTCAAAAAAATTACGGGATATTGTAGAATAACCTATTAAGACTATGTTTTTTTTTGGAATAGTATTAGATGCAATCACTTTCTATTACTCCAAGATAATGTAAACAAGAGTTTGAAGTTGTTACGTAACCTCGGTACCACACCAGAGGGCAGTGTCTGTACTGTTGATGTGAAAGTGTGGTGTGGGATGAATGTATTGTTGCTGTTTTTAAATCCAGTCCAGTTTTCAGTTAGTGAATGACTTGCCTTAGGGACAGTAATGCCTCGACAACGTGATTTACCTGAACCAATGGCTTGGAGGGCCATAGGAAGGATGGAAGCTGGACAGACACAACAAGAGGTGGCACAAGCCATTGGCGTGTCTCAAAGGGTGATTTCCAGACTTTGGAATCGTTTTCAAAGAACAGATACTGTTCACAGAAGAGCCGGACAAGGTCGACCACGGGCAACAACAGCAAGGGATGACCATTACCTCTTGTTAACAGCCCGTCGGAATAGACAGCAGAATGCAACTCAACTGTGAAATACACTTCAAACAGCAACAGGACGCAGGGTGTCAACTCAAACTGTCCCTAATCGACTGCATGGAAGTGGTCTCTATGCCCGTAGGCCCCATGGTGTGTACCAGTTAACTCCACAACACTGTAGAGATCGCAGAAACTGGGCGGAGGAACATCGTGGGTGGAGGCATGCCGAATGGAGATCAGTTCTTTTTTCTGATGAGTCGCGATTCAACTTGGAATGTGATAGTCGGCGTGTATTCATCTGGAGGGAAAAAGGGACACGAAACAATCCAGCTTTTGTTCGTGAAAGATCCCCATATCGTGGCGATGGATTGATGGTGCGGGCAGGAGTCAGTAGTGGTGGACGTACGGACCACTACGTCATCCAAGGTGGTACTTTGACTGCGGTAAGGTATAGAGACGAGATTCTCCGACCTTTTGTCGTGCCGTATGCTGGTGCCATAGGTGATTCTTTTCTTTTTATGGACAATAATGCACGACCCCACAGAGCTGGCTTGGTGGACGACATGCTGGAAGTGGAGGGTATCGAGCGTATGCAAAGGCCAGCTTCCTCCCCGGACTTAAATCCGATTGAGCATGTGTGGGATGCATTAGGCAGGCGCATTGCAGGCAGACCAGCACCTCCCCAGAGCTGTACATTGCTCTTATGGAAGAGTGGCCACGTATCCCCCAAGAACTCATTGCTAACCTCATTGCATCAATGCCACACAGTGTGAGGAGACCATACACCATACTAAAGAAACATTTTCACGCATGTTAATGTTGCTTTGTTTGTTTGCCATATTCCTAATCAGGATCTCTTTGACATCTGGTGTGGTACAGAGGTTACGTAATGACTTCAAACTCTTGTTTACATTCTTTTGGAGTAATAGAAAGTGATTGCATCTAATACTGTTCCTAAAAACATAGTCTTAATAGGTTATTCTACAATATCCCCTAATTTTTTTGAGCAGTGTACAATGTAGTAAAACCAATTTATAAAATTTTTTACATTAAAAAACTATTCTTATCACTGTTCTAAAATCAAATGTACTTAATTATACTGGTAATTGCATCTTTCTGTTATACTGAAGCAGAGTTGTGCACTACTGGTTGCAGAATAGTCACAATATCCTTCTTATACTGCATCAGTACAATTGATGAGACCTGGGCCAGATATTACGAACCACAGACAACCGGACTACTAGTGGCATCATCACAGGTTACCATGGAAAACAACAGTTTTGCAGACCCCCCCATGTGAGGGTTATGATGAATGTTGAGATAGTGTGATCTTAAAGCATATCGTTCACCCAAGGTAGAACGTCAGTGCAGGACAAGGCAAACTATAGTTATTTTTGTGAAACACCACTTAGGAATATTTAATTAAAGTCTAGCATATCAATTTCATTACAAAAGTTCAGCTTATGCACAAATTAAAACAGTAACACCAGAAAGAGATTTTTATATAAGTATCTTCATGTTCGAAGCAGGTACATATAGAGGAACTTGGTGTAATTTGGACGCCTGCTTTGAATTTGTTATTTTTCTTCTTTTAATTAAGGGATTTGAATTTTGTTTAATTACAGAGATTATCATTAATATTGTAACTATGAAAGAGTATTGTTATTTCATTCAATATGTAAACATCTTCATAATCTATAAACTTCTTTACATTACAAGAAAAGTCCACTTTAACTTCCATATTTGGATAAAGTGGACCGCAGAGTCCGCCTTAGCTTTTAGTCTATTTTTAAGTTGATTTACTCTCTTAATTTATACAGACAGGTACAGATTATACAGACAGGTACAGATTAATATGAAAATATTTATGACTGAACATAATTAGAAAGCGTTGATTTTTATTTAATGTTTTGAAAATGTTTTTGTTAATTATAACATTCACAAGTCATTCAACTGCAGAAAGCGACGGTCTTTGGGTTTATTAAATAGAATTAATTAAGTGGATGGTTTTTACAGATAGCACCCTCATTGATAAAATATACGTATTCGTATAAAGTGGACCCAGAGGATCCACGTTTAAAGTAGTAATTTTCATAAACATCACAAACAAACCCTTCCTCGCACAAAGAATAACAGAAACAGGCCTTGAATCCGTCAACGTTGAGGAGGGGAAGAAGTTTAAATATTTTCTGTTCAAGGACAGCATCAATTAAAGAAATTGTTAATAAGGTTCACTCAAAAAAGGGTCCACATTATCCGAACTTCGCTGTAAGCAATATTGTATGGTATGTAATTTATAAAACTACTGTTCCTATGCAAAGATCCTCTCTTAGTGTCAGCAGTCCTATATTATTTAACCAATCAAACCACAGAATTTAATAAATTTATTTGTGTGTACATAACAAACTACTTTTCTGGCAAGTAAATATTATGAATAGAGTAAAAATTTATATATCAAAAAATTAGTTTTGACAGATGTAAGAATACAGCTTTTGATTTTCTAATTCTACCCTTAATGTCTTCTTCCTCTGATCCTCGTATTTTAAACAAATATATGATTAGACTATATTTTTGTATTTAATTAAATACATATGGATTTTCATCAAGTAAACGGGAAATCAAGTGATCATATTTTTGTAGATATTTATTTGTAGACATTCTGGTATTAGAGCAGAAACTATAGACATTTTATCTGCAGGTGTTATTTTTGTAGACAAAATAAGTGTAAATCACTACATACAACCCTCTCCAGAAGATAATTACAAATAAGTCAGTAGCAAAATAGCTTTTGCTGAGGACAGGATTAGTCCCGAAATACTTAGAATGTTTTTAAAATTATTAATTGAGACACATCTTACAATGTACTTAATTTTATAATTTCATATTATAAACTGGAGAGAAAATGTTCAGAAATGATACTACCAACTTGAAATAGATCAACAGAAACTATATATAACTGCTATTTCAGAATGGGCAGATATAATTGTGCAAGAATATGAAGACATGGATTTCATGTTCAGAAAATTAACGGACGAATACGATAATTGGAGTCTCAGAATAAATTTAGGAAAAACATTTTATATGGGATGTAGAGGAGAAACCGAAAATGTTGTATTAGAAAATCCGAAAGGGTACATTAGTAGATGTGAAGAATTTGAGTATTTGAAGTAAAAGAGCAGATAATGAGGATAGACAAGAATGTGGCATTAAGAATATAATAAATGAAGGTAGAGCAATTACAGTAATGATAAATCTCCAATAGCCCCTTGTTAAGGGTGAAGGTCTTTTGTCAACCAGATGGAATGGATGATTTCTATGTGGTGAACAGTCATATAACCAGGGGAAAATGTTTACAAATATATAATTAAAAAGTGATAAGTATTTTTAGATTTAAATTTATTTATTTAGATTTATTTATTTAGCCTGGTGGAGTTAAGGCCATGTGGCCTTCTCTTCCACTCACCAGAACAAACATATGTTACATATGAATACAAAAAAAATACAATAATAGTCATATAAAACAGGACAAACATATGTTACACATGAATACAAAAAAATTACAATAATAGTCATATTAAACAGGACAAACATGTTACATATGAATACAAAAAAAAGTTACAATAATAGTCATTGAACAATTAATTATCTGTCATATTGAATAATAATGAAATGAATGTATAATAATAGAATGAAACTAAATACAATTAAAATTAAATTAATGATACAATGAATAAAAAAGGAATAACAGCTCGAATCTACTATGCATAAAAAGAAGAGAAAAAATACAAAGAAAGTAATAAACTACAATGAATTAATCTACGCTTTTTATACAAGGCATTAGGTAAATATATTAACAAATCCTAAGTCTATTTTTTATTAAATAATGCAAAAAACGCATTATTAATTCTTAAAAAGTAGTATTAGTGAGTTGTTTCTGTTAGTGATTTTATTTTCAATTTATTTCTGAAAGATGGTAAAGTTTGGCAGTCTCTGACATAGGGTGGAAGTGAATTCCATGTTCTAGCAAGAGAAACTGTAAAAGATTTCGAATAATAGGTAGTATGATGAGGAGGGATATAAAGGACACTGTGCTCAAGGGATCGGGTATCTAAGTTATGTGTATCAGAGAGTTTAGTGAAGCGGTGTGTGTGTATAAATAATAAGGTAAAGATGTGTGTAATATGTTATAGAGAAGGCATAGGGAATGGATGGTTCTACGATCTTGAAGACGAAGCCATGACAATTGTTCCAGGGATGGTGTAACGTGATCAATTCTACGTATACCACAAATGCAAGAATTGTGAACACGTTGAAGTCTTTGGGTAAGAACAGTATTTAGGTCAGTAAAAAGAGTATCACAATAATCAAAATGGGGCATTGCAAGTGTTTCTACTAGCATTTTTCTTAGAGAAAACGGTAAACAATTTCTTATACGATTTAATGAGTGTATTATTGAGAAGATAGTTTTTCAAATGTTATTTATTTGTTTATTCCAAATTAAATGTTTATCCATAAACACTCCTAGATTTTTTACTGTCTCACTATAAGGGATCTGAACCCCATTAAGTGACACATGTAATACTGCATTTGTGTTAATTGAGGATAATAGTCTCTGATGGCCCAGAATGATTGCTTGTGTCTTTCTAGGATTTAATTCAAGTCCATATTTCTCTGTCCACGCCGTTAGCGAGTCAAGGTCCTCATTAATTTTGGTTACCGCGTAATTTAAAGAATATTTCTCTGAGTGAAGGTACATCTGCATGTCGTCCGCAAATAAATTATGTTTGCAATGTTTTAGGGAGTCAGATATGTCGTTTATATAGTTTGAAAAAAGCAATGGGCCGAGCACCGAGCCATGTGGAACTCCAGCTTTACGGTAGGTCCAAGAAGAGCGTAATGTAGAATTTCCTACAACATATTGCTGGCGCTCACGAAGGTAGGAGTTGAACCATTGCGTGACACTGTCAGAAAGTGAGAGGTTTTTTAGTTTAAGCAACAATAAGTCCAAGTCTACCGTGTCAAATGCTTTACTAAAGTCAAGTAGTGTGAGAATAGTAAGTTTTCGATTATCAGATGCTTCGCGTATGTCTTCACATATATTTAGTAGAGCAGTATTTGTATTGTGTCCTGTCCTAAAGCCTGATTGGTATTGATCTAAAAGGTCGTGTTCAGTTAGGTAGTCAGTCAGTTGTTTGTGGACTAATCGTTCCAAAGCTTTTGAAAGGGTAGGTAAAATACTAATGGTGTCGAAAATCGTTAGGAGTTAAGGGAGTTTTTTACTTTCGGGGGAGTGGGCGTACAATTGCTTGCTTCCATAATGTGGGATATATAGAGGTTTGTAGTGAGGAGTTGAAAACATGAGTTATGGTAGGTAGTATAACGTCGATTATTTTGTTAAGTAGAGTGATATTTATACGGTCAGTACCTTCTGCTTTTGTTTTTATTCGTTTGAGAGCTTTCTTTATGTCATTTTCTGTAAGATATGAAAAATGGAAATGTTCTCTGTCTGGTGGATTTGTCAACAGTAGTTCACTTATTGTATGTGTTTTGTCTTTAGGAGTAAAGAATGTGCTTGTAAAATGGTTATTAAGTGTGTTCAGAGAAAACAGGTAGTTTTTCTACCTGTGTGTCTTTCCTTCCTACACCCATTTTATTCAGATTTTTCCAAATATCTGGGTTATTGTTATTAGGTTCAGTAAGGTTGTATAGATGTCTAAGTTTGGCGTTTCTGATAGTTTGTGTAGTCTTGTTACGTAACCGTTTATAGTGATTAAGATTTATATCAGTTTTGTCGACTCTATATTTCCGATATGCTGCGTCTCTTTCAGTCATCAAGTCACGAATGTTAGCAGACATCCAGGGAGCAGGGTGTCGTTTCACTAGTTTAGTTTTCAGTGGAGCGTGTCTGTCTATATAGTTGTAATATAAGGTTATTTAATGCCTCAACTTTTTCGTCAACAGTATGCAACGTCCATATAGTATGCCAGGGTAAATTTTATAGCGTCTTCAAGTAGAGCTGCATTTGTTATATGTTTTAGGTCTCTATATGTGATAGTCTTACGAGCTAGTTTAGGGCACTGCAGTGAATATGCTAAGAATATAATATCATGTGCTGATATTCCGGGAGCTGACAGTTGCCCGTGGGTTAGTACTCTGTCTGGATTATTAGTAGCAATTAAGTCAAGTAAAGTCTCAGAATGATTGGTGTGATGTGTAGGCTGTAAGGGAAGGATAGTCATATCACAAACTTGGAACGCGGACATAAGCTGTTGTGTATGTCTGTTGTCAGTGTCTAGTATATTTATATTAAAGTCACCCATGACGATAACGTGTTCATATTGTATACGTGCGTTTTGTAGAACGGATTCTATTTCTGCTATTTTTTTCATTTTAGGGGGTTGGTACACTACACAAAGAAGGCATTTTTTGAAGCTTGCGTATATTTCTATAAACATAATTTTAAGTACTATAACATATGAAGTTGAAGTATAGAAAACGTGCGTCGATGAACATGAATTTCCTGTGGATGGCAGCAACACGTTCAAAATTGAAAAAAAATACAAATAAAGTCATACAATTTTTTTTAAAAATATTAAATTCTAGCTAATACCCGGCGTGCGCTGCTACGCCTAAATAAATGAAAATTAATGTGTTTTTATGTTTAGTTCAATAAGTCAAATGAAAACATAATTATAAAGTTATATTTCTTAGATACCCCGTGCTAATTACCCGGCGTTGTCCGGGAATCTAGTACGTATCCCGATCTTCTTGACATAAATGAGCTGAAATACGAAATTGAATGTGTTTTATGTTTAGTTAAATAAGTGGGAGGAAAAATTTATATCGTAATTATTTTTAGATACCCCATGCTGTTTAACCAGCGTTGTCTGCGAATCTACTCATCCCGATCTTCTTGGCATAAATGAGCCGAAATACGAAAATTAATGCTATTTCTCATGATTAGTTGATTAAGTAAAATGAAAAAAATTATAAATGTATATCGTAATTATTTAAAATTCCCGGTGCTGATTACCCGGTGTTTGCCGGGAATTTACTTATCTCGATCTTCTTGGCATAAATGAGCTAAAAGACAAAATTCGTTATTGTGAGTTATCCGTAAAAGAATACCCGCCATGTTCTACTATGCTTGCACCGGAATCTACGTACTTGTCTCGATCTTCTTGGCATCAATGAAAGACAAAAATGGTTATTGTGAGTTATCCGTAAGAGATAAATATGTGCTATCGCGGACTTTTTTTGTAGAGCTTTTTGAGATATTCAATTCTGTGTACATTAATTTTGTGTACTTGTTATGGTTTAGCAGCGTAAGCCATTTAAGCGCCCAAAGAGCTACTTTTTCACGTTTTCCACCACAAAGAGCGATTTTTAAGGGTGTAGGAGTTGAGAATCACAATTCTCTTATAGCCTATGTCCATTCCGGAATCTCCTGAACATTTTGCGAAAAGTCCCATCACATTCAGATCAACGGTACGAATAAACAAACAAACCAACAAACAAACATTCAGGTTATATATTAGATGAAATAGTAGATTATATAAGATGTAAGAAATTAAAATCATGTGGGCATGTACGTCGAATGCAAGAAAAAAGGTTATCCAGAAAAGGTATCCAGTTGGCAGAAGAAAGGAAGCAAGACCTCTAAACTCATGGATGAATGAAATATGAACTGGAATGAAAACAAAAGGACTGAAAACATGGAGTGGATGAATAAGGACGAGTGGAGAAGGAAATTAAAACTTTAGGCACAGAAAAAAATGGTAAAAATTGTAAAACTGTATAAATATAAATTATAATGTTATATTGTAAATAATACCTCTAGGGAATTGCATCATTAAATTTATTAATATTGCCATCTATTAAAAGTTAAGTAGATCACGTTTCGTGATATTGGGTAAATTATTTTGGAACATGAATTTATATTTATGTGTTTTTGTGACTTGTACTGCCATTTAACAAAAAACTGATTAAAAATATCATTAAAAAAAGCATTAAGTAATAAATTGCCAAAAAGAGGTAATATTATTTACTTATGACTGAATATGTATTGATTTTAATGACAGATATTGGTATATAAGAACATCGAAAATTGTGCCAACATTTCAGAAAAAAAAGTCATGCGTTCGTTGTGCTGTCTTCTTATTTTAGCGACGTTCATCGCTGGGAGCAGCTATGCGAGAGAACGTCCCATGAGACGTGGGGCCCATTCAGTAAGTGACATCTAACTAACTAACTAACTAACGCATAAGCAGTATTAATCCGAAAGTTCACGTCCATGGCGACATAAGCACTCTATACATCCCTATTTTTAGCTAATATTTTCAAATCACTTCCATTCGCTCAAATCACGGTTAATGTTATTCTCACATCTCATTGTTGTTCTAACCACTGGGCGATTTTCCTATGTTTTTTTTCTTTACAAGATATAAGTCAGGCACAGGTGGTAGCATCCCTAATTCCTGACTAGCGGGACGGGTTCGATACCCGGCGAAGTTGAAATTTTTAATTCTTAGGGGTTTCATTTACATTGAATGTTTTAATACTAATAAAATTCATTGTTAAAACCGTTGATGTGAAGAGCCATAAAATAAAATAAGTTAAAATATACCTTCTTAGGTAAAATCCGTCGTCCTCAACTTATAAAATGTGTAATCTTTATGCTTGTAGGCCTTTCAGGACATCCGTCCCATCTTCAGCAGTTCATTCTTCGCTACAGCAACAAACACCATACTGGATGCTGTAGCGAAGAATGAACTGCTGAAGACGGATGTCCTGAAAGGCCTACAGGCATAAAGATTACACATTTTATAAGTTGAGGACGACGGATTTTACCTAAGAAGGTACATTTTAACCTATTTTATTGAATGTTTTATTGTGCAATTCAATATAACTTGATTTAATTTTTATTAATTTCATAAGAACTTATTTGAGAATAGATAGTATTTTAAATATAATTACCTCTTTAAAATTAATTTAAATGCAACATTTTCAATAGCCAGGCCAGGAGATGTGGTGATGAACTATTTTTAATCGCTAGATTGAGCACCATATTCCTGCATTAAATTGCAAACCTCTCCGCAGTACGTTATGTTGAGAAGGCGTGTGGCGCTGTCGATGGACGGGACGTTAAACCCGACGCTTACCTTGGTGATTTCGATACAAGTAGGCTAAGTGCCAGCACCAGGTTTCAACTTCTCTTCATCCCTCATACAACACACTTTACACTACACTACATAAACATACACTCATCCTACACTTCTCTCTCTACACAATACAAGAATACATCATCTAAGTAAAGTGGTCTGAGGAAGTGGTGCGTAAATTGATCACAGACCTCATTAACGCATTACAGCGCAACATGTTGACAACAGAAATAACTCCATGTCCGGAGCATCGTATGAACAATCAAACATCAGTTTAGATCTAGTAATGTTTTAATTATAAAATTATCAAATATTTGATTTCTTCACAAACACAGCGTATTCAATATAAAAATATATAGGAGTACGTAATACTTTAATATAATAATAATAATAATAATAATAATAATAATAATAATAATAATATTAATAACTAACCCACTGGCATTACCAAACTCGTAAGTTCATTGCCTGCGGACGTAAGTTCTCCATACATCCTTATTCTGTTTTCCAATCATCCTCTGTATAATCTACTCTCCTCAAATCATGGTTATTCTTATTTTTTCACTTCATTCTTGGTCTACCAACTGGACATTTTCCCTATTGTTTCCCTACAAGAAGCTTCCGTGCACCTCTTTCTTACCATATTCGTGCCACCTGTCCTGTCTATTGCAGTTTACGAACACTTAATTGTTATTATATCTGGCTTCCTATAAAGACCATGTACCTCACTGTTATGTAGTCCTCTCCATTCGTCTGTCTGTTTATCTAGCTTTGGTCCAACAATTTTCCTAAGAACTTTATTCTCATATATACGTGATGTCCTTTCCTCCCTTAAAGTAAGAGTCCATGTTTCTAATCCATATAATATAACTGGGAGAATAACTGTTTTATTTATTTCCAGTTCAACGTTTCCTATTTGTAATTATTGTTCCTAGGTATTTGAATTGAGCCACTTCTTCAAAATTTTCCTCATTTGTCACCAGCTGCCCATTTCCGTTATATAATGTAATTCTATGTGTGAACATTATATAATATATATAATATATATATATATATATATATATATATATATTATATACCGGTATATTATTTCCATTAATCGTTACTTCCAGTCCCAATTTCTTAGTGTTACTCAATAGTGTATCCTCGCTATAGCCCAATAATACAACATAATGATGATGATGATAATAATAATAATAATAATAATAATAATAATAATAATAATAATAATAATAATAATAATAATAATATTTTTCTTTATTAGGAATTTATCTACAATACATTAGTTTTCCTACAACCCATTGTAAATTTTATTTCTCCATAAATACCTATTCACTGTATCACCATAGTCGTATGCACTCCTTTGCACATAATAATAATAATAATAATAATAATAATAATAATAATAATAATAATAATAATAATAATAATAAAAATAATAATAAAAATAATAACAATAATAATAACAATAATTCATTCAAATCACTTCGTATTGCAGTACATCTTGTCTGCAGTTCTAGAGACCGCCAATTTCTTCACGATCCGTGTCTATAGCTCCCCGTACTTCATATCTCTCGCTAACGAGAGCAGAGCAACTATATGATTAGATTAAACTAATAATCCAGCAGTTATATTAAAAACTACTGTTCATCAATGACACTGAAGCTATGAATATTCAGACTTTTTTAAGATTGGATTCGACTCTTGTATGATCCCCCAGAATGAAGGAAATTTAAAAATGTTAGTCTTCTAGATGTCTGCACTAGAGAATAAAATTATTAACATAACTTTTTTTTGCAGGATGTCATGAATCATAAAACACGCAAAATGATTGGACACCCTATGGAACATGAGGAAGAAGTGCCTAGTATAAGGATTTTTTATGAAAAAGCACAAGAGAATATGAAGTTCATATATGAAGAGTACATAATGTTAATAATAAGGAAAATGGAAGAACTGATAGAGTATGTAAAAAACAAATTTGCAGGTATTTCTGAGCGGTCAGGAGACAAACCGATATGTAGTTATAGTGATACCATGAAAAAAATAATCGAAACCCTTAAGGCATTCTGTACGAAATTTCATGACGAATTCATCAAAAATATTGACCGCATATCAGAATGGTCTATGAAAAAATTTTCATCTACAGAAAAGCCAAAAGTGACTACAGAACCTTCAGAGGTGACTACAGAACCGACTACAGAACCTTCAGAGGTGACTACAGAACCTTCAGAGGTTCCAGAATGAATTAATTACATCAATACTATATTACAATAACTATTATTCAGCTAATGGATGTAATTTAATATCATTAATAAAGGTTCTATGTACAATGGATTTTTACTTACATTACTGATATATGACGACTGTTCAACAAACAATTTTTATTATTTTTACGCCCATAATTTAACATACACAAATTTGTAACATTAAGAGATTCCGAGCTATGTGGCCGTGGTCCAAGATTGGTGTTTCTTCCAAACGTTTGTCATTTGACTGCGGAGGAAATCGTTAGTGGTGAATACTTCTTGGTAGGGTTTCCTGTGAATTCATCACTCGATCCTCCGACAAGGAAACACTACCTAGAAGTACTTGCCGCTGAAGACGTCCTCCGTAGTCGAGGGAGAAACATCTGGAAGGAACACAAGTCATGGACCACGGCCACATAGCTTGGAATCTCTTAATATTGTGATTGCTGGCCGTGAAAGCCTGTATTCGAACACAGATATTTGGTTTTACGATAATTGTTAGTTTAATACGTCATGTACACGTGGTACAAGTTTTAAGGCCATCCCCCCTAATTCCTTTCTCTGAGTAGTGTGCTGGTCAAGGCATGTAGAGTAGACTTACGGTCGCAATGGAGGTGACGCGAGACGAGAAATATTTTTACCTTTTCGTATACTCTTATATCCTTCATTTAGATAACTGGGAGTATTTTAACCATGATAATTTATATACACTTGGTTATCTACAGATGTTAGAGAGTGGCACGAGGTCAGCGTTTCGACTCAATGAGACTACATTGAGAAATACTAAGAAAATTCAAAGTATTAGCAAAAGTGTGCTGCCAATAAAAATTATGATAAATTTTTATTGAACAGACTTCGTACAGGGAATCTTGTTATTCCAATCCCTCCGCAATACATTTTCTGATGGTTGTGTTCTTAGATACTTGTGTCGGGACGTTAAACCTGGCGCCTCTCCTCGAGTTTTATCGGAATAGGTCATATAGAAGCAGAACGTTTTCCCTTTCTCTTCATCAACAGTCAATGGCGTCTAGTGAGAGGAGGGTTCTAGTACTCCCCTAGTATTCATATTTACTGAATGTATTTATTCGTCATGATCATCATCATTTCCCTTCCATCGAGTTGGGTCACTTGTTCCGGTCCCACTTTAGACTTAGTCCAGAAATCTCTTCATTGGACGTCCTCGTCTTCTTTTCCCAATTGGTTTCTAAGACTTCAGCAATTTTGATAGTTTGTCGTTTGCCATTCTATCGACACGTTCCAATCACTCAGTTTTGTAATTTTCTACTTTTTCTAACACTGGAGTAATATTTATTTCGTTTGATTTTTTTCTGTATTAGTTTGATAGTCCGACAATATGTATCCTGTTGTTATTCACATGTGCCTCATGCTCTTATTATTGAGGCTTGAGTTCCATGATTCATTGGCATGTAGAAGTGTAGAGAATTTTTTTAAAATTTGTATTTGTAGTCGTTTGCTTTAAATGTGTGTGCAACTAATGCCACATAATTTTGCGTTAAACTACGCTAGGATTTCTTATACAAATAACAAGTAAAATATGTTTTTGGTCGATGTGACTAATTTCTTATACTTACTAATATTGTTGTTACTCGAAGTAAGTCAACGTTTCCACATCTGACCTGGTAGATATGCAAACAAATGAAATCGCAATTCTGATATGGATTCAAAAATCATGCGTGCGGTAAGTAAAATAATAGTAGCAATATTTATTTTGATATATTGAATGTGATAGTACAGTTATTACAATTACTGAATGCTATTGGACGAACACTGTCCATTTTCTTCAAGTTCAATGTTGTCATATTTGTTTCTCCGCTAGTAGACGGCCCTACTTCAATCTCGCTTCCACAATGTAAAATCTTATCTGCTGTATTAATCTTATTTTGAAGAGTATTTTCTACATAACCTTCTGCCACTTGTGAAGATTTCCACCCACCGTGTCGTTTTAGAGACAAAATATCGGCACCTGTATCTGCATACAAAGTAGCAGATGTTCTCCTGAACGCATGGCCCGTGAAAGATCTAGCATTTTCTAGTTAGATAATGTGCATTTTATGAAGGAACTCCACCCATAGTATTAATTCCTACAGGCTGACCAACGCACTTCCCATTGCGAAATGCCAAAAAAAAAAAAAGTCGTCTGCACCTACACTCTTTTGGCCTCAAAGCAACATACTTCCTTACAATTCCTAAAAAAATCAACTTCTGCATTAACCTTTTCAGTAACTGTAAAACATCTACTAATGTTCGACTTCCTACTTACGATATTAATAATTGTAACTGCACCCTTGTCCTCGACATCGTCAATCATCATTTTAACTAATTCTCTCCGACAGGCCCCAGCAGTTCCAAAAATCATTACTACCTTCATAATTAAGAACACCTCATCAGGAGCTTCATTAAAAAACATATCAATTTCTCCCCTGCTAAAACACTAGACTTTTTCGGTCGATGACCAACGCTCTTCTTTTTCAAAGAAGCAATTAATTTACAAAATGAGGAGATGTCAATACCATCATTTAACTTTATATTAGCTTTGAGCATTGAGTACTCTGACCATAAACTTCCTGCAGACTTGAATTTCTCATTCCTCAGAACAAAATATGCCAACAAATTCTTCTCGTTATCTATACGCCTTTTTCATTTAACTATTTCTTGAATGTTTTGTACACTAACTCGTAGCTTTCTTTAGACCTTTCCAGAAATAATGCAGAATATCTCACTCTCCAGGCTTCTACAATTTCTCTGTCACCTACCATGACTTCTTCCATAATAAAATTATCAAACAGATTCTAATCACAGTACTACATATAAAATATCTCCACAGCTAACAATCCTTGCTTATAATAAAACAAATGAAAAGCTACATAGCAACAATCACCAAATGTTTCTTTCTCAAAGAAGTAATTTACATCCAACCAATATTTTAATTCATGTACGTAGGTCACTAGATAAGTTTTGAGATTTGCAACAATGGGCCATGATAGAGTTTCCATACCTATCACATCCTTTAAAACAACTCTCCAGCACATTTTATACACCGTTGCATCCTCTGGAACCACTTCTGGAAGCAGCCACGCCATTCGATCTCAGACATTTCACTAAGCTCCTCCAACAGCATCTTCTGGGCTAGGAAATTGGTGTCCGCGCATGCAGTTCTCCACGTTCGGGAACAGGAAATAGTCGCACGGGGCTAGGTCCAGACTGTAGGCTCAATGAGACATTATTTTCACCGGCGTCTTTACCAGAAACCTAATTGTTGTATTGGCTGTGTGCAAAGAGGCATTGTCATGGTGGAGCAGAATTATCCGCAGTCCAGTCTTTGGTCGCTTCTCCTGGATCTTTGAGAAGACTTTGGGAGACAGACACACCATTTAGTAGTAACTGTCCTCTGACCCTCTAACACAACTGTAGCCAGATGACCACTTGTTGAGAAGAAAGTGGCCACCATTTTCTTCCCCACACTCCTAGGCTTTTTGACTTTGGTTGGAGGCTGCTCATCTGGGACGACCCACACCTACGATTGGTGCTTTGTTTCACGGTCATACTAGTAGATCCAAGTTTCGTCACCTGTCACTACGTCTGACATCCGGCGGGAGTCCCCGTTGTTGAATCTTGCTAGTATTTATCTGCACAAATCCACCCTAGTGTATTTATGCCCTTCTGACAAGCGGTGTAGCACTCACCGAGAAGAAATTTTCCTCACTCTTAAGTATTGGTGCAGGATGGTGGAAACACTTGGCGAACTAATCCCTAGGGACCCTCGATGTCCTTATAGGTCAGTCGTGGATCTTCCTTAATCAGAGTCTCCACTGCAGGGACATTTTCTTCTGTCACCACTTTTGTCGGCCTCCCACTTCCCCCTTGATTTTTAAGGGATATTCTCTCCCTCTTAAATTCAGGAAATCAGAGGAAAACTGTTGCACTTGAAGGAGCAAGGTCCCCAAATGTTTGTGTGAGTAGCTCATGTGTTTACGGTTCATTTAAACCGCACTTAAAATCGTATGAAATCATAGCAAGAAAATACTCCCTCTCAAGCTCCATGGAACACGTTTTATTTTACCACGCACAGACTACTTTACAAGGATGCTGCTCAGAGAGTACTGAAAGGAATCCTTTCTACCTGATACGGTTTTGACGTTCCAGAGCTGGGCTTTCAAATGGTGTATTAGTTTATTGCATTCCTTTCGCCGTACTGCCGTATCTCAAAACTTATCTAGTGACCCTCGTATTACTATATTTAATTAAAATTAGTCACATCGACCAAAATATAGTATGCAATACACATGAGGTAGGCACGTAACAGATCTCGAAAATTGAAAAAAACTCGGCGCAAGCCCCTCGATTTATTCAAACTTTTTCTCGATCAGTAACAAGTGTTTACCTCACTTGTATGGCAATATACTATTAATTTCATGTGAATAAATTAGGTATCTAGAAGACAATGGAAGTTAGCTTATCAATCAGTTTTGAAACGTTCGATCAATGTCAGTTATTATTAGTATTTTTTTTTCTCAAAGTTAATATCCTCTTGCCATGAACTTTGAGTAATATTTGATCCAAAACACACTGATGAAAAATGGTGTATTATAAACAGCTTCATGATCTATATGAATGTATGGATATTGTAAAAAAGTAAGCTTCCACGGCAGATGTTTTGATTTTCCATAAATTGATTTTCCGGGTTAAATGACAGCATCTTCCATCTTTGCTTCACTGTAGAACATGGTTGAGTACGCTCCTTTCAGTATATTTTGTGACTTAATTCGACTGTTTCTCTCATTAAGGCAGGTGTTTAACAATTGAATCTTAAACCAAGTGTGAGGTACGTCGAGTAATATGGTTTGATATCAGCAGCAATTCATCCTGAGATTATAGCAGTTTACAGGGACATTGTGAGTGGTGGTGTTGTATTTCGAGACGGACGAACAAACATTCATGTTGAAGAACGAAGTAGCAGACCGTCTGTTGTGATGATAAACTTGTTACAAAAGTGGATGAAGTAGTCAAACAGAATCGGCGTTTCACAATTTCAAACGGGTGAGGAGCTCCAGGAGAGCGTCAATGTGTGGCTATAGTCACAGGCGGCAGAGGTTTAAGCAAATGGGATTTCTAAGTTTGCGAAGCGTTATGGCAAATGTTTGAATGTAAACGGAAATTATATTGAAGAATAATTGAAATGTGTACTTTTCACTGGTATGTAAGAAACGTTCCCACAATAGAGTTTTCTAAAAAAAATACGAACCATCCTTATAGACCACATTAACGCCATATATTCCTCTATAGAGCATTTGGTTTTACTTTACCGTTCAAGGTCATGCAGAGAAAGATACACTTTTACAACAACAACTTTCATTCAACTGTCAAACCAGTTCTGGACAAATGTATTTCATCTAATGACTTTTAGAATAGAGTCTGTTTTCATGCCGGCAACCGCGTCAGAAAGCATGTGGTGTCAGTTCCCTTAGAGAACGGCTACTGAAAGAAACAACCCCTCCTAATAGTTGTAGGGATGACAAGTACATGACCTTGAGCGGTAAACTAAGACCAAATGCCCTATAACAGCGAAACTCGAAACATGTTGTGTACATTAAATACGCAGACTTACCAACATTACGATAATTGTGGACACCAGATAACTCACCTAAAAGCAAAATAAAATAATATTAGTTACATTTTATAAATTTAATTTGAACAATGGTAATAATATGGCTTTTCGCAAGCCATTTTACAGAATATATGGACGATAAAAGAGATAACTGATACATTTTTATGTTAAAAAACTTGCTAACACATTTTATCACTAGATACTCTGCTGAAATAAACTGTGTAGAAATGAAAACAGATCTTGGTGCCATCAAGAAGGAACTTATCAAGGATAAAGATTTAAACTTGAGAAAAAATACGATGATCGATAAAATCATCAAATTTTTCAAGCCCAATATACATATATGTGCGTGTGTGTATGTATATATATATATATATATATCTTCATAGGCATTTTTATATTCCCCACGTCACCACAAGGGTCTTACAGGAACATGATTTATTGGGAAAGCATTTTTAACTCTGGACCACATACATAGTTTTTGGACCATACAAAGACTTATAGGACCACGAAGGATGAGAGATCAGCTGAATAACATGCCAACCACAAGCCTAACGCTTTTTATTTACAATTTTCTGCCCTAAGGCAAGTCTTTCACTGCAATCATAGTATTTTCATGCTATGCTGTGCATCTTTACTAGGGAATTATACGTGTGGTAGCTTCCCGTTGCTTTCCACATCATGGATAATAAGGATGATTATGATGATGGCCAGATGATGTTCAGGGACCGTTGGGCCTCAAAGCTTCCTGGCATTTGTCTTACAGGTTAGGAAAAACCCCGAAAAATAACTCACCCAGGAAGCTCGTCCCGACCGGGAATCGAACCCGAGCCCGCTGCGTGACAAGGAAGCACGCTACCTTGGGACTATAACGGTGGACAAGCCTAATATAATTCATAAAAATTTGACTTTTTTCAATAACCAGCTTATTCCACATATTAATGATGATGATGATGATGATGATGATGACGATTTTAATGATGATGATAGTGACGATGGCACCGTCTCGGTGCCTCTATCTTTCTTACTAACTTTTATAATTTTCTACTATTTCACATTTCTGTTTTATACGAACTTCCCAACCACGGTTACGAAGGATATAATTGTCATCTAAGCACACGTACCTTTCGTAACCAGCTATTCTATTGTTCATAAAGCTGTGTCATGCTTAAGCTGAGGAATCTTAGGAAACATAACAGCAGAGCCTTGTATAAATAATACAAGGATGAAAAATCTATGGCTGGGCCCAAAACATAGACGTAACTCGTCTCTCCGAAAATACTTCTCTAGTGTAACAATACGGATATTAAACGTGAATAAACGACCACTTTAAATAATATAAGAGGAACTTTACTTGTGTTAATAATTGCGATAATCACAAGAGAAGTAAACGGGGAGCTCAATCTTACGCATATAGGGCAAACTTATATTTATCATAAATATTAGGTAAGTGCAACAGTTAATGAATGGTTCATTTCTTTAACTAAAAAGTCTTTAATATAACAAAGTCAGAAAATTTTAATAAGTTCACAAATAAAATAAATAATTGCAGCATTTACATGGATACATAAATTATTACACAAACATGAAATTAAATAGCTCGGTCGTCCTATACTCTTGAATATAACAACGAAAGATAAAGACAATAATAATGACTACGACTAATGGTCACGTAGCGGTCGAAATTCGACCACAATTCATTACATTTTTAAGTTTGTCACAAATGCGTCTTGTGCATTAATTTTTGATTTATTTTAAAAATGCGAACGAAAGGAAATATGTGGTATAACTTGGTTAAGCCATAACTAAAAACAATAACGCATCATTTGACATTTGTATACTACTTATACTATTTAAATTTGCATTTGGCCTATTATTATGTGTTTTTCTCTCACTTCGACCCGTCAATGTTCAATGTCGAGGCATAATGGAAGCAGGTGCGAATATGTTGTATTTAGTTTATCTATTTATTTAGCTTGGTGGAGTTAAGGCCACGTGGCCTTCTCTTCCACTCACCAGGGCAAACAAATATTACATCAGAACATAACAATCACAATAACTGCAATATTAAATACTAAATGAATATGTAAATATAAATAATGTAATGAAATTGCTGAACCAAGATTGCACAGGGTTTAATTTAAATTTAAATAATGAAATGTACTCACTTTTTTTAAAATCGCTAATAATAAATACGCGAGAGTAAGTCAATTCACATTGCTGCTGCACAATTTTCTTTTTGCAACAATGAACTTTCAGTATCAACATGAACAAATGAATGGGTAGACAAATGAATGAACAATACATACAAAACTCCTTAGAAAAAAAAATATTTTGTTTAATTTAATATATTTGTAACACATATTATACAAAAATGTTATTTTTCTGCACTCCTTCTCTATATAAACTTTAATTCTGCCAAATATAATAATAATAATAATAATAATAATAATAATAATAATAATAATAATAATAATAATTTATTTTAGCTGGCAGAGTTAAGGCCATAAGGCCTTCTCTTCCACTCAACCAGCGAATAGTAAAATTATACAAAAATTACGTACATATTACAATTGTAAGATATTATTAAAATACAGACTAAACAAAATACAATGATGATGTAATCTAATACTAGCTAATACTAACAAAAACATAGAATATAATAAAATTAAGATGATATAAAATAAAGTAAGTATTTTCCTAGATTATTAATGGAATGCTCTATATAGTTGTTATACAGTTAACGTTTTCATTGTGTCGAACTTAAGATATCAGTTAATTTGGATTTAAATAATGATAGCGATTGACAGTTCCTGACATGACTGGGAAGTGAGTTCCATGCTCTAGTCATAAATATTGTGTAAGATTCAGAGTATAGACAGGTCCTGTGTTGTGGTATCAAAAGTAAAGAAGAGTCTTGTGATCTTGTTCCTAAATTGTGATGAGCTCTGCTTAACACTTAAATTCGTAATGTATCTTTTTGGATACATCAATTGGTTCAATTAATTTAATATTTTTAATAAATCAGAAGAAAACGAACAAAAAGAAACCACTTAAATGCGTGTCTCATTATACAATATATCTAATAATAACAGTTACACAAGATTTCGTTTTCACTGCGGTCCGCCACATTTAAATAACTAACAGAAGAAATTTGTGTTTTGCCAATTTAAGAGTTAAAAAGGGGTGCAATGTTCATTTCCTTCACGTATTAATATACATAGATTACATTCATGTTTAGTATAAGACAGATTTTAGAAAAGAAATGGGAATATAATGGTACTGTACATCAACTATATGTAGAGTTCAAAAAAGCATATGATTCAATTAAGAGGGAGAAATTATATAGTATCCTGCTGGAGTTCGGAATTCCTAAAACGTTAGTTAGACTTATACGAATGTGTCTAAATGGCACAAAGAGTAGGGTGCATGTAGGCAAACAGTTTTCGGACACTTTTGAAATCCAGAATGGGTTGAAGCAAGGAGATACACTATCTCCTCTATTATTTAAATTTTGTACTAGAGCATGCCATTAAATCTTTAGAGAATGAGGAAGGCTTACAACTGAATGGTATTAATAAGCTGTTAGTTTATGCTGATGATGTAGTATTATTGGCCGATAGCGAGGAGATACTAAAGGACAACACGCACACACTATTGAGTAACACTAAGAAATTAGGACTGGAAGTAAATAGTAATAAAACTAAATATATGGTCACATGTAGAAATTCATTATATAATGGAAATGGACAGCTAATGACAAATGAGGGAAATTTTGAGGAAGTGGTTGAATTCAAATACCTAGGAACAATAATCACAAATAGGAATGAGATGCACAAAGAAATTAAACATAGACTCAATTCTGGAAATGCGTGCTATTATGCATTGCAGAGACTCTGGATGTCCCAACACCTTTCAAAAAACGTTAAACTGAAAATATATAAAACTATTATTCTATCAGTTATATTATATGGGTGCGAAACATGGACTCTTACTTTAAGGGGGGAAAGGAGATTACAAGTATTTGAGAATAAAGTACTTAGGAAAATGATTGGACCAAAGAGAGATGAACAGACAGGTGAATGGAGAAGACTACATAACAATGAACTACATGGTCTTTATAGGAAGCCAGATATAATAAGAACAGTTAAGTCTCGTAGACTGCGATGGGCAGGACATGTTGCACGTATGGGGAATGAAAAACTTGCATAGAAGCTTCTTGTAGGAAAGCCAGAGGGAAAACGCCCAGTTGATAGACCAAGAATGAGGTGGGAGAATAACATTAACTATGATTTGAGGGAAGTAGATTGTACAGGGAATGATTGGAAAGCATTAGCTCAGGATAGGGATGTATGATGAGCGTATGTCCGCGCGGCCATGAACCTACGGTTTCGATAGTGCCAGTGAGTAAGTAAGTAAGATTACATTCATACCATATCTCATTCACGCAGCAAACGAAACGAAGTTCATAATTATTACTTTCCAGCTGCTATTCTTGATTAAATAAATTTGATTCCAGGCGCGGACTAGGTTTCCAACTCGGCTCCCTACCCGGACCTGCCTCTAATCAAACAAAAAACGACGACCTTCGACGACTGACTCTTCGCTTAGCTTGGTTCGAGGATACCGCGCGCACGCAACGGTTCACTTAGGGAGGAGATAAAGGAACGGGAAAACATAAAGGAGGGAATGGCACAGTTCACAACCTTAAAAGTTGCAATACACAATACAGAGTCACAGCATTAGTCAAAATATGCACTATCGGTGCACGATGACGATGATGATGATTATTATTATTATTATTATTATTATTATTATTATTATTATTATTATTATTATTATTATTATTATTATTATTATTATTATTATTATTATTATTATTATTATTAGTAGTAGTAGTAGTAGTAGTAGTAACAGTATCGTTGTTATTATTTTTTATTATTATTATTATTAATATTATTATTTTAGATATGAAATGGGAATATAATGGTACTGTACATCAACTATACATAGACTTCAAAAAGACATACGATTCAATTAAGAGGGAGTAGTTATATAGTATCCTGATGGAGTTCGGAATTCCTAAAAAGTTAGACTTATACGAATGTGTCTAAATGGCACAATGAGTAGGGTGCGGGTAGGCAAACAGTTTCCGCATATTTTTTGAAATCCACAATGGGTTGAAGCAAGGAGACGCACTATCTGCTCTACTATTTAATTTTGTACTAGAGGATGCCATCAAATCTTTAGAGGACGAAAAAGGCCTACAAACTCATTAGTATTAATAAGCTGCTTGTTTATGGTGATGATGTAATACTATTGGGCGATAGCGAAGAGATACTAAGGCCAACATGAACATACTATTGAGTAACACTAAGAAATTGGGACTGGAAGTAAATATCAATAAAACTATATATATATATGGTCACACATAGAAATAAATACATTATATAATGGAAATGGACAGCTAATGACAAATGAAGGACATTTTGAGGAAGTGGCTGAACTCAAATACCTTGAACAATAATCACAAATAGGAACGAGATGCACAAACAAATTAAATATAGGCTCATTTCTGGAAATGCGTGTTGTAATGCATTACAGGGACTCATGACCAGAATCCGGATGTTAGGCACTTAAAAAATTCAAATTAGGCAGGCAAAAAGGCACTAAAAATCATTAATATAGGAGCTGAAAATATCAAAATAGGCTCTTACAAAAAATGGACTACAACATAAAATTTTACAGCCTTACGTAAAGAATATAAACATAAGCTATCAATAACATACGAAGATATCAGAGATGATTTTTAAACTTCGTTTGCCTTTTTACAAAGAACATACTTATGTTTTGCAGTGTGTACGTGCTGCGAAACATCGCAATTCACTGAAATTTTACACACCTTGCAAACAATGTCACTTGAGAATATTTCCGCACAAATTCTTTCACGAAATTGGCCAGTTTGTCTTTTACTGTTTTATTGTTGTCCGTTCTTTATGCATCGTGAAGTGTTCTAAAGGTTAAAAAAAGTCACATGCACTTGTCGCACAACGTTGTCTTTGAAGCTCCTGTCTGTGAACGAGAACTGCAGACTGAATTCCGTATTATCAACATCAAAAATAGTATTACCAGTCAATTAAAGGTTTCTATGAGATGATACGTGTCATGAAGTTTGTCCATTTCAATTAATTTCATTGAAATACTAAGTTAATTTCGAAAAAAATGACAAATAGGCATTTACAGGTATTGTAAGCTGAAATAGGCATTTATAGGCAAACTTAACTTCATAGAAAGCTACTCTAGGGTCGTTCGTATGAACTTATATGAAGTCACTTTTACAATATATCTAATATTGTTAAAGTGTCATGGCGGACAGTGAGTAGTGAATATACTGGTCGCTCGTGTTTTTACACAGTTTTCAGCAGGTGATTGTTTGTGTTTTACAGGTAGTATCGGATATTTTGAATTTATTTATGTATACATTTATTCTGTAATAATGGCGCCACGCAAAACAAAGAATTCCGACGAGAATAAAGAAGAAATTACAAAGCGTGTGATGCAGGAATGTTTGAGGGACCCTGCCATGTTGCAGCTGCTAAAGGACTCGGTGCGTGAGGCGATAGTGAGTGAGTTGAAAACAACCATAGATCGGAACACTGAGGTCATTAAACAGTTGGAGCTGTCGTTACAGGAAAGGGATGCTAAAATAATGAAACTAGAACAACTGTTGTGCGAAAAAACTGATTCCCTTGAACAGTACCAACGCCGCCAATGCTTACGTTTCTTTGGTATCCCTGAGATGGACGCTGAGGATACAGACAAAATAGCTATCGATGTGGCGTCTAAAATAGGTATTAAATTAGAAACATGTGATATTGATAGGAGTCATCGTGTGGGGAGAAAGGCGGACCGGCCACGGCCGGTTATCGTCAAATTCGTAAGCTATAGGAAAAGGAGAGAGGTTTTCCAGAACAACAAACAGCTGAAAGGGAGTGGTATAACAATTAGGGAAGACTTAACTCAAATGAGGTATAAGCTATTAAAAGAATGCATCTCCAAATATGGTGTAACAAAATGTGTGGACAATTGACGAAGCAATCCATGTTAAAGAAGGAGACACCAAACGTATCATTCTCCGGGCCTCAGAATATAATTAGTGCGAACACGGCCAGTGAATAACCGACAGTTATCACTTTAAACATTTTATTAATAGTACATAAAATTAAGATATTCTTAGTGAGTGATACCAAGTTTAGTTTGTAAGTTTGTTGAAATATTTTACGACCATTTTTCGTTTAAATAATGATTTTCCTTTGACAGTCTTTGACAGGCTACAGGACAATAACCTTCCCACACTCCTTCTTGACCCCACTACTTCAAGGAATGCTTTAGAAATAGCTTTATCCCCATACCGTACTTCCTTGCAGGTAGCCCATTTCAATGCTCAAAGTATTAGTGCACATATATATTCATGCTCTTCTCATATCTGAAACGTGGCTAAATCCCAACATTACCTCTTCTTTAATTAACATGGATGGTTATACTTTTCTTAGACACGATCGTGTTTACAGTCGCGGGGGCGGTATTGGAGCATTCGTTAGAACAGACCTTACTCCTAAAATTGTGTATCTATCTAATAACGAACCATCTGCCGAAATTATGTTCATAGAAATATTTGTCAGTTTCAAAAAAATGTCTTCTCTGTGTAGTATACCAACCTCCTAAAATAAAACAATATAAACAGTTACGTAACAAGACAAATCAAGCTGTAAGAAACGCCAAACTTAGACATTTATACAGCCTAACAGATACCAATACTTCAGAAATCTGGAAAAAATTGAATAGAATGGGAATTGGGAGAAAAGACACACAGGTAGACAAATTACCTGTTTTCCTGGACACACTCAATAATCACTTCACAGGTATAACTACTACTCCAAAGGATAAAGAACAAACAATAAATGAACTATCACTGACAAATCAAACCGACAGAGAACATTTCCACTTCTCATATGTTACAGATTACGACGTAAAGAAAGCCATCATGCGAATAAAAACCAAAGCAGAAGGAACTGACCGTATAAATATTACATTACTGAATAAAATAATCGAAGCTATACTACCTACTATAACTCATATTTTTAACTCCTCACTACAAACTTCTACATATCCCTCATTGTGGAAACAAGCCCTCGTACGCCCACTGCCTAAAGTTAAAACGCCCTCAACCCTGAATGACTTTCGACCCATTAGCATTTTACATACCCTTTCGAAAGCTCTGGAACGATTAGTCCATAAACAACTGACTGACTACCTAAATGAACACAACCTTCTAGATCAATTTCAGTCAGGCTTCAGGACAGGACACAATACAAATACTGCTCTACTAAATATTTGCGAAGACATACGCGAAGCTGCTGATAATCGAAAACTTACCATTCTTACATTACTGGACTTTAGTAAAGCATTCGACACGGTAGACTTGGACTTATTGTTGCATAACTTAAAAACCCCTTACTCTCTGATAGTGCCACGAAATGGTTCAATTCCTACCTTCATGAGCGCCAGAAATCTGTTGTAGGAAATCATACATTATGTTCTTCTTGGTCCTTCCGTAAAGCTGGAGTTCCACAGGGTTCGGTACTTGGACCTTTGCTTTTTTCAATCTACATAAATGACATATCTAACTTCCTAAAGCATTGCAAACATAATTTATTTGCAGACGACATGCAAATCTACATCCACACAGACAAATATTCACTAAATGACGCTGTTGCCAAAATTAACGAGGATCTTGACACACTAATGACTTTGACAGTTAAATATGGACTGCAATTAAATCCTAGAAAGTCACAATCAATCATTATGGGTCACCAGAGACTATTATCTACAATTAACCTAAACACAGTTTCGCATGTGTCACTAAATGGAGTTCAAATCCCTTACAGTGAGACAGTAAAAATTCTAGGAGTATTTATTGACAAAAACTTAAATTGGAATACACAAATAAACCATACATGCAAAACAGTCTTCTCAATAATGCATTCATTAAATCGTGTACGAAATTGTTTGCCATTCGCCCTTAGGAAAATGTTAGTAGAAACACTTGCAATGCCCCATTTTGATTATTGTGACACTCTTTTTACAGACTTAAATATTATTTCCACTCAAAGACTTCAACGTGTTCATAATTCTTGTGCACGTTTTATTTGTGGTATTCGCAAATTAGACCATGTTACACCGTCCCTGGAACAATTATCGTGGCTTCGTCTAAGGGATCGTAGAACTGTCCATTCTATCCCTTCTCTATAAAATACTTCACACATCATCGCCTAATTATTTATCACGCCGCTTCATCAGACTATCCGCCACACATAATATTGACACTCGATCCCATCAGCACATTGTCCTTTATATCCCGCCTCATCACACTGTATATTATTCATTATCTTTTACGGTCTCACTTACCAAAACATGGAATTCCCTTCCGTCCTATGTCAGAGACTGTCAAGCTATAACATCCTTCAAAAACAAACTAAAGAGTTATTTAATAACAAACTAACTTATACACCTCACTGATAATGTTCTTTTAGCAATATTAATATATTTAATTATTTATGAAAATAATATTAAGATTAACAAATATTTTTATTTGTTTTGTTTTAAATATTGTACATCTAAAATTAGTTTTCTATATCTCATTATTTTCCTGTTTTTTATATACACTAGACAGGGACAATTTAATATGCCTTGCTTGTATACATTTTATTATTAGTTTTAGTCTTAATTTTAACTAATATTAACTGGTTGTATTATAGATCGTAAAACATTAGATATTATCTTTTGATCAAATTTTTACTTAGTGTTTAATATTAGAGTTAATTAAGATTGTTATATTCTGATGTAATATATGTTTGTCCTGGTGAGTGGAAGAGAAGGCCACATGGCCTTAACTCCACCAGGCTAAATAAATCTAAATCTAAAACTAAATCTAAATCTAATAAATAACTGTAGGCATTTTCCCTAACATCCGGTCTCTACTCATGACGTCCCAACTCCTTTCAAAAAACATTAAACTTAAAATATATAAAACTATTATTCTACCAGTTATATGGATGCGAAACATGGACTCTTACTTCAAGGGAGGAAAGGAGATTACGAGAATTTGAGGATAAAGTTCTTAGGAAAAATGTTGGACCAAAGAAAGATTAACAGAGAGGTGAATGGAGAAGACTATATAACAGTAAATCATATGGTCTTTATAGGACGTCAGATATAATAAGAAAAGTCAAGTCTCGTAGACTACGATAGGCAGGACATGAGGCGCGAATGGGAATGAAAGAAGTGTATGAAAGCATCTTGTAGAAAAACCAGAGGGAAAATGCCCAGTTGGTAGACCAAGTATGAGTTGTGAGAATAACATTAACTATGATTTGAGGGAAGTAGATTATACAGGAGAGGATTGGAAAATATTATGTTAGGATAGGGATGTATGGAGAGCTTATGTCCATGCGGCCGTGAACCTACGGGTTCGATAGTGCCAGTGAGTTAGTTAGTTACTTAGTTAAATTGATATAAGGCTTCTCCTCCACTCAAACATGATAAAAGATGTATTCAATCCTCAGGTTGCCATTTCGACATTTCTCGCGTTCTCTCCTGGCATTGGCGTAATTGTAACCCGCTTCTGAGGTGGGGCACTTGAAAAGCGGGGTACGGCTGTCCCGATGACATGTTTGGTGATGATGATAGTAGTTAAATACTATATATATAAAACAGAGATAGAAAAAAATTATTTAGAGCATATCTATTAAAATTAAACAAATTAAAATGTGTAAAGTGTCGCCCGCGTTGGTCTAGTAGTTATGTTCCTTGCCTCCAGTCCCGAGAGACGCTGGTTCAAACTCGGCCGTGAGCGATGGATTTTTAGGATGGAAAAATGCAAGAAACATGTTCTCCGGGATGGACTTTAAGTCGTGGATCCTGAGTCTGAAGATTTTCAAGCTCTTAAAAGAACCACAAGCCGAATAAAAAAGCCTATGTGCAAAATTTACCAACCATTTTCCATCCAGTAATACCTAAGCTACTCACTAGATGTCTCATCGCGGCGCTAGGCCTACCCCCTATCATTCGGTGTTATATACGGGTAAATGCGCGTAAGTAAAATTAACTTGGTCAATAATTTGCCAACAGGGAGCCCTCTAATTCCGGAACAGGTAAGGAAAGTGCTTAGGAAGAAAGAAATGAATAACAATTAATATTGTTATAGAAATGAAAAATCGAAAACCATAAATTTGTACACTGAAAGACCATTGTATTAAAGCGACCAGTAAGTAGACGTGAGAGTAAAATTAACCATGATTTTAAGAAGACGCATTTCATGGGAAAAATCCAACAAGAGCCAAAATAATAGTAAATGATTTTGTAATAGAACAAGTAATGGATTTTAATTATTTAGAAGTTTTCCTAGGCATTGATCGGACAAGAGATATTAATAGAAAGTTTGATATGTTTCAACATATTTGCGGTACAATTAGAAGAACATTAGCAAAGAAAGTTTGTAAAGAAACACTCGTAAAGTTTTACAAAGTTTCAGCTATTCCCGTTCTGTTGTACGGCTCGGAATGTTGGACTCTCAGCAAACGTTTAATAAAAAGACTGGAAATAGCCGAGATGAAATTCCTACAATATGTGAAAAGATGTACTCTTTTGGACAAATGGAGGAATGAAGATATTCGTGAGGAATTACAAGTAACTAGTGTGATAACAAAAATAGAAGAATATAGGAATACATGGTTTGAACATGTTAATAGGAGTGAAGGGAGGACACCTTATAAGATGTTAAATTACATTCCACAAGGACATAGAAGTCGTGCACGACCATTTAAAAGATGGAACGAGCACAGAAATGGTCTAAATCGTGACGGTAGATGATGATGATTTTAAGAAGACTATTTATCTCATGCCCCAAATAAGAGTCAATGACCAATCATATTTCAATGAATTTTGATTTACAACCAATCACAGTAGTGTTTCACCTCGATTTTATCAATTTAATTTTATCATATTAAAGAAAGCTCCTCCTTTTAACATTCTGAATAGGTCAGGACATTATTTTGCAGTGACTAACACTCTAGGAAATACGTTGAATATAACAACTGATATATTAAGATGTAAGAATCCTAGAGTGCAAGTGGCTCCCAGATTGTATATATAGTGCACGAATGTAACCAGATACTGCTTGCGGGATATAATAGAAAAACATTTGTAACAATTGAATATACCACAAAAAAAACACTGTTTGCACTTTCTTATACGTATTATTTCCCAGGTATTTACGTTCCAGAAAAATACAATTGACATATTTACATCATAGAATATCAGAAATTAATTAATAACCTATAATGTTGATTATAAACAGTTTAATGTGTTTCATTTTTTCTCCACTATGGTGCATTTTTACAATATTGCGATCCTTTGGCAATAAATAATATGATCTGGTTGCAGTGATAAACAAATGAAACATAATAAACGTTTCCCATTTGTTTTCAAACATCGCCGTTTACATTAAATATACGAATATTTTAAAATAACTGTATCTAAATATTGATTTGTGAGTGAACAGCTTAATTTTATTCTTTAAATTGTCCTAACAAATTCCACTCTTGATTTCCAAATTCTCTAGATAAATTTGAAATCACTCGTGGCATTATTAATGATAAAATATACAGGAGATATCTGGAAAACAATTGCTCTGGATGGGATGCTTTGGAGAGCTTATCTCAGTGCTGCCATGAACCTCGTGGTTCGATAATGCTAGTGAGTTTGATACTTATAAGTAGAGCGAGGGTTTTTATGAAATTTCATGTTTTAAACTATTAGTCAGAGAGCGCTGAGAAAAAGTATATTTATATTTTATTATATGTAGAATCAAATAAGACCTACATATTTTTCACATTTCATAATATTTTGGCAAAATGTTCATATTTTAGTAAAAATTTAATATCCCTGCATATTTTTCAACTTTCATTTTTTTAAATAAAATTTCTACTAATTGGTTAAAAACATTTTTTAAATGACAGTAGTTTTGAATTTTATTTTTACAATGTAATATGGTAGACATCCGAAAATTCCTCAGTATCCCATCCGGAACAAGATAAATAGATTTGATAAAAGAAAATAATTGAAAAAAGGAGACATGGAATGACCAAGTGGAGGCTTTTGTCCGAAACTACATAACAAGAGCAGGGAATTCCTAATCTGTGACAAGAACATGAATAAGTAGAACAGCAATGTAAAATAATAACCACCTACTCTTTCTTTCAGGTAGCAACCTATTCCTTTTTGCTACCTGAGTACATTTCTTACTTTGTGAATGGATTACAATATTTAAATGTAAGGAAGACTGCTGCTGCTATACTTGAAGCTGTGCTGGGAAATATGGTCTTACTCCACAGTTTATGAAATTAGTAAAGTTCTTGTAGGTAAGGCCAGTATTATTCTCACTTACATCAAACTATTATATATAGCGCGGTACATGTTTGCTCCCATAACATCATATGGTGTGGAGCATACTTTTTGGTCGTACAAAATAATTCTGACAGACAGGCGTTAAAAAATATAAAAAAGCTCTTAACTGTGTATTACGAACAGAATTGATAATATGATTATCCAAAGCACAAGTATACCACACCGTGCTCGGGCAAATTTCATGGAAAAACTAATGTTAAAATAATTCTAACTACATTTCACCATGTTCATACATGTAATGTATAGAATTAAAAATAATTGTAATTGCAAAGAGAGTTTTGAAATACACCATAGAATTATTTATGGATTAATTCACTTTAACATCTTGTTTCTCCAAATATGACATACAGTACTTGGTCTACTGCGATGGGCAGGACATGCAGCACGAATGGGGGAATGATAGATGTACATGGAAGCTTCTTGTAGGGAAACCAGAGGGAAAACGCCCAGTTTGTAAACCAAGAATGAGGTGGGAGAATAACATTAACCATGATTTGAGGGAATTAGATTATAGAGGGAATGATTGAAAAACATTAGCTCAGGATAGGGATGTATGCAGAGCTTATGTCCGTGCAGCCATGAACCTACGGGTTTGATCGTGCCAGTGAGTTAGTTAGGATTTGGTCTATATGTGTTCTGATTCATCCAATATAATGTTATTGTGACATTTACATACACTGGAATTCATTATCTTTATGCAAGGTAAATAGAAGTCATCCAAACCGCACCTACTCTAAATTTTGTCAGTGGTATATTCGATGGAAGCATGTTACTACGGTTACTATATTTTGTTTTTTGTTTCTGTTTGGATTTTGTAATAAAATATAATTGGATAAATTAATTGATCGTGTTTTATATAAGCTCAGTATTAATTTATTGAAATAAAGTATCAAACTACAGGCTTGGGAGGCCATTGGGGTAGATGGATGTTGAGACTTCCACATTTCTAGACAATCGCCAAGGTATGTCTACTGGGTTCAATCCTGCATGACGGCCGCCTTTGCCCCAGAACATGCGTCTGGTACTCATTTAATTGCTTTTTTTTTTCCAAATGCCCCAGGTTTGCCTTTCGGCATTCCTGGTTTCTCTCCTGGCATGGTGTACTTGTAACCCACTTCTGAGGTTGGGCCGCCTTGAAGGCGGGGTTACATTGCCCCGATGATATGATGGGTGATGATGATGATGATAATGGTGCGCCAGGAGAGTCCCTAATCTTAAGCTTAACCTAAGATGAATATGAATAATGATGATTGCGATGGCCATAAATTAATCCTTAAATTCATAATGTATCCTTATGGAAACATCATTCGGTTCAGTTAATTTAATATTTTTAATAAATCAGAAGAAAACGAACAAAATGAAACCACTTAAATGTGTGTATAATTATACAATATACCTAATAATAAGTTATATAAGATTCCGTTTTCACTGCGGTCCGCCACATTCAAATAACTAAGAGAAGAACTTTGTGTTTTACCAATTTAAGGATTTAAGAGCTGAGCAGACCATACAGCTAACATGCTGTCAGAAGGTTTGGTCCAGCTAAAAACCTGACCTCATTGAGACTTAATCCCTTGACCTTCCGGCTTGTTAGCTTATTTCTGAAACAACTACACTTCAGCGTGAGCCATTAGAATTGCTTCAAATCATGAACATGATATTTTATATTGAGTCAGTATTAATGAAAAATTAATTAAAATTGAATTACAGTGAAACTCATGATTTCTTGAGCTACAAAAAGGTCTTCTTGTCTCATTTGTGTGCTGGTATGTACACCAATAAATTATACAGAGCTTGTGTATATAAATATATATAAAAAGTTAAAAAAAATAGTAGCTTCATAATATTTTTGTTCTAATTTATGAGTTCATATTTTAGTATAATTTTCTTCATATAATTCCTCGCTCTACTGAACCGATTTTAATAAAATTTTGCACACTGTGTGCAGTTTGATCCAACTTGAGACATAGGGTAGTTTATAATCAAATTTATAGTCGCATTATTTTTCATTGCAAATTATTTGTTTATTTTTTAACAAAGAGTTATAATTATCTGTGAGTTCCATACGTTTCTAACAGATGGCGGTGTAAGGTAGTTCAAATTTCAATCCCGTGGATTTTTATACCGGCTATAACGTTTCCGTCTTTATTCGTAAATAATAATTTCACTTAGTTTACTACAACATAATTTGACGTATACCTTAGCCACAGCAACGCGTGGCCGGGACTTCTAGTAAGATTATAAAAATATTACTAATTTAAAATATAATTTTGGACTCATCGCATAGTTTTAATTTTAAACTTTAAAAATATTGGGTAACATAATGATATTACTTTTAGCGCGAAAGTGCGTTTTGTCATTCTTACACCAATGGCGACCATGATTGAAAGTTCAACTTCAAACATTTCGGGGTTGCCAACCTAAATAACTATACTGTAATATTATATATTACAAACAATTACAAACACGCGTGTGTGAAGTAATACCACTGTCCTATACTACATACAATGTATATGCAAAAAATATCCAGGTAGTGTTAATATACATCATCATCATCCTGCCAGGTATTAGTCCTAGAAGAACTGTTACGGCCTGAGAAAGCGGTTTTCGTGCCATCTTTTCATAGGTCGATCACGCGACCGTTTCCCATTTGGACAGTAGTTCATTATTGCCTTGGGGATCTTGGATCTAGCCATTCTTGAGACATGTTCCTTCCAGTTTAGCTGATATCTGGAGATGTAGTCCAGTATTGGTGACACATTAAGTTCTTGAAGGATTTCAACCTTTTTACTTTCGATCCCATTTGATGTAGCCAGCTGTTCGGCGCATAAATTTCATCTCACATGCTGTTAGTCTGCTTTCATCTCTCGTCCTTATAGTCCACGCTTCACTCCCATAGTATAGGACTGGTCGAGCCATTATTTGATAAAGACGAGTACGAGTTGATTTTTGCACTAATGAAGGTTTTAAAACTCTATTAATGATTCCCATTGATTTGTTGAATTTCACAATTTTCTCTGGTAAATCCAAATTTTCAACAAAAGAGAGTTTATATCCTAAATAAGTAAACTCAATAACTCTCTCTAAAATTTTGTTATTTAAACAAATTTTGCTTGGCATTGGGGATTTTCCACAAAATGCCATTATTTTAGTTTTATTGGTAGATATTTCCATTGAATATTTCTGGGCTATCAAATTTAAATTATGTACTGACCATTGTAGATCATCTTCAGATGTTGCTAGTAAAACAAGATCATCTGCAAACATTATTATACCGTATCTAATTTTAAATTTCTATTGATAGTGATACTTCCGTGTTTTGTTTCTCTAAAGTCTTTTACAATGGCATTCATATATATGTTAAAAAGTAGAGGGGAGAGGGCACAACATTTTCTAACTCCTGAGTTTATTTCTTTCCACTGAGTTATTTTTTCTTTTCTTTTTATTGCAATGAGAGTTGACTTATAAATAATTATATATGATCTTCTTTGGGATCTGATCATTCATCAAAATTTCAAATAATAGACTTCACTTTATCAAAGGCTTTTTTAAAGTCAATAAATGCCAAGTGTGTTTCTATATTAAATTCACGATGTTTCTCAATCAAAATTTGCATTGTGAAATATCCATCAGAGCATGATCTACCCTTCCGGAAGCCATTTTGGTCTTCTCCAAGTATATCTTCATAATATTTATATAATTTATTCTTAATAATAAAGTAAAGTAATCCCACTACAGGCCTCAAGAGGCCCTTCGGGTAGTAGGAGGTTAAGGCTCCCACTTTTTCTGGACAATGGGCACTTGATGTCAGCCGGGTTGTCAGCCCTGCGTGACGGCCGCCTTTACCCCAGAACAAGTATCTGGTACTCATTTCCGTTAGAGGCTGAGTCGACCCCAGGGCCATAGTGCCGCCAGAAGGTTTGGGTCAGTTTAAAAATCCTGACCCCACCGGGACTAGTGGAATAAATTTTGTAACCAGAGTTTAATAAACTGATCCCTCTGTAATTATCACAATTGGTCTTATCTCCTTTTTTAAATATTGGAATTACTAATGATTTTGACCAATCTTGAGGTGGATTGCCATATGATATTCAAGAAGTTTAAATGTCTTTTGACAAGTAGTTGACTGGAATGTTTAAATAGATCAGTGGGTATTTCATCTTCACCAGATGCTTTGTTACTCTTTATATTTTTAAAGCTATTTGAAGTTCTTCTAAGGAAATACAGTCTCTTTGTAAATTAATTGGCTCTTGTATCTTTAAAGAAGGACAGTTGTTTGTCCATAAATTTTGATAATAATTAATCCATTTATCATGAGGAATTATATTTGTTCTAATATACATTATACAAAACAAATCACTGCATTTTAAATTTTATGAACTTTATTTGAAACAATAACAAACAATAAATACATACTTGCCGCCATTTTATCACTAAATTGGTTTCATGGCCTCCTGTTGTTTCAACTAATAAACATTGCCCACACTGTTAGCGTTAGTCAATTGTTTATAATGAACGCAATTATTTGCAACAAAGATCTTATTATTTTACTATTATTTGTTATTTTGAAAACACCATCGCGCAGAAAAGAATGTATAACTCACGTTTGTGAAGTCTTTTACAGAATCTCGGATATTAAAAACCTCGCTATCGTCCGGTTTTGAAACATTTTCCTCCATTCTGTAAAAATCACTTCCCAACCTCGCATCGTATCACTTCCCAACCTCGGATCGTAATATACTATAATTTGCTTTTATCACATTCAAAACTTTGATACCAACTAAGACAAAACGGGAAGGCCATGGAAGTTTCACCCCCTCTCAATCGAATTACGGATTTCGCGCCATAGCGATCATGGTATGTTTTTTTTACATCTGCATAATGATGAAATGTAGTATATATTATCCAGATGGCTGTGAATTCTCATTCTATCTATTGAAGTCGTTTCATGAACGTTTCTATTTTACAGTTGCAATTTGTAATTTTTTTACAGAAGAGATTCATATCATAATGATTTCAGTAAATGTACAGCTGTAATTTTTTTACACTAACTGGCTACATTTAGTTGTATATCTGCAGCTAATAAACAAATTCCTACTTCAAATATATAAAATAATAAGTGAACATTTTTAACTTAACAAAGGATGATGTGAATAATACAAACCTATCATATAATATCTAATATCGGCGTGCGCTGCTACGCCCAATTAAATTAAATGTGTTTTTATTTTCTGTTTAATAAGTAGAAAAGAAAAATAATTATAAATTTATATCGTAATTCTATATTGATACCTCGTGTGTCTAAAAATAAAATAGACTAAACATGGCGGTTGTTAGAGTAAATTTTTAATTTCATATATCAGGTAAAACCCACATTTTAAGGTCGGATTTCATTGCATGTTTTGTAAACTATCTCGGTTTAATTCAATAATATATAATGAGGCTAGTTGTGAATCATCAAAAAGTGTAACAGCTAGAGCGATTTTTTTTTTAATTTTCATTTCATGTGAACGCCTACACCTAATAGAGAATAACAGCGGTAAACACTCGCCTTATCTGAATGTACAAATTTTCATGAAGAACGATGAAGAATATTTGGATATTTAATGCTTTGAACATTTAGAGCTTTATTTATATAGAACACTAGCTAATACCCGGCGTGCGCTGCTGCGCCTAAATAAATTAAAATTAATGTGCTTTTATGTTTAGTTGAATAAGTATAAGGAAAAATAATTATAAATTTATATATTTTTTAGATAATGAACTACATGGTCTTTATGGGAAGCCGGATATAATAAGAACAGTTAAGTCTCATAGACTGCGATGGGCAGGACATGTTGCACGTATGGGGAATGAAAGACTTGCATGGAAGTTTCTTGTAGGAAAGCCAGAGGGAAAACGCCCAGCTGGTAGACCAAGAATGAGGTGGGAGAATAACATTAACTATGATTTGAGGGAAGTAGATTACACAGGAAATGATAGGAAAGCATTAGCTCAGGATAGGGATGTGTGGAGAGCTTATGTCCGCGCGGCCATGAACCTACGGGTTCGATAGTGCCAGTGAGTAAGTAAGTATTTTTTAGACACCCCGTACTCATTACCCGGCATTGCCCGGGAATCTACTCATCCCGAATTTCTTGGCATAATGAGCTGAAAGACAAAAATTAATGTACTTCTTATGATTAGTTGAATAAGTAAAATGAAAAATAATTATAAATGTATATCGTAATTATTTTAAGATTCCCCGTGCTGATTACCCGGTGTTGCCCGGGAATCTACTTATCTCGATCTTCTTGGCATAAATGAGCTAAAAGACAAAAATTAATGTACTTCTTATGATTAGTTGAATAAGTAAAATGAAAAATAATTATAAATGTATATCGTAATTATTTTAAGATTCCCCGTGCTGATTACCCGGTGTTGCCCGGGAATCTACATATCTCGATCTTCTTGGCATAAATGAGCTAAAAGACAAAATTTTTTGTTGTGAGTTATGCGTAAAAGAATACTCGCCACGTGCTGTTTATGCTTTCACAGGAATCCACGTACTTGTCTCGATCTTCTTGGCTTCAATGAAAGACAAAAATGGTTATTGTGACTTATCCGTAAGAGATAAACATTTGCTGTCGCGGATTTTTTTGTAGAGCTTTTTGAGATATTCAATTCTGTGTACATTAATGTTGTGTATTTGTTATGGTTTAGGCAGCGTAAGCCATTTAAGCGTCCAAAGAGCTAAATTGCTCACGTCTTTCACTACAAAGGGCGATTTTTAAGGGTGTAGGAATTGAGTATCATAACTCTCTTATAGCCTATGTTCATTCCGGGAATCTCCTGAACATTTTGCAAAAAGCCCCATCACAATCGGATTAACGGTATGGTCGCGCATAAAGTACGAACAAACAAACGAACATTCATTTTTATGTAGATTAGATGTGTACAGAACCGTTCTTTATTATAATCTCAATACTACCTTCTTTCAGCGAATTGCGAAGAATAAAGCTACTAAGGGTTTTCATGAAGTTATTATTTTCTAAACTTTGTACAGATCTTCACCGATGTTATCCAATGGCTCCAAAAATGAACTTGACCAAAATTTGTATTTATACACATAGGCGAAAATAAAATGTTACGTAAATTCATAAAATAATAGTGTATGGAAGGAAATAGAACTTATTCCTCGGTCACACACACGTTCACATTATGTGTGTTATCCAAAAGAACAGTGCATAAAGCTCTCAATGTCGAGTAGTCACTTATGGGACGGAAAAGTGGACAATAAAACTTGAAGATGAAAATAACTTGTATATTTCTTAAAGGAAGAGAGTGCGGCAGATTTCCGATACAATTCAAGATAATGGAATCTGGAGGAATATAATTGACAAGGAGTTAGATTAACTATTGAAAGGAGAGAACATTGTGAGTTTATCATAAGTACATATGTAATGCCACGAGTGATTTCCAGTTTATCAAGAGGATTTGAAAATCAACAGTGGATTTGTTACGAATATTCAACGAATAAAATTAAGCTGTTTACTTACAAATCATTATTTAAATATAGTTATTTCAAAATATGTATATATTTAATGTAAATGGCGATATTTGAAAACAAATGAGAAATGTTTGGTTATGTTTCATTTGTTCATCACTGCAATTTGATCACACCATGTATTGCCAAATAGGATCGAAATATTGTAAGAATGCACCTAGTGGAGAAAAAATGAAACATATCAAACTGGAAATTGTAACCAACATTATAGATTATTAATTCTTTTTTTTTTCGGAAAACTTTGTAAAATCAGTATTTAAAACGAAATTATTGAACACACAATTATCAAATGTATAGATTGAAGGAATCTGTTCATTATTTGCTATATTTAACATATTTGTTAGAGAGTCACTGCAAAATAATGCTCTGACCTGTTTAAAATAATATAAAAAGGAAGAGCTTTCTTTATTTTAGTAATGAAAATTCGTTAATTATCGAGGTGAGACACGACTGTGATTCGTTGTAAAAGAAAATTCATTGAAACGCGATTGGTCATGAGTTAAATAGCTATTAGACTGAGATGGTTGGGAGATGTTGTGAGAATGGAGGAGGGAAGGATTCCGAAACAAGAAGAAGAGAAAGACCGAATAAAACGATGGATGGACGATGTATTATAAGATTGAAAGTGGGGAGCTGGAGATGGAGGGAAGCCAAGGTTCACTTTGGACCAGAGTGCTACGATGATGGTAACGTATATGTGTGTATGTGTCTGCTAACGATATAGGGCCCATACTTTCTTTATCGACACCAAACTTGGAACGTAGCAATCAATTAAAAAAGGTAATGTCAAGTTAGTTAACCAACGAAATCGGACCATTAGGAGTAGGAATTCACCTGACATGAAGTTTAAAAATCGCTCTAACGCTCACCATTTTCGATTTTTTTTCTATCAAACAGAGGATATGTTATTGAAACAAAAACAGGAGGGTATTATCCGAAAATCAGTTAAATCAAACTATTACGAATAGAAATGGAGATTTATCGGAAACAGAAACTAAAAATAGCTATTTGTTTTACTGCACTCCGACTCTATTAGATAAGCTAACTTATCGAAACTGTAGTTAATGTCCGTGCGGACATAATATCTCATACATCTCTACTGAACAAATATTTCACAATCTATTCCTGTATAGGCTACTTCTATCAAATCACGCTTAATGCCATTGTCCCACCTCAATATTGGTCTGCCCACAGGATCTTTCCCTGTGGTTTTCCTACAAAGAGTTTCCATGCCCTCTTTCATTCTCCATTCGTGCCATATGTCCTGCCATCGCAGCCTACGCGTCGTAACTTCTTATTATATCTAGTTTCCTATGAAGATCTTTGTATCTAATATATAAAAATGAATGTGTGTTTGTTTGTTTCTTCGTATTGCATGCGCTGCCATACCGTTCATCCAATTTTAATGTTTCTTTTTTTTTTTTTTGCAAAATGTTCAGCAGATTCCTGGGATAAAACTACGCTATAAGAGAGTTGTGATACGCAAGGCCTATACCTTTAAAAATCACCCTTTTAGTGAAAAACGTGAAAAAATAGCTTCTTGGACTCTTAAATAACCTGTCCTGACCTGTACCATACTGAATCAACCTGACCGAACAACTTATACTAACCGGACCTGACCGAACCTACCGTAACCTAATATAACCTAACCTAACCAAACCTAACCGTACATAACTGAACTTGAACCTAACATGAACCTAACTTGAACCTAGTCTAAACCTAACTTGAACCTAATCTGAACCTAGTCTGAACGTAACCTGAGCGTAACCTGACCATATCTTGAACCTAACCTGAACCTAATCTGGATCTACATTGAACCTAACCTGAACCTAACCCGAAACTAACTTAAATCTAACATTAACCTAACTTGAACCTAACTAGAATCTAGCCTAAACCCAGCTTGAACCTAACTTGAACCTAGCCTGAACCTAACTTGAACATAATCTGAGTCTAACATGAACCTAATCCGAACGTAATCTGAACCTAACTTGAACCTAACCCGAGCATAGATTGAACCAAGCCTGAACCTAACCTAAACATATCCTGAACTTAGTCGGAACCTAAACTGAACCTAACTTGAACCTAGCCTAAACATAACCTGAACCTAGTATGAATCTAACCTGAACCTAACTTGAACCTAATCTGGATTTAACCTGAATTTAGCCTGAAATTAACCTAAACCTAGTCTGAACCTAACTTGAACCTAATCTAAATCTAGCCTGAATATAACCTGAACCTAGCTTGGACCTAGCCTGAACCTAACCTGAACCTGAACCTAAACTGAACATAACTTGAACTTAACCTCAAACCTAGCCTGAACATAGCCTGAAACTAACATGAACCTAACCTGAACCTACCTTGAACCTATCATGAAACTAGCATGAACCTAACTTGTATCTAACCTGAACCTAACCTAAACCTAACTTGTACCTAACCTGAATCTAACATGAACCTAATCTCAACCTAACTAAAACCTAATCTGAACCTAACCGTACCTAAACCAAACCTTAACGAAACCTACAATGAGACTACACTGAACCTACACTGACCTCTAACTGAACCTGACACGAACCTAACACGAATCTTACCCAACCTAAACCTAATCGCAACGGAGTCTAACTTAACCTAAACTTATCCTGAATCCAAACCCGAACCCAAACCTAAAACCAAAACCGAAAACAAAACTGAAAGAAAAACTGAACTCAAAACTAAAACCCAAACTGAACCCAAACTGAACCCGAACCCGAACAGAAAGCCGGAACCAAACCCGGAACTAAATCTGACCTAACCCTGACCTAGCCCGGATATAACACTATACTAACCTGGACCTAACCGAACCGAACCTAACTAAACCTAACTTAACCTATCCTATCCTAATCTAACCGAACCTAACTTAACCTACCCAAACTCAACGTAACCGTTCCTGACCTGACCTAACCTGACCGATAACTAATCTAATCCAAAAACATAATCTAAAAAAGTCCAACTGATCCAACCAAACTACGCCGAAACCGATGAAATGACCTCTATAACGACCAAATTACCAGTAGTTAATCGAACTACCTCTATAAAGACCATGCTCTGTTGTCCAGACAGTCGAGGAGAGCGGACGTGTTTTTGTTAGTGTGGTGGAAGAGTGCAGGAGTTAAAGCATTATGGAAGAAGTGAGAAAGCTGATTGAAAACTTGTCAACTGAAATGAAAGAGGGGTTTGAAAAGTGCAACGTAGGTGAAAAAATACGAGATATTGAGACGAACATGCATCGGATGGAGGACAGACTACAATGACTTGAATATAAATTAGACTATCTCGAAAATCAGAGTCTCCGTAATAATATTGTGATATATGGAGTGCATGAGGAAAACAGGGAGAGCTGGTAGGAAACTGAACTTATAGTTAAAAGAATAGTGGCACAAATCGGGATTGACTTGGTGGATAGTGACATCGAAAGTGCACACAGAGTTGGTGGTTGGAATAGTGGGAAGAGACCGATTGTATGTAAATTATCTCACTATAAAATCAAGTGTCTGATTCTTAGAGACAGCAAGTATCTTAAGGGAACCGGTATTAATATTGCTGAAGACTTCAGTGAGAAGGTTCGTCACGAAAGAGTATTTCTTAAGCGACACATGCTCGAGGCAAGGAAGCAGGGCTGCCATGCAATCATACAATTTAATAAATTGATTATAAATGGACGGATCTGGAACAGAGAGCAGTTGGAAAATATGGACAACCCTGAAAATGGTTTAGGAGAGGTCAGAGATTCCGGGTCCCCGAAAACTACAATGAATGCTATTATGGAGGGTGGTCCGCTTGTAGCAGAGAAGGAGGGAGAGAATTCTACACGAGAGAAAGAGATAGAAGGTAATAGGAAAATAACACGGAATGTTCCCGCAGACAAAACAGCTGAGGCCAAAAGGAGTAACTCACCCCAAAGTGTTCAACGACCGGACTCTACACCGGTAAGAAGATCGCAAAGGAATTTGTCAGCTGATAAGGACATTTTGACAGACACAAAAAATACAGCTAAGACTAATTCACGTAGCGCTGCCAAGGGGAAAAAATAGGAATTACTGACAGTCGGTACTTGGAATATTGAGGGGTTAAAACAAAATCTTTCAATGGACAAATGTGTGGAGTTTATTGAGACTTTTGATGTATTAGCTTTATCAGCGACATGGTTAAAGGGTAATGAATGTGTAAATATAAATAATATGAAAGCATATTTTAAAGGTAGTCATACAAAAAAAAGGAAATTGAGGCAGATATCCAGGAGGTGTTACCCTTATATATAAGGAACATTTAGACCCCTATATTAAAGAGATAAATGCTCATTTAAAAGAGGCAATTTGTGTTTATTACAAAGCAGGCGGAGCAGAAATTTGTATGTTGTCTATTTACCGCCAACCACTAACTTCTAGGTATGCCAATCCAAATTTTTTCGTGGAATTGTCGGATCTGTTGGCGGATATAAAATGTAGGTTTCCGGAAGCTGGAATACTAATTTTAGGGGACTTTAACTCTAGGATTGGGAGAGAAAATATCACTTTAAAAACAGATGATAATGAAACACGGGGTGACGATAGGAGCTGTAAAGATAAAATTATAAATTCAGAAGGAAATCAATTGTTTAGCTTTTTGCGATGCATTTGAATTTGAAATTTTGAAAGGGAAGTATGGGGAGGAACATAATGGAGAACTGACATTTATTAATAAAAATGTGGGGAGTGTAATCGATTATGCATTATTCACACAAGACATGATTCCTATAGGTACTAAGTAATTTCTGTATAGTTTCCAGAATCGAATCTCACCATTTCCCAAACAAACTTGTTTTAAATATAAAAGATATTAGGGAGACAGTTACTGATGGGATTGCAACAACATTACGGCCAACTACACGTTTCAAGTGGATTGAGGATCGGAGAGAAGAATTTATCGGGTGTCTGGAGACACTAATAAAGGATTTGCAAATAAATGATCTTAGCGGGGATGAAATTATTGAATCTTTGACAGAATCTTTTCAAAAAGCTGGGGAAAAATTCAAGGTTAAATGCACAATGAACCAGAAGGACAAAGGGTGATACAATAAGGTTTGTAGAAAGAAGAAGGAATGTATCGAAAATTGAGTCTTAAAGTTTAGAAAAGAAAGCACAGATGAAAACAGAAAAATGTATGCGCAGCAGAGAAAGGAATACAAAGAATTATTAAGTGAAACAAAACTAGAATGGCAAAATAAGAAATCGGACGAAATGAAAACCGCGACTGAAAGTGGGAACAGTACGGACATGTGGAAAGCGATAAGAGAACTCAAAGTAAAGAACATAAATAGGACAAGAATGTCGCCCGGGAATGGAAAAACTATTTTGATAGGGTGCTGGGAGGTGAGGGGTTAAGATATAATCATGGAAATATAGTGGAGATCCTCGACGCAATATAAATACCATTACTAGATCAGGATATCTCGAAAAAATGGAGTGATTTCTCTTCCATTAAAAGTTTAAAAAACGGCAAAGCACCTGGAATTGACGGATTACCAGGAGAATTTTTGAAAAGTATGATATCATCAAATAAATTATTAGAAGTTATGAAAACTACGTTCAACAAACTATTTAATGGAGGAAATATCCGGCAGCATGGGCGACAATTGTAATCCAACCGCTATACAAAGGGAAAAGTGGGTCTCATAAACCAGTAAGTTATAGCGGAATTTGACTCTTGCCAGTGTTCGGAAAAATATATTGTAAAGTACTTTACGAACGGACGAGATAATGGGCTAAAGTGAACAATAGGATTTCAGAATATCAGGCAGGTTTTAGAGAAGGGTACTCCACAGTGGACAATGTATTCGTTCTGAGAACATTAATTGATGATAATCTGAAAAACAAGAGGGGTATATTATTTTGTGCATTCGTTGATTTTAAGATGGCATTTCATACTGTGGACCGAAGTGCACTGTGGGAAAAATTAAATCGGAAAGGATTGTCACATAAAATGATACATGTCTTTAATGTCAATTTATAAATATGTTAAATTTTGTATAAAAGTAGACCAAGGGCATATCACAGAGAGCAGTCAAGCCAATCGGGAAGTGAGACAAGGCTGCATTTTGACACCAATGCTATTTAATCTATTCGTTGATGATATAGCAGCCATATTGTTGGAAGGAGACATTGAGGCTCCGCAGATAAGAAATGTTAAAGTCCCAGTCCTGTTGTATGCAGATGATTTAATTATCTGTTCCAAAACAATCAAGGGATTGCAAAGAGGTCTTGACCTACTGGAAATATACTGTAGTAATTCGGGATTGACTGTAAATATTAGTAAGACAAAACCAATGACGTTCAAAAATGGGACGGTTTATGGTAGAGCAGAGGAATGGAAATACAGAGATCAAACACTTCTAAACGTGAAACATTTTGAATATCTTGGTACGACGTTGAAAATGAACGGAAAGTGGAAGAAACATATTGATATAGCATTATTCAAAGTGAGGGGACAACTTAAGAGTGTTCTCAGTATTCTGGGTAGAGTGCCCGATATTCCAGTTAGTACGTTAGAAAAAATATATGGAGCGATGGTGAGGCCAGTAATGTACTATGACAGTGAGATTTGGGGTTTTCAAAGAACGGAAATACTAAATAAGGTATATACGCATTTTCTAAAATATATTACAGGACTTAGTAAGGCCGTTTCTAACTGTGGAATTTTATATGAATTTGGGTCATTTCAGGACGACATAAATTGCAAAATTCGTGTTCTCAAGTACAGGTTGCGGCTAATCCAAGGTGAACAAGCAATTCTCAGAGCAATTTGTTACGACCACCAAATTAGGAACGCAAATGGGAAATTCTGGGCAGATGAGGTTAAGAGAGAACTCCAAAAGATTGGGATGGGTTGGGTATGGGAAAAAGGGACTGAAAATCGCAAGAATGTGTGGAGAAAAATAAGGAGGAGGTACTTAAATATAAACCGACAAAATATGTTGGCCGAATGTGCGGAAAAACGATCACTGTTTTTACAAAAAGACCTAAAACAAGTTTGGGGAAAAGTATCTTATATACTCAATCTAGGTTTTAAAGAGAGATATGGGCTTGCTTGGTTCAGGTTTTGGGCATGACAATTTTTAAAAATTAGCGACGATCACGATATGCGAATATGTCCAATGTGCTGGAGCTTTGAAGAAGAGATACATATATTAGGAAAATGTAACGATTTAGAATATTGGAGGCATCAGTTATTACCGGAAAGATTTCTAAATTCAAATCGTGAAAGATTGGCATGTTACGAGTTGCTGGTAAACCCAGAAAACTGGATAAACTTGGGTAGATTTCTGGACAAAACGCGGAAAATAAGAACAACACTTATTCAGGAATAAATAAATATGTTAACAAATTGCAATATTATTAGTTCTTAATAATTCTACATAACTAAGTTAATGTATAATGTAATTGTATTGATATCTAATTGTAATATTATTGTGTTTTCTTTTTTTTGTTTTTAAACATCAACTTATTTTAACGGACTGTCAACAGCACGTACGGCTTACTGCCCGTGCGATCCATATTTGTAAATAACATTGTATGTGTCTTACTTTTAGTTTAATAAAGTCCATTATGTATGTATGCATATATAAAGACCAAAACTACCGGTAAACCGATTAAACTACCTCTAAAACGATAAAAAAAATACCCTTAAACCGATGAATCTACCTCTAAAACGATAGAATTACCCATAAATCGGTTAATTTACCTCTAACCCGACTAAACTGATAATTACGATATAAATTTATACATTTTTTTCCTTTTACTTATTTAACTAAACATAAAAATACATCGTAAAAATACGTGCAGCAGTGCACGCCGGATATTGGCTAGTAGGCCTACTATATAAGGAATATACTTTAATGTTTGCACTGGGAGTCTGAGTAGATAAATGTTATCGTACTAACGTATAAAGCTAGAGATCTCGGATTCAAATCCCGGTTCAGGCGTTAATATTTTCATGTAATATATATATATATATATATATATATATATATATATAGAGAGAGAGAGAGAGAGAGAGAGAGAGAGAGAGAGAGAGATCCTTATTTGTACCAGCTATAACGGCAGGGAGGTTCGAAATGCTGACCACATATGACCCCCTACACTTGCTGCATGAACATCTATGAATAATACATCAGGATGTGAAGCTAGCAGCCAACTGGTAGGCCAAGTGCTTTCTTGGGCAGTCGCACAATGCATGAGTTGGATCCATCAAGAATTGTAGAAAAAAAGTTTGAAAAATATTTTAATGATAACCTCAATTCCTTTGATCTGGTTGAGCTGGAAGGCAAGTGACGGGGTTGTTGTTACACCTCACATATTACAGGTTAGAGAAGCTGGTTATTGACTCTTGTTGTGTTGGTCTATTTCTCTCCCGTATTTGGAATTTTATGTCTCAATTTTACGAGCTTACATCGATTATATCTCTCATGTATCCTGTATTAGATAAGTGAATATCTTCTAGACATATTCATACCTATGCATCACTTGCTATAAACCAAAATTGTTACCTTCAAGTACGTACCATTAGTAAAACCATATATTTTTTGATGAAATCTGTGTTTTGTTTTTCGTGAACTAATAGTTGGGAGTAAGCTTCTTTCTACTGTACAATCATCCAAGAATTCTGCGATAAATGTAATATTTTGCAATATATTCGACATTTAGTTTCTTTAGCTGATAATAATAACAATAACAATAACGATAATAATAATAATAATAATAATAATAATAATAATAATAATAATAATAATAGATTTGCGGTTTTTGAAGTGTAAGGAGATTAACTCCAAAGAATAATGTATTATAATTTGCATAAATTACCATCCATATACCGGTATAACAAGGACATATTAGGTAAAAAAAAACCGAGAACATTCGAACAACAATCGTTGTATACCTTCTTGCAAGGATAACGTAACCGAATCCAGCCTAAACCTAATCTAACCCAGTCTATATCAAACCTAACCCATTACATGTTGTTGAATAATAATTTTTCCTCCATTATTAAATTTATTCTAAGTAATTGGTTTTTTTTAATTTTTGTAACTTTTACATTTTATATTTCATTAAATCTAGAGTAAATCAACATATATTATAAATAATAATTGTATTGTAGATAGGACTATATCATCTAATAATTTATGTGCATTGTAATTTATGACTAATGTTTATATTTTTATAACCTGATTGTATGGTAGACAAAGCCTCAGGTTCCTCACTCTTCTTCTTCAATGGCACTTCAGCCCAATAAGGGCCTTCGCCTTCTAGACAAGATTTCTCCAGACATTCCTCTCCATAGAAAACTTTTTTGAAATGTTTATTTCGCATTTTTAAGGTCTTCGTGCACACATTCGCACCACCTAGATCATCCTCTTGATCTGGTTCCTTGAGATTGCGAACAGAATATGTATTCATCTTTCTAATATTTGGCTTTCTATCAATATGTCCAATCCATCTTAAACGGCCGAGTCTTGTATGTATTTGTTTATATATTCTTATGTTTATTTCTTTATTTTATTCACGAACAAAAATATGCATGTACGACCTAGCAGATCCGCGCATAATATATGTAAATGTATTATTTTCTTTCGAAATGTCAATAAAATCTATTAATATTTATATTTTAAACAATATCGAAATCTCCCAATAATTGTATTAATAGTTTATTATATCCTCCCGATGTTGTCTCCACAAAAGGCCTTAATCTGCCAGCTAAATTAAAGCTATAATAATAATAATAATAATAATAATAATAATAATAAAGATTTATTATTATTACTATTATTATCATCATTATTATTATTATTTTGGGCGTCCATGTTAAAATCACATTTTCGGCAATTTGTTTCGAATGTTTTTCATTTGGGGGTTTTAAACCATGGGAATAATAAATCCAGTAATGAAACCTTCCCTTGTCCAGAGAGATACAAGAGTAAGGTTATACGAAACCTTAGCAAGACCTGCACTTTGCTACGGCAGTGAGGTATGGGCTTTCAGGAAAGGAGAAGAGAGCAGGATTACTTAAGAGTGAAATGGGATTCATGGATGTACTAAATGGGATCACAATGATGATATCTTGAAGGAACTACGTTTAGAACCGGTCATTGAACACATACATAGATACCAGAACAACTTGATAAATCATTTGCGACGAATGAGTTCAGATAGAGTTCCCAAGGCCATGCTTCGTTATTGTCTAACAGGGAAGAGATCTCTGGGTCGTCCAAGGTAACGCTGGATACAAAATTCATCAGTGAGATCGTAACAGGCCTATAGGCCTAAGATTTGGTTGGATGAAGAAGAAGAAGAGATTCGGAGATTTGTATTAGAGGTTTAGTCCTTTTCGAGGTTTTATCCATTCGGCTCATTAGATTCGGGGGAATGGGTAAGAATGGTCATACACATAGCAGTCAACGAAAATTAATGTTCTTTTTACATTTTATTTTCCATAAAGATCGCGCAGCTGATGTTATGTAGTTATCTCCATTCACCTGTCTGTTCGTCTCTCTTTGATTCACAAATGTTCCTAAGAATTTTCAAACTCGTAATCTTTTTTCCTCCCTTAAAGTAAGAGATCATGTTGCGCATCCAAATATGAATGAATTAATAAGCTCAATTGAGCTCCTGCGAGGGGGGAAGCGCTCATAGATTAACTCACGCGGCGAGCGTACGTGATTCTACCTTAGGTTTGAATGTTGTCAATGTTCACAATGTTTTGTCTTTTTTATAAATTTCGTCCTAATTCACTCGACTCACTTCTGTTAAGGGCGAGTTCGATCAGTGTACTCCCACTTGCTGATGTCCGCCCATCTTCTTCTTGGCCCCCTATGTCCTCTTGCCTACCTAGGGGTCCCATATGTGCCCGTCAGGCGTGTTGTAGTCTCCATGAGGGTCCACCCTATTTCCATTTGGTCACTGCAGCTTGTTGTGCTATGCGTTCCGATGGCGTGATTTCTTGGAACATCTCGATAAATATATTGTCTTTCTTTGTTATGCCTAATACTTTCTTCTCTATTTTTCATTGGCGCATCGATATAACCCAACCCTATTAAAACTTGCTCACTAGGTGTGAAAAGTCAACCCCCTCCTACCCGCATCAGGTGTACTCCCAATGAAAGAACACAACTGACAAGCGAGTAGCAGTGTCTTACCTTGTCAACCTATCCGACGTAGGGTTGAACAGGAGTAACGGGCCTTGTTTTCACGCCTGGTGAGTACTTATTGACGGCCCTGGTCTAACCGTTTGGTATTTCTTTTAATTTGAAGTTCTTGAGAGAAATGTGTGAATGCGTGTGTGGTGCTTTCCTCCTGGTTTTCACCATCGTCAGAAGAGCGTGGTTTAGGCTTTTTGGCTTGATCTGACCTCAAAGTACATGCAATTGGTCTACGCATCTCTTCATTTCTTATATATTTCTTATTTGTAATGCAGAGTGTTTCTTACAACATATTCATAACGTGAGTTTTGTTTGTGGCTATTCCAATGCCGCTTTCCCACCTGTGAATATTCGATGGGAGAACAAATTACTGCTAGCGTCAAGTTGACCAATGTGATAATACACGTTACCGCTAGAGCCAATTGCCAACACATGTACTGTATAAAAGGATTCTATCCCAGGAATCCATCTACGTACATTAGTGGGCAAGTTAGAGTAAAAAAATGGGCAAATTAGTGTTAGATGAGGAAGTTAGGGTGAGAACATGGGCGAGTTGGTGCACACCAGATTAGTTTAGCGTTCACTTGTTTATTAGCAAGTGTTTGAGATAAGTTGGTTACACTGTCTGAGCAGTGACTAATACTTATTTTATATTGCAAATATGGTGATTTTAGGTTACTTTGAGCTCAACTTATCACTTCATTTTAAGGTATTTCTCACATTTTTTATTGGGGGGGGGATCAAGATACATATTTTTTCTCATGTAATTATTCACATATTGCAAACAACTAATTGTGTTTTCCTTTATTCATGCAAGTGACGTGGTGGTATAGAATCCCCTGCTTGTTTACTGAGAATAATACACTACTTGGGAGTCATTCAAAACCAATCATTATTATCGGTGTATAGAGTATGCGCCGCTTGACAGCTGTCGGTGATAATGTCAGTTACTATCTGATTAACAGTACCTGCAGCGATTCATGAATTACTCAAGTGTAAACTCTCATCCCACAACACACGGATATAAACACAACAAAATACTAAGTATATGATAACTTGAGTCGCTGCACCCATTCCTTTGAATCACTGCTAGCGTTACGTTCAAAACGTATTAAAAATAAAACATAGGAAGCATAAAATGCACTAAAATCAACGAATATAGTTAACTCACTGGTCCTATCGAACCCGTAGATTCATGCCCGAGCGGATATCAGTTCTCCATACCTCCTTACACTGAACTTTTTTTAAAATCATTCCATAAATAATTTACCTACCCCAAATCTAGGTTAATATTATTCTCCCATCTCATTCTTCGCCTACCTACTGGTCGCTTTCACTTTGGTTTTCCTACAGTAAGTTTCCATGCTCCTCTTTCACTCCACATGTCCTGCCCACGACAGTCTACGAGACTCAAGTGTTTTTATTGCATCTGGTTCACATAAATATCATGTAGTTCTTCTCATTTGTGTAATTAGATCTTTTAATTGTTATATGCCAAGATTGGCTCTGATAAAACGAAAATTGTGGGCACTAGACCGTTAATAGACACATAGACACGCACACACATAAGATATGGGTATATGGTGGTGTAAGTCATTTTTCTGCATTTTGAGAAAAATGTTTTTTTATTACTCAGTATACAAACAAAATTCTTCTTCTTCTACTACTACTACTTCCCTTGGCTCTACGGTCCTCTAAGAACTTGGCCTCATCTGTAACATCTGCCCATTCCTCTCTATTTCTAGCTTTCTTTCTCCATATTTTAACCTTCAGTTGTCTCAAGTCTTCCTCAACCTTATCCAACCATCTTCGTTTTTGTCTTCCAACCTTTCTTCTTCCTTCGGATTTCCCTTCTAAAATCCTTCTTGCACCATTTTCCTGCTCCATCCGAAACACATGTCCTATCCATTATACAAAGAATCAAGTTAGCTTAATAGTGATAATCGTGAAAATATGTAATATCCTAAATGATTGTATTAATTGTTGACATACCTGAAATACAACAAGCAGTTCCTTCTTTACAACCGTGTACTTTACTCATTTTCGTAAAAAACTGACTTACACCACTTGCAATATACCCTTTCATACAATTTTTATGTCATGATCATTTTCGTGTGCACAAGATGGTATCTGTGAAGTACTAAAAACATTTTTCATGACGACAATCTTGACAACTTTAATACTTCCGAATTCACTAATGATGCAAATACTTTTATCTTACTATTGTATTCATCAACTTACGCCACTATCCTCGTAATTCGAATCTAGGGATGAAAGGCAAAAACTTTGCCCAGAGGTTTAATTTCAGACTTGAAGCTCTACGACACGAGACCCTGCTATTATGTCCCTGCCAAAGGACTTCTACGCATCATCAATCCATCAATTTCGCTTGGGTTTGAACCAGAGAACCGTGAAACAAGAGAGGAGCATGGACTGGCGAGAGTGTTTTACATTTCACTCACTTCAAGGGAACTAAGTTCTGCTGTAATTTGCATGTTGTAGATGCAGGATTGGTGAGAAAGTTTTAAAATGGAAAATAACATCGCATGTCAAGCTGCCAGCAGTAAAACAACGTAGTGTACCTGCGTATAATTACAATTCTTGATTTGCCTGACAAGTCACGTCACAAACAGAGATTGTGTTCTGTAGAATCAGCATTCAATCAGTAGCACAGCATCAGCTTCGCCTCGTATGCAAAGTCTTTTTTTTTAACAAAATTTTATTTGGAATGTTTACCGATAAGAATTTTAACTACTCTCATCAAAGAAGAGACCATCAGATTCCATGGTTTTAAACAATCTTTCAGTGAGGTTTATAGTCCCGCGACAATACCACTTTCTGTTTTTTGATGCGAGGAATTAGTTGAAACGCACTTCCACGCCTTCATTGCTTTCAATGTTTTCGAAACTTCACGTAAGAACTAGGCCATGTATTGAAACAGATGGTAATCTGAAGACGCATTATCAAGGTTATATGGTAGTATCAGTTCGACTCCTTCCAATTACTTTTTTTCGTGGTTATACGTGTAATATGTGAAACCAGGACTCTCAAATTTCATGAACTCGTTCCAGTTGTTTAGAATAAAGGCCCACATCGACTGCACGTCTGTTTGTAACAAATTCCCCGTGAATCACACCTTCAAAATTCCACCAGACAAACAAAGAAACAATGTCCATAGCACTACAGGCCTAGAATATCCTTTGGCCTTCCAGCCGGCTAATGGCCTAATATCTACATGTGTTAATCACAGAGGTATACGATCATCGTTGACAGTGTAGCAGTGACATGTGGTCAACATATCGAGTCTTCCAGCCATTACTTATGAGTTACGAGACAACCGATTAAGAGAGAAACAAACGTCTATAAAATCAATCTCTCTCTCTCTCTCTCTCTCTCTCTCTCTCTCTCTCTCTCTCTCTATCTATCTATCTATCTTTCACACACATACAAACACGCGTTTTCCTGGTGGACTATAGCCTGGAAGTGAACAATATGTAGTCGCGCTGTGCATGCGCTACCTTTCTATCATATAATGCTCCCGTTAGAGTCACAATGTGGTAAGATTTCCCTATGATCTCGTGTTTTAGTTGATAGCTTTGGGAGGCGTTCAATTAAATCATGGTCATTGTTATTGGTTATTATGCAACATTGATTTTATGGTGATTACTCAGGGTAAGGGATACTTGTATTGATGTTGATTGGTTGAAAAAGAGGGGCAGAGGAGAACAATTGTCTGGGTAGTGACAGATGCACAGTTAAGACAAGATTGTATTAGCACTGCATTACCGTACTGTATATTCAAGTAATGAGTACTGAATTACCATATTATATATTCAACCGATGAGACGGAGTTGTGAGTTTTTTAACTATGAGTTCTTACGTCAATACACACAGTACAATATGTGCAAAAAAAGAACATGCAAATTCTTCCTCGCGAACCGTGTTATCGCTTCGATGTACAGTAATTATTAAAGGCGAAGAAATGTGTTTTACTTTGGGTTGAGTATAAAAGGAGTATACTGTTTCAATTGGTCAATTAAACAGCCGAATGAGCGTGCAATATTATAATGAGAACCTCATTATTACATTAAATATATGAACTCATATCCTAATATATAACAATTTCGTGTCACGTTGTTTGTCCGCGATGGAATCCTAAACTACTGAACCGATTTTAATAAAATTTTGCACACTTTGTGCAGTTTGATCCAACTTGAGACTTAGGGTAGTTTATAACTAAATTTATAGTCGCATTATTTTATATTGCAAATTATTTGTTTATTATTTAACAAAGAGTTATAATTATCTGTGAGTTCCATACGATTCTAACAGATGGCGGTGTAATTATCTGTGAGTTCCATACGATTCTAACAGATGGCGGTGTAATTATCTGTGAGTTCCATACGATTCTAACAGATGGCGGTGTAAGGTAATTTGGCAAGGTAATTGGTTTATTATTTAACAAAGAGAGATCCAGATGGCTGTGTTTTTTTGTTGCAACCGGGAATTTCAATTGAATTACAAATATTGATTATTTCATAATTTAAGTGTTTTTTAGTGTTTATTTTATTTTCAATATTATTAATTTCGTGTGTAAGTATTAGTTTTAAGTAATCTGGCTGAAAGACAGCAACTTCATTAAAATTTTTAACGTATACCTTAGCCACAACAACGCATGGCCGGGACTTCTAGTGTGTGTATATATAGTCCACCGCTGTGGTCTCGAGGTAGCGTGCTGCCTTGTCACGCAATGGGCCCGGGTTCGATCCCCGGTCGGGGCAGTTTTTCTGGGTGAGGTTTTTATCGGGGTTTTTCCTCACCTGTAAGACAAATGTCAGGAAAACTTTAAGGCCCAAACGGTCGCCGAAATCATATGGCTATCATCATCATCCTTATCATTATCATCATTAGAGCGAGGAATTATATGCAGAAAATTATATTAAAATATGAAATCATAATAACAAAATATGAAAAATATGAAAATTAGGACACAAAAATATTATGAAGCTACAATTTTTTTAACTTTTTACATATATTTATATACACAAGCTCTGTATAATTTATGAGTATACATACCAGCACACATATGAGATAAGAAGACCTTTTTGTAGCTCAATAAATCAAGAGTTTCACTGAATTTCCATTTTAATTAGTTTTTCATTAATTCTTATTCAATATACAATATAATGTTCATAATTTGAAGCAATTCTAATGACTCACGTTGAAGTGTAGTTGTTTGAGAAATCACGCTAACAAGCCGGAAGGTCATGGGTTTAAGTCTCAATAGAGTCAGGTTTTTAGCTGGACCAAACCTTCTGGCGTCATCATAGTCATAGGGTCTACTCAACTCTTAATTTAAATGAGTAGCAGACGTATGCTCCGGGGCAAAGGCGGCCATCACACAGGAATGAGAACCCAGTGGACATCCCTTGGCGATTGTCTAGAAATGTGGAAGTCTCAACATCCATCTATCCCAAGGGCCTCCCAAGCCTGTAGTTTGACACTTTATTTTAATAAATTAATACTGGAGATATATATATATATATATATATATATATATATAAACGATCAATCAATTTATCTAATGATATTTAGACTTAGTTATGAAATTCAAACATAAACAAAGAACAAATCATAGTAACCATAGCAACATACTTCCATCGAATATACCACTGACAAAATGTATATGTAAATGTCACAATAACATTAAATTGGATGAATCAGAAAACACGTAGACCAAGTCCTAACTAACTCACTTGCATGATCGAACCCGTAGGTTCATAGCCGCACGGACATAAGCTCTTCATACATCCCTATCCTGAGCTAATGTTTTCCAATCATCCCCTCTATAATCTAATTCCCTCAAATCATGGTTAATTTTATTCTCCCACTTCATTCTTGGTCTACCAACTGGGTGTTTTCCCTCTGGTTTTCCTACAAGAAGCTTCCATGCACATATTTCATTTCCCCATTTGTACCACATGCCCTGCCCATCGCAGTAGACCAAGTACTGTATGTCATATTTGGAGAAACAAGATGTTAAAATGAATTAATCCACAAATAATTATATGGTGTATTTCAAAACTCTCTTTGCAATTACAATTATGTTTAATCCTATACATTACACGTATGAACATGGTGAAATGTAGTTAGAATTATTTTAACATTAATTTTTCCGTGAAATTTGCCTGAGCACAGTGTGGTATACTTGTGTCTTGAATAATCCACTTATCAATTCTGTTCGTAGTAAACAGTTAGAAGTTTTTTTCTATATTTTTTAAGGTATGTCTGTCAGAATTATTTTGTACTATCAAAAAGTATGCTCCACACCATATGATGTTATGGGAGCAAACATGTACCGCGCTATATATGATAGTTTGATGCAAGTGAGAATAATATTGGCCTTACCTACAAGAACTTTACTAATTTCATAAACTGTGGAGTAACACCTTATTTCCCAGGACAGCTTCAAGTTTAGCAGCAGCAGTCTTCCCTACATTTAAATATTCATTCACAAAGTAAGACATGTCCTTAGGCAGTAAAAAGGAACAGTTGCTACCTAAGAGACAGAGAAGGCGGTTATTATTCTAACATTGTTGTTCTACTTATTCATGTTCTTGTCACAGATTAGGAAATCCCTGTTTTTGTTCTGTAGTTTCAGACAAAAGTTTCCACTTGGTCATTTCATGTCTCTCTTTTTTTTTAATTATTTTCTTTTATCAAATCTATCTTGTTCCAGATGGGATACTGAGGAATTTTCGCCTCACTGTCTATTCCACATTACATTGTCAAAAAAAAATTTAAAAACGACAAGTCACTTCAAAAATGTTTTTAACCACTTAGTGGAAATTTTGTTTCAAAAAATTGAAAGTTGAAATATATGAAGGAATAGTACATTTTTACTAAACTATGAAACATTTTGCCAAAATATTATGAAATATGAAAAAATATGTGAGGTCTTATTTGGTTCTACATATCCTAAAATGTAAAGATACTTTGTCTCAGCGCTCTCTGACTAATAGATTTAAAAAACGAGGAATTCATAAAAACTGCGCTCTAGAATCATCATCATCATCCTTCACAGGGACGTGGGAACGGGAAGCTACCACACCTTACAATTTCCTAGTAGGTAAAGGTGCCAGCATAGCATGAAAATGCTATGATTGCAGTGAAGGACCTGTCTTCGGGCAGAATAGAGGGAATTACTATGGATGGATGGATATATATTTTATATGCAATGTGAAAATAACAAAATAAAAATTCATGCCTAATGCAAACCGATGATTTATGAACATGGAATCTCTTAACTCTATACGTTTAAGCGATTATCCGCTCTATGCTGTGCAAAACATTCCATGGGTGGTTAAGAGACTCATAGTATACCTTAAATATGGATCTGAAAATCGAGGAAGTGTGACAAATATTAGTGTAGCAATCCACGAGTTTTGCGGGTAGGTAATATAGTTTTGGGAGTAAAGGCCATTAGTGGCAGTCCCGATGACAATCAAACCCAAATTTGATCCATAGCGCCCTATGAGAGTTGAGGGAATGATAAAGAGTGAAAACTACAATGAAAATAGGATCGAGTTTAGTGTACAATCCATACATAGTTGTCGGGATTAGTAATTAGCTTACTTTACATAGTTCCTATTGCATTCTGAAACCTACCTTAAAAATACTCTCAGAGAAGCATTGTGATATATCAAGCCCGTGTACAAACATTTATCTGACATTTTTAACTGCAAGGTACAGAAACCGAAGCCAGAATTCAGCAATGGCAACCCACTATTCGAAGCGATGGACTCTCTGTACGAGTAAAATGGAGTGCAGTGAGGTGGGACACGGCGCGGATGGCAAGTAATGAGGGTTATCCAATCTGCTAATTCAAGAGTAGTATTACTTCCGCGAGTTTAAATGAGAGATTTGGAGCTGGATTTTAGTGTGTTGTAGTTAAAAGCGGCACATATTTTTTTGGACATGGCCTTGGTGCATCATAACTAGGGCTGAAAAAAGTAGCGGTATCAGCATAGTAACTAATTTCTATACACATTGTTTACAAAATGCGTGTCTTTGTCGAGCGTCTCCACAGCCTGCTCGGAGCGGACTCTCCTCAGTAATAGACCTGTTTACGTGACGTGTGGTTGTATCAGAATGCCGAAACAAAAATTGTGCAAAGATGAGTCCATTCCTGCACAAAGCGGACTGTACTAAAAGTCTGTCCCGAGTGGGCGTGTCAACGTGCAGTTTGTAAACATAGCGGTCTGAGTACGATGCAGCCAGCCTAGAACCCATACTTTTTTTTTCAGTCTTAATCATAACGCTTCTCTGGGAGAAATTTCAAGGTAGGCCTCGGGATGAAACGGTTAACAGTTTCCGTGTGAGATTAGAAAAGCGATACGTTGTGTAACATGTACTTGGATTGAGTAAGTTCCCCTTTGAAATGTCGGCTGATGAGAAGGGTTTGAGGTTACTCCGGAATTTTAATTAACTAATTAATGAGAGACTCGCAGAATGACACTCGATGCTTAATCACATGATCATAGTGCACTTTGTAACACCTGCTTTACGTACTGCCCTGTAATATGCAACTCCAAGCTCAGGACAACAGCTATGTGGAATACAGGATGTTCAGATATTCCCATTACAACTTCTAGGGCTTATAGAGGGTAATGTAGAGATAACGTTTTTAATAGGAACCTTTATCCGGAAATATGCTGTTTTCGTGCTGCAACTACAAGTTCGCATTAAGCATTTATTCGGCCGCGGTGGACTAGTCGTTATGCTCCTTGCCTCTGGTAACGAGGGTCGCGGACTCAAACTCGGCTGGGGTCGATGGACATTTTAGGAAGGAAAAATGCAAGGAGCAAGTCATCTGGGAGGGACTTTAAGCCATGAGTCTCAGGTTTGAATATCTTCAGACACGTAAAATATAATTAGTCTGAATAAAGAGTTCTCTAAGCAAAATTTACAGAAATCATCATCCTAGTAATACACTTAATTGCCTGTTAGATGTCTCATTGCCCTCATACCATTCATGACATATGTGGACACATAAGCATAACTTAATTAACATGGTCTAGTAACACCTAACAAAGGAGAGGATAAGATTCAGCAATGAGTTGTTGTGTCATTGAAGTGTAGTAATGCATTAAGCATTTAATTCCTCTGCGTCTCCCGGGATAAATACATCGTCATTTAATGACTTATTACTCAATTAATTACATTTACACAACCCAACATTCACTAATTTCGTGACAATGTCCAATGTCAAGGGGAAAATAAATAAACTTCACTTTGTCTCCGTAAGAAAAAATGTTTATACACAAACTAACCAAACTCTGTACTGTACTTAAAATTGTGATTAGTACTTATCTACACAACAGCAGATCGATGTGGCGACCACCAAGCTCGTTGCATAGATTATACCTGCGAATCATTTCTGGTACACTCTCTCCATCTTATTCTTATTTTTCATTGAAGGAAATATCAAACCAGAGACACCCCATTAAAATGTCTGAACAAAATCGCAGTGGTTGAATTAGAACTAAACAGCTGGGACGTGTCATTGACAATAAAAATTGTAAAATTGTAGACTTTCACGGCAGGTGTTTTGATTTATGTCTTTTATGACTATATATATATATATATATATATATATATATATATATATATATACAGAGTTAAAAATATAGTTGAATTGTCAACAGTAATCTAACAAGAGATTGTGTTTTTCTGAAAAAATCAAGAGCGACGAAGTAGCGAGTGATTTCGTCTAATGAAAAACTCAACCTCGCGTTGGATTTGGAGTGACTATTTAGCGAATAATACGGCATCGAAAAATAAAAATAATTATAATGTTTAATAATTACCAAATGTGAGATTATGTATTCCAATCATACTTCCGGGAGATTTCTAAGCTGGCTGTGTAGTTATAAATAGCATTTCTTTATTGTTAAACTCTTTGGACTTGGGAAAAATCAATAACAGATGATTGTATGAGAAATATCTTTGAACAGTAATGCAGAATCATTATACAACATTTAATAAATTTTGTAGAGTAACAGAACAAACCTTTTTTTCGGTAATTTTTAAGTTGTTTTCATTTGACATTTCTTGCTGTAGCATATCGATCGTAGTTGTTGAATCGATACCCTTGTCAATCGATACCCTTGTCAAAAGAGTTAATTAGCGGAGATATATCTAATTACGAACAGAAAGAGGTGCGATTATCATCAGGAAGAGGCACGATTATAATTATCGGTCTATGAATTAAATAGTCAATATGCCTATATAACGCAGTGATACGCCGAATATTGACATATGCCTCCGAAACAAGCGCAGATAATGTTAAAACAAAACACACTTTAGAAACAAAAAAAAATAATATTTTAAGGAAGATTGTACCTAAATCAAGGAAATATCAAATTGGAAATAAATAGATAAGAAGTCAGCTGAATATTCAGGCAATAGGCGAATGGGTGGGAAGAAAGGAGATTTGAATGGAATGGAATCAACATTATATCCCGCATGATACCAGATAGAACTGTACGCATAGCAAGAGATAAGTTACCAGAGCATGGAAGAAAGACACCTGGAAAAACAAAACAGAGATGGAGGGGCTCTTAATTCTGGATGGAACAGGTCATAAGAAGAAGAAGAAGAATAAGAAGAAGAAGAAAGGTGTTCAAAGAATGAACCCATCTCGGTTTCCTAAATTAGCATTGCAACATCAACCTAAAGGACATCGAGATAAAGGAAGTTCAAAATTATGATGGACTGACCAACCACATCTTGAGATATCATAGGAACAGGTTCAATCGACCTAAACCTAAATAGGTAATTAGTTCATAATATACATATATTTTTGTTTATTTGTTTATTTATTAATGATGTAGAATAAATGTGTTTTTTTTTCATAGCGGAAGGTTAGATATCCAATAACAATTTACTTAACATATTGTGAAGTGTGATTAGCGGCCTAATGTTTTCTGAAGATTCATATGAGAAGTAATTTGTTGAGATAGCCTCGTGTGACATGGGCTGTGAGATGACGGATGGCCTGCCCAATCTAGTCATGTTTTACAGGCTAGGGTTGTCCGACTTCATGGACCATTACATTCATTCCTGATTACACATTAACTGCGGGAGATTCTGAAACTGGCGGAGATAACGCCACCCCTTTCTGCTTATTCAACCACGATGGATAAGCTATCCTGTTTCAACCCTTAAATCTTTTCATGAAATCCACGCTCGAATTTTACGTTCGAGAGTAGAGGGGGAATTCTACAATAAACTAACCCAAACATACAATCCACGTTAAATAAAAGAGGATTTATCATTCAGTTTTTAAAACTCTCGCTGGGTGGGTTAGTATTTTTTTAGGAAATATGCGTCCAATGCTATTTGAAATGTAAATATTTGTTCTGTGTTACAGCAGATAAAGAAGTTCGTAGATTTATTCGTGATGCGAGAGGCGAGCTGTTCGTCGTTCCCCACAAACAAAATCAACAAAGTCCAATTTCCAACAAACAGTCTCATGTTATGACTAATTTATTTCCTATTAATTATATCAATAAAACTAAATATATGGTCACACATATATAAATACATTATGTGATATAAATGGACAGTTAATAATAAATGAGGGCAATTTTGAAGACGTGGCTGAATTCAAATACCTACGAATAATAATTACAGCCAGGAATAAGGTACACAAAGAAATTAAACATAGGCTCAATTCTGGAAATGCATGCTATTATACATTACAGGGGTTCTTTTCATCCGAACGTCTCTCAAAAAAATCATTAAAATGAAAATACAAAAAACTGTTATTGTTCCAATTATATTATATGGATGTGAAACATGGACTCCTACTTTAAGGGAAGAGAGAACATATTACGAGTATGAGAATAAAGTTTTAGGAGATGTTTTGGAGCAAAGAGAGGTGAACAGATAGGTGAATGGAGAAGATTATGCAACAGTGTGCTACAGGATCTTTATAAAGGTAAAGTGATCCCACAACAGGCCTCAGGAGGCCCTTGGGGTAGTAGGAGGTTAAGGCTCCCACTTTTTCTAGACAATCGGCACTTGATGTCAGCCGGGTTGTCAGCCCTGCGTGACGGCCGCCTTTACCCCAGAACAAGCGTCTGGTACTCATTTCCGTTAGAGGCTGACAGGATCTTTATAGGAAAGCAGATATAACTAAGAACAATAGACTGCGATTGGCAAGACATGTGGCACGAATTCGGAAAGAAAGAGGGGTATGGAAGTTTTAATAGGAAAATCGAAGGAAAACATCTAGTTGATAGGCCAAGAATGAGGTAGACCATGATTTGAGGGAAATAGATTAATTATATAGAGGATGATTGAAAAAATTGCTCAGGATAGGAATGTGTGGAGAGCTTATGTCCGCGCGGTCATGTACTTGCAAGTTCGTTAGTGCCAATGAATTAGTTAGTGATTTAAAAACATTAGATCGGTATAAGGCTGTATCTTGTATCCGCGCAGCCATGAACCTGCTGGTTCAGTGAGTTAGTATAAACACATTATTTACTGTATTCCGAAGGTATTGTGGTAGTAAACATGATTTTTTTACATAGCCTATCTTAAACAGCCCTACATACCAGACGCTATATATATATATGTATATATATATATAATCATTAGAAATACTATCCTATCTCCCCCGTGGTGCCCCCCCCCACCTTGTCGTAGCGGAATGATCTTTTGAGTTACACCGGCGGTAGCTTAGCAACTGTTAACCCTTAAATTGGCAAAACAGTAATTTCTCGTATTAGTTATTTCAATTTGGCGGACCGCGCTGAAAACAAAATCGTGTATAACTGTTATTGTTAGGTATATTGTGGAATTCCGCATGCATTTCAGTAATTTTTATCGTTAGCTTTCTTCTTCTGTTTTATTAAAACTATTAGATACATTAAAGCAATTAATGTATCCTGTGGGAAACATTGAGAATTTAAGGCTTAAGGCCTCTCTTGCGGACAGAACAAGAGTGTGGATACAGACAAAGAGACACGTCCTGGTAGTCCAGTTCGGGATTAGATGGCAAGGCTACATACCCTTGCATCTGCAGAACAAATGTTGTTGTTGAGAAGCCCGATGAATCTACCCGGACTGAGGCAAAAATGGATGAAGATGATTAGGAAGGCCGAGGTTAAACTCAAATAAGCATAATAAAAAAAAAGAAGAAAAAATATGTGTATACCTTATATACATTCTAGATGTACAGTTATAAGAAAAGAATTGAACATAGAACCAGTCTCAACATAAATAGAAAAATATAGAATAAATTGGAGAGACCTAGTCCTACGAATACCAAACACCAGGATGGCAAGAACCGCTTTACATTGTAATCCGAGGAGATAAGAAATATAGGTCGACCTTTAAAGTGAGCAATTTTGAGTCGGAACAGACCAACAGGTCTAATCCTTGAATATAATGATGATGATGATGATAATATACATACGAGGGAGCAATACTTACATAACATAAATGCACACTTGCCATACCTACCATATATAGAGATTTTGACAATCTTCAAACCTGAATATAAAGAATGGCACGAAAAAAAAATAACAAATTGTATGTATAGATGTAAAGGTAAATGTATTATTTTGTAATTTAGCGTGCAGTATTATTATATTGCAAAGGACCATACTGACAATAAATGAGTTAAAAATGCATACATGGATACCTCATGTGGATCAAAGGTAACGCTGGAAATTAAATAGCTGATCGACCAGCTAAGGAGGGAGCAGAAGAAAATACCTTACAAGTTATTTACTATAAAGTTAAAAAAAAAATCTTCAGAGAATTGAAAATAAGGAGTCAGGAGAAGTGGCACGTAGGATGGCAAAAAAAAAATCCAAAGGCTAATCTACCCGGAACTTTTCCCATCGGTAGCTTACAGACTAAAAATAAAATTAAAATTAACACCATTACTGTACTCCCAGGTAAAGAAAGTATCGAGAATGAATGCGGCTGATCCGAACGCAAACGCGAGTATAGGTTGTATCATAACTAACTAACTCACTGGCACTATCGAACCCGTAGATTCATGGCCGCGCGGACATAAGCTCTCCATACATACCTATTCTGAGCTAATGATCTCCAATCATTCCCAATATAATCTACTGCCCTCAAATCATAGTTAATGTTATTCTCCCGTCTCATTCTTGGTCTACCGACTGGGGCGTTTTCCTTCTGGCTTTCCTACAAGAAGCTTCCATGCAAGTCTTTCATTCCACATACGTGCAAAATGTCCTGCCCATCGCAGTCTACGAGACTTAACCGTTCTTATTATATCTGGCTTCCTATAAAGACCATGTAGTTCATTGTTATGTAGTCTTCTCCATTCACCTGTCTGTTCATCTCTCTTTGGTCCAAAAATCTTCCTAAGTACCCTATTGTCAAATACTTGTAATCTCCTTTCCCCTCTTAAAGTAAGAGTCCATGTTTCGCACCCATATAATATAACTGGTAGAATAATAGTTTTATATATTTTCAGTTTAACATTTTTTGAAAGGAGTTGGGACATCAAGGGTCTCTGCAATGCATAATACCACGCATTTCCAGAATTGAGCCTATGTTTAATTTCTTTGTGCATTTCATTCCTATTTGTGATTATTGTTCCTACGTATTTGAATTCAGCCACTTCCTCAAAATATCCCTCATGAGTCATTAGTTGTTCATTTCCGTTGTATAATGTATTTCTATGTGTGACCATATATATAGTTTCATTGATATTAGCTTCCAGTCCCAATTACTTAGTATTACTCAATAGTATGTGCGTGTTGGCCTTTAGTATCTCCTCGCTATCGCCCAATGTACTACATCATCAGTATAAACTAATAGCTTATTAATACCTGTAGGCCTTCTTCATCCTCTAAAGATTTGATGGCACGCTCTAGTACAAAATTAAATAGGAGGAGATAGTGCATCTCCTTGTTTCAACACATTGTGAATTTCGAAACTATCTGAAAACTTTTTTCCTATGCGCACCCTACTCTTTGTGCCATTTAGACACATTATTATAAGTCTAACTAACTTCTCCCTCTTAATTGAATCATATGCTTTTTTGAAGTCTACGTATAGTTGATGTACAATACCATTATATACCCATTTATTTTCTAAAATCTGCCTTATACTAAAAATGTGATCTGTTGTAGACCTCTTTCTTCTAAATCCACATTGATGATCTCCTAGAATGTCATCAATATAAGGAGTAAGTCTGCTAGGTTGTATTATACACTTCGAAAACAATGTTTGGTAATGCGCTGTAAAATAATTAAAGACTAATATAGCATTTAAAACTATGTGACGTAATATGAGGGTAATAATTAAATTAACACAATAAACCTTGGTCGATAACAGGAATCTGCACCAACTAATCTTATTTCTTATGTGTAGTAGAACGGTACAACAATCATCACGTCAACACTAGTCAATGGCATTCGAGGAATCCACCTGCATGTAAACTCAACACTTCCCTGACTGACTGACTGACTGACTGACTGACTGACTGACTGACTGACTGACTGACTGACTGACTGACTGACTGACTGACTGACTGATGGCAATGACTAGCATTGCTCAGTGTGTGCTGCTTTTCTGGGAACCAGTTGTAGCCCCTTGGCGGCCGAATTCCATTGAGCCGTTCATTATGGAGTTTAACCACTTGACCTGCGCGTGCCTCGCGGCATAGGTGTTTTAGCTGTATCACTGTAGCAAGTATGGATGACATGATGGTTCCTCACCAGAGCAGGACATCATAAACCGCGCAGCCGGACACGCAGAGAGTCCGAAAGCCGGCGGCGCGGACTGAGCCACACTAGTGTAGCTGGAATACAGCACTCATACCAAGGTAGTGGACCATCTTGAGGGGTCTAGTAAATATGTTTCGGTGAACAGAACGTCGCTGTAGCATACGCCCTATATTGCGAACAATTGGATTATCATGATTCATGATATGATTGAGCATATCAGATACTCCATGTTCAATTGTATCACCAATATAGAGCATGTGCCAGATTGTGCAGCTCTGCGATCCTCGTGTACAGCGGGCACGAAAATATAATTTTGAGACATTTATTCTCTGAACTTTCTTTTCCTTGCAAGCAGTGAGGACACTCCAGGCTCAACACTAGACACAGGTTGCACACTAGACCTTTATATCCGCACGAGGACTTGCTTTCACGTGAACAGTAGTTAACAAGCGGTTTGGATTCAAAATGGCGGTCCTGAAGTCACCTTTATAATAGTACACCTTATGTCTTACTTACACTATGTTGTTAAACTACTATGGTTATGATGGAGAAGAGTAGGGAAAACATCATATGAACTTAACTCTGCAAGTTTGAATAAAAATTTAATTATGTTAATAAAAATAGAATCTTACGTTGTTTGGGGAATATGTGAAGTCGCAACAGGCTTAAGAACCGAAACTCTGATTGAAGAAGAAGAAGAAATAAGATCTTCTTGGTGATAATAAAATTGTATTTACACATTATCAATAAAACCCAAATCACCAAACGAAAATATTAAAATAGTCAACGCGTTTCGATAGCGAGGCTATCATTATCAAGACTAGTATATGATTGAATACAGACTAAATTGTAAAAACACAATATCAGTTAAAATTCTGTTTACGTCACACCACATGAATGAGAATTTTAAACTACTTACTGACATCGTCAATACAATCCTCCTTTCTTTATTGAAGAAAAAATGGCGCTGACTGGAATAAGGCCCCATTCATAAATAAATATATATATATGGATAATGACAGGGGCCCTATTCCTGTCAGCGCCTTTTTTCTTTAATTGAGAGAAACGAGGATTATGTTGATGTCAATAAGTAATTTAAAATTGTCAGTCACGTGATTGTGAGACGTAATCAGAACCCCTTTTTGTACATTTCAGCTGTTTTTATTCAATCAATAACTAATCTTGATAATGATAGCCTCGATATCGAAACGACGCGATGTTGACTATTTTAACATATTAGTTTGGTGAGTTGGGTTTTATTGATGAAGTATAAATACAAAAATTGTGTAATATAACATCCTCAAGTCCACCGCTGTGGTCTCGAGGTAGCGTGCTGCTTTGTCACGCAGCGGGCCCGGGTTCGATCCCCGATCGGGGCAGTTTTTTTGGGTGAGGTTTTTATCGGGGTTTTTCCTCACCTGTAAGACAAATGTCAGGAAAACTTTAAGGCCCAAACGGTCCCCGAAATCATATGATCATCAACATCCTTATCATTATTATCATCATCATCATCCTTCACCGGTGTGGAAAGCAACGGGAAGTTACCACACCTACAATTCCCTAAGTAAAGCTGCAAGCATAGCATGAAAATGCTATGACTGCAGTGAAGGACCTGCCATTGGGCAGAATTACTATGGATGGATATCCTCAACTCGTGTCCAACTCAGGGTCCGATCAAGGAATGAGATGAGATGAAGCCCCTTATATAGAGAACTTTGAATGACAAAAATGCCATCCGACCACGCCTGACGCGCTATCACAGAGGCAGATAAACGAAATGAAATGAAATGAAATGGATGAGATGAGTATGGAGAAATGGTGGAATGAAATTGCGGCAGGGGAAAACGGAAGAAACCCCAGAGAAAAACGTGCCCAAACTCCGTTTTGCCCACCACGAAACCCACATGGAGAAACCGAGACTCGATCTTGGGACCCCAGCGATGAGAGGCGAGCATCTAACAGCTTACGCCACGGAGCCATTGTATTTAATTTATTAACATTAATGTTGTTTTATAACAGATGTCAGCACTTCTTTGGTTCTTCCACAGATGTTTCAAGTGGTCCTACAAGCCATTCGACTGATACAAGCGACTATTTACATGTGTGGCGGGTAATCCTGGCAATAGGGTGACATGATGAAGGTGGAGGTGGGGTTGCAATGACTTCATTCCAGCTAACAATGACTGGAAAAGCGAAAACTGCCACCAGCTTTCCTACAAAATCCCACTCGACACACCCCATATCTTCAAAATCCCTATTTCCCACCCTTACCAATACTATGCAAAAGAGGTGAGTATCTTAAGAGGGATACAACAATCTCCCCCCCTCTCTTGCGTCTCTATTCTGTTCGATCGTTCTTAAGATTGCTCTCAGAGAATGGAATCGCTCTCTTAATCAGGAGATATTCTGCATCCCTGGATACAATCAGTATTATTCCTCCTGATACATATCAGCAACCAACTTCTTCCATACAAAAAGGTACAGCTTGTTTCAAAAGATAGTTTTCATTGCACGCGAGATATATCGGATTCAAGTGGTGGTTCTAGAGAACTACGCATTTCCATGCTAGTCTTTCTTTCCGAGGTTTGCGGTTTCTAATTTGGTAGCGTTCGATGGATTTTCAGAGCTTAAAAATTCTGGGTATCGGTTACTTCAGAAGGAAACTAAACACATAGTTCCGTATCGCAGATTTATGACACGTAAAAGTACCTCAAGTCTGAACAAAAATCCCTCTGTGAAGTATTTTTGGATACTTTTACACCCGTACTTAAATATCCACGATAATGGTAGTCGTCAAATAAAATAATACAAATTGACCAGCCTCATGGGCTAGTGGTCAGCGTTTCTGACTACAGTTCATGAAGTCCCAGATTTGATTCCCGGTCAAACCATGGCATTTTTTCCCTTAAAGGGAATTATTCCAGTGGTTGCCCATGGTCTGGAATTTAGGTTAAGAACTCTCCTGGTTCTTCTTTATCATTTATCACCCATCACATGAACGGGGTAACGTAACTCCGCCTTTCAGGTGTCCCAACCTAACAAAATGGATTACAATTCCGCCAATGCCAGGGGAGAAAGCCAAAAGGGTGACATTAGACAAAAAATAATAACAAATAACATAGAGAACCAAAGAAAGCTAAATGTTGCGGGGAAAAACTACATAACAATAAGCTATATGGACATTAAGTAAATTAAAATCTACAGAAATTATTTTTTTGAGTCGTTCAGCTGAAATTTCTTAAAGACATAAAGTAGTAGTAGTAGTAGTAGTAGTAGTAGTAGTAGTAGTAGTAGTAGTAGTAGTAGTAGTAGTAGTAGTAGTAGTAGTAGTAGTAGTAGTAGTAGTAGTAGTACTAGTAGTAGTAGGACTTTATTAGACTAAAAGTAAGATATTTACAATATTATTTACAAATATGGGTCGCACAGTCAGTAAGCCGTACGTGCTGTTGACAGTCCGTTACAATAAAATAATAAGTGGTAATAGTATAAAGAAAAACAAAACTAAAACAACAATATTACAATTACATAAAGAAAACACAATACTATTACAATTACATAATAATACAATAGCATTATACATTAATTAAGTTATGTATAATTATTAAGAATTAATGGTATTGCATTTTGATAACATGTATTTATTCATTAATGAGTTTTGTTCTTATTTTCCGCGTTTTGTCCAGAAATTTACCCACGTTTATCCAATTTTCTGGATTTACCATTAACTCGTAGCATGCCAATCTTTCACGATTTGAATTTAGAAATCTTTCCGGTATTAACTGACGTCTCCAATATTCTAAATCATTACATTTTCCTAATATATGTACCTCGTCTTCAAAGCTCCCGCACATTGGACATATTCGCATATCGTGATCGTCGCTAATTTTTAGAAATGTCCATGTCCTAGCCTAAACCAAGAAAGCCCTGATCTCTCTTTAAATCCTAGGTTGAGTATATAAAATTATTTTTTCCCAAACGTGTTTTAGGTCTCTTTGTAAATGCAGTGAGCGTTTTCCCGCAACAAAGAGTGTTATTAAACAAAAGATGAATGTTCAAACTTTAATAGTGAATTTAAAAAAAACAATTAAAATAATATGATCATGTAAAAAGAATGACAGAAGACAGATTCCCAAGAATAATACTATAATGGATGCCACTTGGTAGAACAAGAAGAGGACGACCAAAAAACATGTTGGTGATTTAAACATCATGAGGGAAAAAAATACTGGACGACGAAGATTGCAATTACAGACCAATTTGCAAGGGAAATACACATACATTTGGCGCGGAAGATGTGAAACATTGTAAAAACTGCTAAATAAATATAAATATTTATTTCATTTCTGGTGAAAAATGTTTTTTTTTAACTTTGTTCAAATGTATTGGAAACTTGCGATAAACTAGCTGAACTATTTTAGAGCGCGTGGGTTGGTTTAAGAAAGTTTAACAGGGACGCTGTAGAAGGGATTAAGGTCTAAAGAAGAGCGCAGTATATTGCAATAATGGTTGGGCGCCATGTTGCCTACTTAGCTAATGGTTATGCTGATATATGACGCTCAACTTAGAGAAGTCTTTCGCCGGTTTAATTTAAAGCGCCTCGCTATAGAAACTGCCTCTCTTCCTAACACCACAGTTTATATAATTAACATTGTATAGATTAAATAAACACATAAGGGAAGTACTCAAACTTTCCCCTACAATATACATCGTCACTCACTGATATAATGTAGGGAATTAAGTGTATCTAAATTCCAAAGTATCCAGTTGAACCAGAACTTTAAGATCAATCCCATGAGGTAGTGGTCTGACTACAGATCACAGATTTTTTTTTGTCTTAAAGGAAATTATTCATGTGGCGTCACATGGTCTTGGTTTAGGTTAAGTTTGGGTTTAAGGTTTCCCCTAGGCATTCATTATCATTCAGCACCCATCATATCATCGGGTTAATGTAACTCCACCTTCCAGGCGCCGCAACTTAATAAGTGAATTACAATTCAGCCAGTGTCACGAGAGAATATCAGAAATGTCATAAAGACAACCTGGATTCATTGATTTAAAAAGAAATATATTTATAGACCTACGTATAATACAGTTTATAGTTGAAGATAACGGATATATAAAAAAACAAAAAAACATGTTCATCCTCCCCTAGTTTTAGCGAATTCCGAAGGAATTAACCTATTAAGATTGTTCTCATGAAAATATTTTTAATGTTTTTTACAGATCTTCATGTATCCTATCCAGAAGGTACTGAAAATGACATTTACCAAGAAAAATAAACGCCTGAACCGAGATTATAACCCAGAAGCTCTAACTTGATACGTTAGTGCACTACCAGTTACGCTATCCAGACTTCCTAGCACAAACATTTATTTTTCTTTTCGTGATATATTACGCCTTCATTTCTAAATATCGAAATTTAATTATAACATCGAAATATATATATATATATATATATATATATATTATGTGTGTATGTAAAGCTCGAGCAGCCGCAATTTTAGATTCATCAGAACCAAACTTGGCATATATCAATCAATTAAAAAAAAAGTAAGATCGAGTTCGCGATAACCAGCAAAATCGGATCAATAGGTGCAGATCAAGTGGAACTTAAATTTAAAAATCGCTCTAGTGGTCGCAATTTTCAATAATTGGTAACGAAACTCAGTATATGTTATTAGTATGAGACGTATATGTTATTAGTATATATTATGTGTGTGTGTCTGTGTGTGTGTGTGTGTTATAATTAAATTCTGACATTTAGCAAGTAAAGCCAAATATGACATGAAAATAAAAAAAAGCGTTACTGTTATAAAACAAATTATTCTCATTTAAAAAATGCTTTCTTGTTATAGAAGCCGAAAGATGGCACTAGGAGCGATGTCCCGCTGCCTCTTATGATACATTAATGTTTATACGGGGAGTCTGGGTAGCGAAGAAAGTATAGTACTAACGTATAGTGTTAGAGGTCCCTGGTTCAGGCGGTTAATTTTTCTTTTCGTGTCGTATATACAGGGTGTAATTAAATTACCATTACAGACTTCGAGGGCGTGTAGTGGGGACAAAGATGGCTAAGTTTAGCATAGAAACTCCTGTCCGGAAACGTACCGTTTTTCCACTACCAGAACAAACATTGCTCTCTATGACGTCACTGCTTATCGTCTCGGCGCACATGAAGGGTTCGCTGTGACGACCACCGACCTCAACACACATACGGTACTTCCGTATCATGTTCTGGTACACACGATCACCAATCTTTGGTCCTGTAACATCCGCCGCAAGCCATAACCCGCGCTAGTAGGTCCTCCTCGGATGCCACGGGGCTCTGTTAAATCAGAGATTTCATGTGACCCCACAGCGGGGTTAGTTGGGAGAACGTGCAGGTCATTGGCGCCGAAAATGTGGGAGAGTTGAACGTGTGTTGTGGTATTTTGAGCGTAGCAGGAAAACGGTACGTTTCCGGACATGAGTACCTATGTTAAACGTAACCGTCTTGGTCCCCACTACACGTCCTCAAAGTCTGTAATGGGAATTTAGTTACACCCTTAATATATATATAATATATCTTAATCATATATATATATATATATATATATATATATGATTAAGAAAGTTTTCTTAGGTTTTCCGCGTCATGGATTCAAGGTCGGCCTCTAAGCCAACGATTCTGACATTTCGGCTTGATCCCACATGCCATTATCAAGGAATGATATGTTCGAGTCACTGGTTTAGCTCTTATATAATTAAACACAGTGAAAACTTACTGTATATTAAAATGTCATGGATATATTTAAAAAATGAGAAAATTTGAACAATGCAGAGTCCAGTGATGACACTTAATTTGACAGAAGTATTATCTAAGGTTAAAGCGTAAATAACTTTCTAGAATAACGTCTCAACAAGGTGAGATGAGGATAATGAAGGACTTGAAGCGAACTCATGAACAAGGAATATCGTCTTGGCGAAGACAATTTTCTCCCCCTTCCCAACGTCATTCTTTTCACTGGCAGATGGAAAATGGTGGCGTTTCTCCCTCAAAATGCAAAACAGTTTTCATTGTTAAACATTTGCATGTGCCGGGATTGGGCCTCGTATATCTCTTGACAGAATTCACCCGCCCCTGCCTCGTTTTTTTGAAGCATCCCACAATTTAAGAAGTTAGAACTGCCGACAGCATAAAGTGACTGCTAGTCGTAACTCATGGAAAGCCTTCCCTTCTCTTGTTTAAGAACAGCCCAGATATACTCAGCTATTTTCTGCTCATCCCTTTATTCAAGTCATTATTTAAAACACACTTTGAAAAATACCTATGGATCCTAATGTGTTCTTTGACTTCATTATTTTTAGTGACTTCCGAAGGAATTAAGCTATTGAAGTTGTTGTCGTTAATTTTTTTTACACATGTGTCGATTCTATCGAAAATCACATCAAAACTGACCATGGCCAAAATGTGTATATTTATATATGTTTATGCTGATCATATAGTATTATTAGGCGATAGCGAAGAGAGAAGGACCAACACACACTCTATTGAATAATATTAAGAAATTGGGACTGGAAGTAAAACATCAATAAAACTGTCACATATAGAAATACATTATATGATGGAAATGCAGTTAATGACAAATGAGGTAAATTTTGTAGAAGTGGCTGAATTCAAATACGTAGGAACAATAATTACAAACAAGAACGTGGTGCACGAAGAAATTAAACATAGGCTCAATACGGGAAATACGTGCTATTATGCCTTACAAGGATTTTTGTCATCCCGAATTCTCTCAAACAAACGTTAAACTGAAAATATATAAAACTGTTATTCTCCCAATTATATTTGTTGTGAAACTTGGACTATTTCTTTAAGGGAGGAGAAAATATTACGAGTATTTGAGAATAAAGTTCTTAGGAAAATGTTTGGACCAAAGAGAGAAGAACAGAGAGGTGAATGGAGAAGGCTGCACAACAGTTAACCTATGATCTTTATGGGAAACTTGATATAATAAGAACAGTTAGGTCTCGTTGACTTCGATGGACAAGACACGTGGGACAAATTGGGAATAAAAGAAACACACGAAAACTCCTTGCAGGAAAAGCGTCCAGGAGGTAGGTCAAGAAAGAGTTGGGAAAATAACATTAGGAATGATTTGAAAGAAACAGATTATACAGGGGATAAGTGGAAAACATCTCAGGATAGGAATGTATGGAGAGGTTATGTCCTTGTGGCCATGAACCTACGGTTTCAATAGCTGCAGAGAGTAAGTTATATGAGGAAATATTAAAAAGATATATCAAAAGAATGTCATCCTTCTTGCCAATAATAGTATCACAGCAAATGTTAAAGAGTTATTGTTCTTGAAAAGATTTCTCTACTAACCTCACATAATCAGAGGTATGTAAAGAACAATTAAACACCTAAAAAACTCATTTAAAAAATCTGGGTGTTTCGGTCTGACACGCCGCTCGCCGGAGGGGAAGGGCCATCGTGGTGAGTGAACGCGCGAGATCGCTATTCAGCACTCGTGCAGCCAAAACATTGAGAAGTACACCAGGCTGGTCTTTCTCTTCGGCGTCGCGTCAGATCGAAATAACACCATGCTCAAAGGCATTTTAAGGCTTTTAGTTGAACTTAGAAAATTATAATGGGGCTGTAGAGCAACTGTTGACGAACAAAATTAATTTTGAACATTTGGTGTGGCACTATTATTGGTCATATGGATAGTATATTACTGAGACGCCTGTTTGTACATTTTAGGGAAATATCCAGAAAGTTATACATATTTTTGCACAAAATTTTCATTGTAGAAAGGCGCCATAAAAAACTACAATTTAAGCTACGGGAAAATTATTTACAACGATTACAGGCTAGTAATGCAATGACACTTTGAGTTGGGTTTGTTTATTTATTTTGGCTAGAAGTTTTGAAACATATTTTTGTTCAATGCTCTCTTTTTTTTCGTATTATTTTAGAGCTAAACCTGCATTTTCATTTTCAAAGTAATGTTTTGTTCATAAAAAATTATAAATAACAGAACATAAAAGACAAGCAAAGGTGTTCGACAAGGATATGGACTTTCTCCACTCTTATTCCATATATATATATATATATATATATATATATATATGGTATGATAAGAAAAATAAATGCCTGGACGGGACTCGAACCCGGATCTCTGAGTCTGTACCTCAGCGTCCCGTCCAGGCATTTATTTTTCTTATCATACCATATTAAGCTTACATTGCTCAATGTTAAACATTTAATTATAACATATATATATAAACAAAAAAATAGTTCAATAATGGAAACATACACTAAGTAGCAGAATTCCGATAACTAAAATAAAATAGTTCAAACAATATTATATGCTGATGATCAAATAATATTATCAGATTCCGAAGACGGCTTACAAATAGAAGCGTATCAATTGTTCAAAATTACTAACAAATATAATAAGTAAATTTCCACTTTAAAATTTATAGCAATGGCAATATGTGGAAAAGACACACAACGGGTAAAAAATATGAAACAAATGTCTGATTTCTCATACTTAGGAAGTGTATTTACGGAACATAAGAGTGACATTGATGCAAAATTTCAAAAATATAAAAAAACACATGAGGACGTCGGATACAAAACAAAGATTACATAACATCACATCAAAGGCTGCTCTAAAATATGGAAGTGAAATTTGGATCTTAAATAAAATAAATTCTCATAAATTTAGAGTAAGCCAAATGCGCTTCTTACGATCACTGTTAGTAGTTACTAGACTGGATCACCAAAGGGACGCTATTATTAGAGAAAAACTTGGTACTCCAAGTTTACTTGACATTGTAGAGGACATAAGAGACTCAAGGGACAAAAGCAAACTCACCGCAATAGTCCTACTTGACTACAACAAAGCCTTTGACACAGCAGATATAGACTTAATGTTAGCGAGACTAAACACACTACATCTGTCGGAAAACTGCCTTGATTGGTTTAGATCTTACCTCACTAATCATCAGCAATCAGTTTCTGTTAATAACTGCATTTTTTCCTGGCGCTTGGTGAGGAAAGGAGTACCTCAAGGCGGCGTCCTCGCTCCTCTTCTCTTCTCAATTTATATTAATGACGTGACCAAGAAACTACAAAACTACAAGCATCATCTCTACGTCGACGACTTAGAGATTTACACACACTTTAGGCCTGACGAAATTAATGAATATATTGACAAAGTAAACACTGACCTGAGACATATATATTTATGGTCCAGACAATATTGGCTAAAACTAAATATAAACAAAACGCAAGCAATAATTATCGGACATCCAAGACTATTACACTCCATAAACAATGGCAATATGCCGGCTGTCATATTAGATAATGAACAAATTCCTTACACCGACGTTGTTAAAAACTTTACTTAGATTCTAATTTAAATTGGCATATGCAAGTAAAACAAACATCTAAAAGGATCTTCTCTATAATGCATTCCCTAAAGCGTCTCAAAAAATGTTCTTCCTACAGCTCTTAAAAGAATTTTAATTCAAACCTTAGTGATGCCACATTTTGACTATTGTGACGTTCTACTAACTGACATAAGTGACGGATTGTCGGACAAACTGCAGCGTGTCCATAATATGTGTATCAGATTCATATTTAATGTTCGAAAATACGATCACATTTCTCCATTATTCCACGAATTGTCATGGCTACATCTAAAAGAGAGAAGAACATCACACTGTCTAATTCTCTTATTTAAGATCCTACATACCTCAATTCCCAATTATTTATCATCTCGTTTCCAGTATCTATCCTCAAACCATAACCTCGACTTCATTATTACCCAGTGTAAGGTACATATATTAATTGGTGTTTTTCGTATAATTCATCATATTTATACTATTATTATTATTAGTATTATAATAATTATTATTTTATTATTATTATTATTATTATTATCGTAAGTATTATTATTTTTATTATCGTATAAAATGTTGTTTGTATACATGAAATTTACATTGCTACATTTATTGTATCTTTAACTGTTTATAATTAGTATAGTGTATATCTATATTTGTCAAATATGTATTTGTATTCGTGCTGGTTGAGTGGAAGAGAAGGCCTTATGCCCTTAACTCTGCCAGAATAAATAAAACATTATTATTTAAATGAAGATATATAAAGATACCAACAAGAACGGAAAAATCATCAGAGAAGAATGGAAAGAAATAAACTTCCAAAATTGGCGTTCCAATATACTCTAACTGGACATAGGGACCAAGGAAGACCAAACCATCGGTGGAAAGATCAAGACCATCTTCTTTAGGTTTACTGTCACAGGTCACATGACCTAAAAAGGATTTGTTCATGTTGATGATGATGTGATTTTTTGCACCTACTTGACACGCACCGGTTTCCCCCACACAGACATATGCATTGAATTCCTACCATTTTTCTGCTAATTATCGCCTAGATAATGTGGTCAGGAATTTTTTAATTAAGTTCTGGCTTATAAAAAATTAGGTATTTATTCACAATCTTTTAAAACTGTTATTATTTATGCTGATCTCTGATCTCTCTCTCTTGGTGATTCAATACGATTTATAAATTAGTTTCGTTTCATAAGTAAATCGCTTTTCTGAATGCACACAGCTACAAATGTCGTTATTTTAGTTTGAAGCTATATTAACTCTCGGAAGTCAATTTAACTTGGTCCAACTCATCGTCAAGGGACATTAAATGAAATGTACTCTCCTTAGAATTCCAATAAAACTAAAACAGACAAGAGATTCATAGTGCTATAGTTTAGCCAACGAATCAAACCACAAATTCAAGTAGATGCGGTACTTAATAATAATAATAATAATAATAATAATAATAATAATAATAATAATAATAATAATAATAATAATAATAATAACAATAAACGCTCCGCCGGTGTGGACGACACTTCGTTACCTCGAACGCAGTGATTCCCGGTTGAAGATTCCTGGGTGAGAATATTCTGTATTTTTTGTCACCTTAAAACAACTGTTGGAAAGACCCAAATAGTCACCGAATACCATATAGCGATTACAATCAATCTATTACAGTATTCTTGTTTAATATGTGTATTAAATGTTTGTGTAGTCTGTAAGGCGATCCTGGCACTAAACTGATGACACATCCCGGAATACTCTCCCGCGTCCATTTGTTTCCAAAAAGTCTGTATGCAATCCATATTTTTAAATCCTCTCCTGAGAAATGAAGCCCGAAAGGCGTAGGACACGTGAAAATACTGCAAAGAGAGATGTTAAAGTAGCGAAAACAGATGATGATAATGATTATGTATTATTGTTATTGATATTGTTATTATTGCTATCATTATTACTATTATCATTAATGTTATTATTGATATTCTTATAATTTTTTATTAATATTGTTATTATCGCCATTATTATTGATATTATTGTTATTGTAATTATTATTACTGATATTATTTTTATTAATAATGCTCTTATTATTATTATTATTATTATTATTATTATTATTATTATTATTATTATTATTATTATTGCTATTATTATTAGTACGAACATCTACTAAGAATCCCTGAAGATAGACCTCCTAAAATGATTTTAAACTACAGACCTACAGGATACAGAAGTCAAGGAAGACCATTTGCTAAATGGAGAGATCAAATCTCTTTAAGTCTCGAACGGGCCAGAGGGCCTAAGCCTTGATGTTGATGATGATGATTATTATTATGGTTATTAATACTGTTATTATTATAGTTATTAATAATATTATTATTAACAATGTATTATCTTTGTTATTATTACTGTTAACGTTATTAGTGTTAGTATTATTATTAATAATGCTATTAATAAGTCCGTAGTCATTTATATTTATTTATTTATTTGTTTGTTTTTAATTCATGATAATTATTGAGATTGGTTGGAGAAACCCCTCAATGATGAGGAAAATTCTCAAATTGAATTAAATTAATTATTATTACTATTATTATTGATATTAATATTGTTATTATTGTTATTTTTTTATTATTATTGTAATTATTATTGTTATTATCGTTATTATTGTTGGTAATATTATTAATTATATTCTTACTATTAACTATTATTGTTTTTATAAAGTATTATTATCATTGTTATTATTATTCTTATTCGACAACGTCTCGTCTTTTCAAACTCTTCCTCTTTTGTTAAAGCCACTTAGAACAGTCGATACATACATACATGCATACATGCATACATGCATACATGCATACATGCATACATGCATACATGCATACATGCATACATGCATACATGCATACATGCATACATGCATACATGCATACATGCATACATGCATACATGCATACATGCATACATGCATACATGCATACATGCATACATGCATACATGCATACATGCATACATGCATACATGCATACATGCATACATGCATACATGCATACATGCATACATGCATACATGCATACATGCATACATGCATACATGCATACATGCATACATGCATACATGCACACATGCATACATGCATACATGCATACATGCATACATGCATACATGCATACATGCATAAATGCATACATGCATACATGCATACATGCATACATGCATACATGCATACATGCATACATGCATACATGCATACATGCATA